>CM045759.1:65244567-65782169 GCA_025200525.1 Camellia lanceoleosa | reverse complement strand
TATATTGTGGGCCTACAGAGGTCTAACAGCACCATCCAATTTGATTTGGACTAGAGAAAGACTTCTTATTTGCTTTTAATAAAAATCATTTGTCTATTTTTGTTAAGTAAAATAAATGAAAATTTTAATATTTTAGTCATTAAACTCAATGAAAAGAATATTTTAGACGTTATATATATATATACCTACATTGAATTTAATTACTAACATACACTCTCTGTAGTTTGCTTAAAATACAAATTATTCTTTGTGATTTTAGAAATTAGATTCCACTCCTTCAAGATTTTAATCAGATAATCAATGACCATTTTATTAAGAATTCATCATGTCAGTTAGTAATTTTTAATGATAGTAGAAATATTTTTAATTAACCATTCACATAATTTTATTTTTATATAAAAGAGTAGTTAAAAAAAAATTATTTTTTCTGTTAATTTTGTTAAGTAAATTTTTTTGACAATGAGGTATTTATAATTTTCAGAATCATAGGAGGTTATCCGTATTTTAAACATATTTCAAAGAGTGTATTTGAATTGTTCATATTATAAAATTTGTTGAGTATATTATTTATTAAAAAAATAAAATTAATTAGACATCCGTAATCAAATCTTAATCGTTTTTTTTTTTTTTTAAATTAATAAGATCATGTTACCTATTTATTTTTTAAAAAAAATAATCCAATCAATTTAATATTTTACATGAATGATATATTTGATAAATTTTACAATATAAACAATTTGAATTATCAAAAAAAAACTCAAGACAAGCCATCATAGGCCTCACAGGAGCCTGCTGTGAACCCATCTCCTTAAGTTTGGTACTCACCAAAAAAAATAACAAATCTGTAATTGATCAGTTTTAAAGCTTCGCTCCTAGGGGTTTCTATTAATACACTGTCATTTTGGTATAAACAAGAGATAAATTATCCTGCAAAAATATTGAAAATTTGGACAGAAATAATAATATGATATTTAATGTAAATGTGCAACAATATATCCCGTAAAAAACTATGAAGGAAAAATAACAATTCATTGTGAATTTAGAACCAAAAAATTCAAATCAGTGACAAAATTTATGAACCTGAATTATTAAAGTAAACTTTATCAACTTATAATTAATTTTGAAAGATAGAACTGAGGTCTAATTTCCCCAACTATAATAGAGTAGTACTTTTAAACAAGTACCTAGAAAAGTACCAACCAAGAAAACTAAATATATAAAATTCCATCATTTAAAAGAGAAACAACTTTAATGTTATCATATGTTTATTTTTGTATGATTAGTTAACAAAATTTAAAATAATTATACATTTTGCATAGCTCAACAGCCAAGATTCTCATTTATTTAATTAATTATTTTTTATTTTCATTTATCTTCAAATGAGATTTTCCTTTTACTCGGTAAAACTTAATTTTTTGTAAAATGATTTGATCAAAAGTGAGGAAATTTCGTCTCCATAATAGAAATCAAAAATAAAATAAAACAAAACAGAAATTTCCCATGTCATTTTACAAACATAAATTTAAAGTAGAAGTAACTAGTTGAAGGAAATATGAAATTTAGCTATTACAAAAGTACATGGCATGATCAGTAAGCTAAGATTTTAATACTAGCAAGGCGTGTGAGTACTTCCTCCCAATGACTTTTTGTTGGTATTGTATTAAAAAAAAAGAGAGAAGCAACTTGAAAAGCTACCTAAAAATTAATTTTTAATCATATTACCTCTCACATTTTTTACACAAAACGAACTACCCAAAATAAATTACATATTATTATGTTTAGAGTTTATATATATAGGGATTCTCACAAACTAATTTTTCTTATTATGTTTCATGTTATATTATATAATTATTTTTTGAGATATTTTGCTCTTTTTTTTTACTTTCATAATGTAAACATATTAGTTTTGAACAATGGATGATAATTTTTTTATGTTTGAAATTAGGCAACCAGAGTCAATCCTAAATTTTGAGTAGAACTAGGGCATGGGATTGGACAAGAAGTTTGGACACAAGTCAGGCTCCAACTAAAACTTGGACAAATCTCTCTACACTTATGCTGAACAAATCTTAAGCCCACCTAAGTTGTAACCTACCATAAACACACATATATATACCCTAACGCACATATACATCAATATACCTCAGCAAAAAAGTCAACTTCAGAAGAAAAATAAACAAAACCTACCTATCCTTCCAAGTTCAAGGCCACGTCATCATCATGATGTACTTTTTGTACCCATTACAATCTCTCAATCTTTACATGTCAATATCACTGTTAGGCACAAGATGTCCAGTGCGGTAAGACCCCAGTTCAAGGACCAGTCACTATCCCTATTTGATGATCCAATGGAGGGTTATAAGAATTGGACCACCTTCTGGTGAGGAAATCATAACACCCTCTGTCCTTCAGTTCCCTTGAATCTTGGAATAGGATAAAAGAAAATGGCCCGGATCAAATATTATTCACTACCGTCCGTGGTAATATCACAAATGCTTCACAGCCATCCATATTTTTGTGGCATTGCCACTGACAACAGTGAATAACTGGTCCGCGGCCCACAACACAAAGTGTAAAGACAACCAATACAAAACGATGAAACTTTGTATTATGTGGAAGGGTTGGTTACCCATTAGGTCAATTTTGAGCTGAAATTTGGCATATTGCCAGCTCAATCTGGTCCCGAAAATCCCAATCCTTGTGATGAGATGAGTGATTTTATTACCTTCCCTGATTGCTCGGCTACACCGGCAGTTGGTCTATAATGTCAACATCACTTCACGGAATCGAGTCTCCCTTATCTTCTTCACCTGTCCTCTCATTTTTCAACTTCTTCCAGTAACACAGCAATCTATATCACTATCAGCAATTATAAGACCAAAGATTTGAGGTTTCTGACAATCTTTGTTAAGAAAATGTCTTCTAAAGCACCCAAGGGTATTGAGAAGTTATTCTTTTTTGCTCCTGAAGGCAATGCCCCAATGGCCCAGGAGCCATATGATCACGATTCACGTGTGCCCCGCGTGATCGTGTGGCTCATTATGCATGCACCATAAATTGGCGAATTCCGTCATGCAAATGGTGGAGTGGATGCCAGTGTTTAGACTAAGAGCCATTGTTATTGAGAAAGTGGGTTAAAATCAATGTATTAGAAACTCAAAAACAACTTACTTGGAAGAAGCTCCATGCATGGTGATCTGAAAAAAACAATCCTGTGATTCTATTGACCTTAAACATTACCTTGAAAATGCTATGCCCAGGTATTCCTAAATGAATTCTCCCGAATATTAGATATATATAAAACACAAATATTACCACCAAAAAACGAGTATCTAACAAATTTGCTCCTTCGTTGCAATCAATACATTCTTATAATTCAAATCCGAACAGGTTTACTACAAATTTGCTAGTGAATGAATGGATTCAGGACTGAATTTTGTCTCCTACCAAGGTTCCCTCAATAGATTTCTTGCTTTGCACAAGGAATATAACATCTCCCAGGTTTGGAACTAAAACTAGAGGTACAAGTAGCTAGTGATGCGCCTAAAACTGGGCCTCGGGATACCAGATAGTAAGAAAAATGTTCATGATAACTATTGCTTATTTGTAATTTGTGCATTACATGTGACAAGAGGCTTCATGTAGTACAGTTGCTCAAGGAAATAGGTCACTCTCCACATCCATGTATAAAACTAGAGGTTTCATATACAATGGATCTCCAGATACGATATAAATCAGAGGACTAAAATGATAACCTCTACATACGCTCTGAATGGGAAGATTATAAGCACATAAGTTCAGTTCAGCAAAAATCCCACCACCCACCACTAGCTCCCCTGCTAGTCACTTCACAAACTTACTCAATCCTCCTCTCATTTTGCTTCCTCACACTACAAGAATTTGAGAGCCTAAAGGGGAATTAAATTTGATCGCAAGAACTAGCTACCATATTGCTTTAAAGAAAGTTGGCAATAGCTAGGTTGGGTCAAGGTCATTGTGGGGTTGAAATGGGCAGTGGTAATGATTTTAAGATACCTAATTTCGGCCCTGAAAACCAGGTTGACAGTGATCACACTGATTAATTTACAGCAGAAATCTTCTGGTTGGTGAGCCATACCAATTCTAACAGGTTTGAGTTGACATACCACATGACCCTAAGAAACAGTTGACGTTAAATCAACATGACCCTAAAATTCCCAAGAACGCTGGTTGTCTACCCCTCTATCCAATAGCCATCACCACAAATTAATTATGTAGATCTTTTATACAAAACAATCGTAACTAATGCAAAAACGCTTGCTTCTGGGAGAGGTAGTATGCATAACTTACCCTAAAAAGAAAAAAGAAAAAAAAGGGCAGTATGCATAGGTCATGACCTAAGCGCAATGGCAAGTGCCATCTGCCCACCCCTAGCATTGTGGCTCAAGTTTGAGTCGGGAATCAGTGCAGTGCTGAAACTGAAAAATAATGGTCTGATCAAGCAATCTTCAAGTCTGAACTGGACAAACTAACTGAATTCTTGAAGTGAAATTATTATTATTTTTTGGGGAAGTTTCAGTTCCAAAATTCTGCTCTTACCAGCAGAAAATAGTAAGAAAATGGTGGGGGATGTAAATCAAATCAAATCCCCCCCCCCCCCCCCCCCCCCCCAAAAAAAAAAGAAAAAAAAAAAAGCGTAAAAGCAATCGGTTGAAAAAGAATAATAATACCATATCACAAATAAAACGGGAAAAAAAAAACAACAAAAAAAAATAAAAACAGATAAGTGACTGTTTAAATAAAATATTTCCTTTTCCATTTTTTTTCCTTATATGATTGAGAAAACTTTAAAACTGCATGTAAAAACGACTTGAAGCTGCATGTAACATACATAATTTTCCAAGTATTTTATCATTAACCCTCCAGATGAGAACTTACAGAGTTTGGTTGAGGTTTTGTCAAAAGGGTTTGTGGACCCCTTACAAAGAAGCTATCAGAATGGCTTTCTGTAGCACTAGAGGTCATGGTAGAGACCTCCTTTGACCTACCCATTAAATGAAGTCCAAAAAGATGGTTACCCCAGATATCATACCTAAATTGATCCTCAAGCCCCGTCGCTTCTTCTAAATTAACTGTTTTCTGGTTGTAAAGTTTGGATCCAGGAGCCCGGGCATGTGGAGCAATTGTAGAAGTCGAAGGCCTACCAGTGCAAGGGAAGGTTGCAGAAGGCAACAAAACAGATTTTCCGGGCATCTTTCTTGGTGCAGAGGGCTTCTCTTGGGTAAAGAAAAAACAACTTTTATTGGAATACTTGACAGAAACCTTAGGCTCCAACATGTTTGCCTTTGATGCAGGTTCTACACCTGAACTCTTCCCACAGGGTTGCTCAACCACTTGCCCAAACTGATTACTAGACTCAACTGATTGACCTGCCTCATAAGACTCTGGCCACAACCGTTTAGGTGTAAAAGATGTGACTGGGGACAAGGGTGATGAAGGTGTAGAATTACCACTTTGACTGCTTGCAACGTCAAATATTCCAGATAATCCTGTTCCCGAACACTTTTTCTTCCTTTTCCTTCTACCCTTCTCTTTTCCAATTCTAACTGTGAGTTTACCGTCTTTTGATGCTTCCCGAACATCAGAGTTCTCAACTGTGCTAGACTCTTGCAGGATACAAGATCCAAATGCCATTTCCTCTTGAGTTTGTTTCTGATTTTCAACAGTTGGATTAAGATGCTGAGCAGTTATCCCCTGTTTTGAAGCAACAACTTCACCATCAGGATATCTATTGACAGATTCAAGCATTGAGGTTTCCTCTTCTCCAACTGACCTTAACAAGCCATTCATTTTAGAGGATATGGAAAACTTATTACCATTCTTTGCGTTGAAATGCATACAAGAAGATTTCCCTACGCCCAACAGTGGCAATGGAGCTTTTCCCACTCTTGAACAAGTAATCCAAGTAGCCTAAGCCCATCAATTGGGGAGGATGCAAAAAGTATAAGAAACATCACAAAAGCAGCAAGAAGGATCGTAAAGAAGATTCTATGCACTTGCATCCGAAACATTGATTTCTTACACAAATTGAGCATGTTTAGAGGGAGACTTGCTTTCATAGGGATCACAACAATACCAGTAGCCAAGGCCAGTTCAAGATCTCTCTGTACCATGACTGTAGAAAAATCTGCCTGATATGATATCAGAAGCTTTGTGGACTCACCAGGTTCAAGAGCAAAACCTTTGCAAGTATGCACAACAAACCCGTCTAACTCACATTCTGTCCCAGAAATCTCAATTCTCCTGACCTCCAGTGGCAGGTCCCCCGTGTTCTTTGCATACAGCTCTTTCGACAATGGCTTGGAACAGGCATGAGTGGTTTCTTCCTTGTGATGGGACATTTCAGGAGGAGACAAATTTAGAGGGCTTGGCAAGTTGAACTTAAATTCTAAACTTGGAATAGGCTTAGACCCTTCAAACAAATCCAAAGAAAATGACCCACCATATCCCCGCAAAGATAACCACTCCACACCAGAAAGATTGTTCCTTATCAAAGCAGAACTTCTCCACCCACATCGATTCGAAGGGTGAAAAATTATTGGCCCAAAAGATGCTGTGCTGTAAGGATGGACATAAGCCTCCGTTAGTGCTTTCTCTGATATTGAGAACCCATACCTTGTTGGTGATGTATTTTCACTAAGAACCAAAACACTGGATAGAGAGGGCTGTAAAAGCCCATCTGGGGCCCGGCACTCATCGATAATTTCACCTGCATTCAGGATCAGCTGCATTACAACTGGTTGTTCGCTTGGGTTTTTTACAGTGATCCACTCAGAGTGATGAGTTCCAATCTGAACCATCGGAAACACAACCCCGTGATTGTCAAGCACAGACATGCTGCTGGCAGTACCTTGAGATTTCCAGTTTCCTAGTACCAATTCATCTGGTTCTGCTGCCTTCATTTCCTTAAATTTAAGTGCACACAAGCATAAATGATTAGGAATGGAAAAACTGAAATTAAATTACAATGCTCATCTTATTAAAGTTTGCTCTGTGCTACATATATGTTTCACTAAAACACAGTTATGCAAGTTTATTCAATGGAGGGAGGCAACCAAGAAGTAAAAACTAAGTTATATTAAAGTTATAGTACCTGATGCCAGTTTGTGTCATACACAGTAGAGAAAAAAATTCACAAATGAGAAGACCTAACTAATTTCACCTGTTCTATGATTAGTCTTATTGTTATGCAGCCATTCTCAAAGATATTTGTCATGCTAGGAAGACAGCCATACAACTTTTTGTCAAATCTTTCAAAACTTCTTTTTTTCATTTGGTAATTAAGCATTCTAAACATGATTTGGATGAATGATTCCCAAAATACGACTTTTTTTACACAGTTTGATTTGTGATTTCTTCATTTTACAGCCTTTTAGTAAAGTTCAAATTACATACAATCAAGTGCGAGCTTTACAGCTTAGACAATGTCCAAGGCACAAGGGGCATAATGGATGGCCTTTCGCAAACAGGGAATTTTCAACCATAGCATTAATCTTCCTCCTGGTGATTTCACATTCGAGAATAAAAAGAAGAAACCTTAAGAATTATGTGGCCGTTTAAGAAATGTTGAGCACCTATTTATTACTATCATTGCAACTCATAGGAGCAGAATAAAGAGCACGGATACTGACACAGACAAGGGATACCTTGATCAATGACGGTGAAATCCTTGCCATTGTACTAACTAAAGGAAAATGGATCAGAATGAGCATACCTTGATCAATGATGGTGACGGCACGCCGCTGCGTAAAGATCCTGTTCTTGCATTGGCATTTTCTGCATTTCCAGACTGTCGTTCATACTCAAGACAGGAATCTAATTTTGAACAAATACTGACTATATCCTTGCAGGGCATCTCAATCTGAGGATTACTTGAGTCATTTGTCAGTATCACTAATTTACAATTCCAGTTTATATCCGGACTTTCAGATGGATAGTCATGTAACCCAATGGGCAAGGGAATATAACTAACCACAGCTACATGTGTGTCGGTGCCAGGAAAAAGTATTAAGCCTTCCTTGTATTTAATCTGGAAAAGCTTTGTGCTTTCTCCAATTAAACTAACCTTAACAACATTCAAGAGATGAGGAGTGCCATTTCTCAGCAAGAGAGCAACAACAACAGTATCACTGGAATCGCATGGCAGTAGAGTCTCAAGCGATACTGAAACAGCATCTATAAGATCATTGACTGATTCCCCACCTAGTTCTGCTTCAAGAGGAACCACAATTGTATCTGACTTATCTTGAGAAGGCCTAAGCAACTGCATACAAAACGCACCAGAAATTTTTCCTGCAGCGTAATATGTGAAGTCTATCTCTATAACAGCCTCAGTGCTACCAGGACCAATATCCCAATTTCTATAAGGCCCCATTGCCATTTGTGGTGAGCCAACTTGACCACTTTTGGCATGCAGCACACTATGCTCTTCAGAACCTTGAAAATTTTCTATTCTACAGATTGCCTTTGACAAATGTGAAGTATTCCCTATAGAAACTGATATCCACACAGTTACTTCCTCCACATAGAGTGTTTCATCAAAAGGATTAAACAAAGAAAATTTCTTAGTCCACCTTCCACTGGAGGAAACATCCAGGCCTGCTAAAGCCCGTAGCCCATAAGGGGACTCGACAGCAAAACCTTTAGCCTGGATCAAGAAACCACCGGAGCTTGTCTGCAAGATCAGATGAGCTGAGGACATACCTAACCATGTAGGTAAAAACACAAAACAAATTGAAGCAACTTCACGGGTCCCAGAAACAACTCGCTAAAATTGCAAGGATAAAATTGTGTATTGGTACTGAAAGGTTTGTATATGCATAAAATGCTGTCGCTGTGTGTATTTGCCACAGTTAAAAAGAAAATGAAGGAAAATATAAATATTTCTGTCCCCAGTCAAGTAGAGGAGGGCTTATTTCAACATTGGGTGACAGAGAACCATCCAAAAATCCCGATTTGATCATCTTCATCTCAGAGTTCTCGTTCAAGTTGGGACTTGGGCTCTTCTGATTACCAAAAGGTCCTCCACATGAAGAAACATAGTTTTGATTACCTTTACTTGTTTGAAGAGATGAGATGTCGTGGATTTCATCTTGGGAGTTCAAAGAACAAGAAACAGCCCGTTCACTTAATAACTTAAACATACCATAGTCCAATGACCAGCTTAAGTTATTTCTTGCTTGAGTTGATCCTTCAGGTAATGTAGCACCAGGCTGAACTGGAGACACCTCTAGAACAGTTGATTCAGGACTACATCCTTTACACAAAAAACCCGGCAATGTAGAAGGAAAGCAGAACAAATTCGAATTGCTACATACATTCTCAAGACTTAGGTGGCCCATTCCCGAAACACACCCTGAACTTACATCACGAACATATGCATCCTGAAACCCTGGATTATAATTATCTGTGCAGGACTCACACAAATCATATTCCACGGAACTCAGCATCCCATTTATGGAACACAGTCCACATGCAGCAATGCAGAAAAGGGTACATATCAGAATCACCAGAAAGTAAAATGGTCTGGCTTGGTGAAACAACACCCTGAATAAACCACCAAAACATATGATGTTAGATGCTATAATTTCCATTTACTAAACACATAACTTGAATGGCAAAAAAACTACTTGCAAGCAAAAAAAAAAACACTAAATAATATGTAACAAAACAATAAAATTTGAGCAAAAGTTTCAAAAAGAAACCATAGTATCGTGTTAAAGCACAAGTGAAATGAAAATATCAAAAACTGAAGGCATTATTTCAGTAATGCCCACACAAAAAATTTGAAAAAAGAAAATTTCCACATTTTTTTTTTTTTGTTGCAATTCAGCAGGTAATAGTTAGTCAATCAATTTTTCCATAATTTTGAATATGGGTTAGTCTGTTAATTACTTCTACTTAATGTTTTTTGGGACAATTATTACTCTTTACTTAATGTTTTTTGCGTTTTATTCATAGATTCCTATATATGTAGAAATGGGAACTAACATGGCCATTAATAGCTATAACCAAAAATTAACAAACAGTCATAAATAAACAATAAAAGCTCCAAAACGAAAGAAAAACTAATAATAATAGCAAACTCAGTAAAAGTTCCTGTAACAGAGACTTTCTTGAAGATACTGGGAAATCACCAAAACAATTCATTATCACCACAAAAACCACTCTGTATCTTACATAACTAACTGAAGAAGAAGAAGAAGAAGAAGAAGAAGAAGAAGAAGAAATACCCATTAACGCACAAGAAAGAAAAAGTTATAAATCGATCGTTAAAACTCGAAAAATGGTAACGAGAAAGAGTGAAATAATCGATGAAATAGGGGGAAAAAAAAAAACTGTAGAGAGAGAGAGAGAGAGACAAGGAGAATCGATGATCGGAAAGGTAGAAAAACTGGTGTTTGGAGAGAGAGAAAAGGAGGGAAAGGAAGAGAAAATATGGGAAGACGTGGAGAGAGTGTCGGAAGAGTTACCTTCGGTGGCAGGACATGGAGAGCTGTAGGTGAGCTCTGATCAATAGGGACTCCATCTCTGAGAATCGAAATAGAACATCTGGATTCTTCGTTGATAGTGGATTTTCTAGGGTTTTTTTGCTTTCGATTCAGGTCCAAATTCTTAGAACTCAAGCACAGACACACATTCATACACCTGATAAACAACGAATGAATGGCCTCGGAGAACGAACGGGAAAAAACGAGAGAAAATCAACCTTCCTCAAAAATTACCAAACTACCCCACACATATATGTTTGTTTTTTTGTTTTTTTGTTTTTTTTTTTTTGGGAGTGTCACATAAAAGCCAATCCCAAATTCAACTAGGAGTTATTTCACATGGCTATGTTTAACTTTAATTTGAATTTGTTTTCTGAATTTTTTTTAAAATAAAAATTAGTTTGAAAATTAAATATTAAAAATTATTCTCACACCAAAAAAGTTAAAATTATATGAGTGTTTTATTTTTATTTTTTTTATCCCACATTAATTTTTAGATTTTCTTTTTTTTTTTGTAAATTTTTCAAAAAAATTAATTATAAAAATCAAATCAAATCGAATATTTCTCAAAAACAAAAAGACAAAACAAGCTTTTTATATTTTTCAAAATTATATTAATTGGGACATTACATAGACAACAATACTAGGTAACTCAAAATTTTATGGTTCAAATGGCTCAAATCACTTAAAACGACGTCGTTTTGACAAATTTGAGCCATTTGAACTACAAAATTTTAAGTTGCCAAATATTTTCCTTACACACACACATTTGTCCCAAGAGCATTATATAATTTTTTATATTTGGTGATATCATTTCCTGTCCTTATGTATTAAACCTATTAAGCCTTCATTTAAAATAAGTTAAACGGAGTTTTTTAGTCAAAATAGTCACAAAAAGATAAAATAAATTTTTTAATTTAATAAGATAAAATGTCACATCCAAATTATAACTATTTAATTTTTCTCTCACAAAAGTTTAAAAAGTCAAAAATTCTATCACAAATGAAACTTTTTTAACTTCAGACTAAAATAATTAAAAAATTAAAATGTCAAATAATCAAACCATATCCCAAACGAATCTAAGTGGTGTGCAAAAAAACCATCAATTGAACCAATTCAAATTGACCAAATTCGTTTGGGAAGTGGGTTGGCTTTTTAACTTTTTAGCTTTTTTAGTTATTTTAGCCTGGGCTAAAAAGCTTGGTTTGGGAAAGATTTTTTAACTTTTTTTGTGAGAGGAAAAATGCTTCGGACCCCCACTGGGGGTCGACCCCCCGTGAGGTGTCGCGCTGTGATTGGGAAAAAAAAACTATTTTATTTTATTTTTTTTTGAGTTTCAGCCAATGGGGGCTTGCCACCTCACTGGGAGTGCGACCCCCACTGGGGGTCTGCAGCATAGTTCTTGTGAGAGAATAGTGTAATGATTATGGGTTGAATGTGATGTTTTATTTGTTGTGATTAAAATAACGTATTTTATTTTTTGTGACTAAAATAGCCACAAACCATCTTCCCAAACGGTGCCTACTTGTCCCATTTTACAAAGTGAGTGGGTTGAGTTGGCTGCGTTTAATGGTAAAAATTGAAAAGTTAGTTTGTTGGAAAGTTTAATTTGTCAATTTAACTATAAATATATATAATCCGCTTATATATATATATATATACATATATATAAAATTATCTTGCACTAGTCCACACAATTTCTCCGCAATCCCATTTACCATTACAGTAATGATTGGTGGCCCGAAAATATGTGGCTCGAAACACCTAAAACGATGTCGTTTTTGGTGTAAAATGATTGAATTAGAAAGTGGAAAGTTTGTCTTATCTTTTATTATGTTCAAAGTTGTTGCCACCTATGTGTTAGGAGGATATAACTAGTGTCCTGTGATTCAAGGCCAATAATATAAATTTAAAAAAAAAAATCAGAATAATAGGTCGTGGACTTTACATATACAATCTATTATTTATCTCATAAATATGTTTTATTTTGGCCTATTTTAGAAATTTGATTAAAAGTCATATTTTAATTTAAATTTATTTTGAATCATATTATCTCTTAATTTTTTTATATATTTTTTAAAAAAAATTAAAAAATTAACTTTAGATTTTTAACTTTTTAACTTGCTTTTCCAAATAAGCTTTGTACGTATATTTTATGTTCATAAGAAGTGGGGGTATATTGGGAATATAAAGATACAAACACTTGATCAAGTGCTTAAAGGCAATCATACAACAATTTTGTATTAAATTTTTACAAAAAAGTTGGTGGGTGATGGCCTAGCCTAGATGCCCTACAAAAGCAAAGTGGGTCCCATCCCATATGCAATGCTCCTCTGTTTTCTCTTTCACTACTATTTAATTTTTTTTTAAAAAATTTGTTTGATAAAATATTAAAAAAGGCATGAACTTGCATAGTAAAATATTACATGTGATATTCACCTCAGTGATGTCTTTTAGATGTCCTTCCAAAAATTGACTAATAGAGCTATGAATACCAATTCAAATTGACAACTATGTCTTTTGGTTCATTTTTAGTAGTGGATTTAACGAATAATTAATGGGAATTTGGTCAAAATTTTCCTTAATAAATTTTTAATGCATTAAGGATAGATATAAAAATAAATAAATAAATAAATAAAAAGTTTAACATATACCATTATTACTAAAATATTAAACTTTAAAATAATATAACATTTAATCTAGGTGTCGATTTTTAATAAAATTAGTATTTTTAGAATTCTTTAATCAGGATCTATCAAATAAGATTCATATTGATTATAAAATTCTCAAAATAAAAAAAAATATTATTATCGAAATTGATATAAACTGTAACATATTACTTTCATTTACAGTGCCATATTACTTTGGCAATTTGTCTAAGAAAAAATTATATTTTATTGTGTGCTTACTCAATTATGTGCCTTCTTCTTAGAGTTTATGAAGTAAAATAAATTGGGTTATCTTTTTCACAAAACAATGGCTCAACTTGAGAGGATTTTGGCTAAATTTTTCATAGTTTTAAATTAATATTAATTATAATTTATTATAATATTTGATTATGAATAAAATAGTATTAATTTATGACCACTATTTAATTATGTCACAAAATAATGATAGGAACAATTCAATGTGACTATAATTAATAACTTATATTTATTTTTTTTTAATTGAACAACTAAAAATGAAAATGAGTTACACATGATGTACATGTTTTGAGTATGCATGTTAGAATTTTCCAAAAATATATATAGTTTTTGTTGCTAAAGAAAAGAACAAAAGGTGGCTCAAGTTGATAATTTTGCTAGTCATTATTTTTATAGTTACGCAACTCTCACACCAAATTGAGGCTGGCGGCTCAATTATTTTTGGAGCCTATGAGAAATCTTAAAAAGAGCCATTACCTTGTAGGGTTTTTTTAGGTGTGCAACCCACAAAAGGTGTAAGTGGGTTGCATATTATGTGCCACTTACATAAAAAGTGTAAGTGTAAGGTGTAAGTGTAAGGTGTAAATGTAAGGTGTAAGGTGTAAGTGAGTTGCACACCATGTGCCACTTACACAAAAGATGTAGGTGTAAGGTATAAAAGGTGTAAGTATAAGGTGTAAGTGTAAAGAATAAGGTGTAAGGTGTAAGTTACACACCATAACCAAACCCTACTTTGTAAGGTGCAAAATTATTAATTAAATTTTTATAATGAAAATTTTCAAACATAATTTTTCAATTGAAAAGTAATGTTAATCTTGTTGAAAGATATTTTTTTTAATTGATAATATTAGGCTTCTAGCACATTTGATTATTTTGAAGGCCAAAACAAAAAAAATGGTCATTCACATAAAACATTATAGCAAATTTACTTTTCAGCAGCGATTGGGACCTCGAATCCGAGGTCCCCGAATCCCCCGAATCCCTTTTTTTTTTTCTTTTTGGCGGAAGAAGGGAGGAGGAGGAGGAGGAGGAGGGAGAGGGCCTAAAATGGAGGAGGAGGAGGAGGAGGAGGAGGCAGGCATGGCGACGCGATCGGCGATCGAGGCGGCGGCGAGGCGACGAGTCATGGAGGTCCCCGATCTCCCTCTCTCTCTCCCTCTCTCTCTCTTCCCTTTCTCTCCCTCTCCCTCTCTGTCTCTGGTCTGGTTCAACCGAAGAAGAAGAAGAAAATGGCGGAAAAAAAGAAAAAAAAAAAAAAAAAAAAAAAACCTAAAGCCCAAAACGACGTCGTTTTGGGCTTTAGGGGGATTCGGAGGAAAGACTTTCGAGGTCCAAAACATTTTTCTTTACTTTTTATTTATTTGATCCCGTACAAATGTAAATGAAAATTTTTTTATCAATCTTTATGTATTTATTTATTTATTTTAATTATAATTTGAGCATGTGAAACCTTATCAACTTTATTTTTAGGTTGGCAGAAATAATACACAATACAGAAAAAAATTAATTGTTGAAAAGTCCAAAGTAAGAAGGGTATTAGACATTAGGTCCAGTAGATATTTTTTATTGGTGAGACATCCACCTTTTATGAAATAGTTTGGTAAGAAATTCTTTTGTTATTAGAGAATGATATTTTATTTTCAATTTTACCCCTTAATTTATCTGTTGACTTTTTATCTATTTGAATATCAATTCAAATTATTTTCTATATGTTCAAATTTATATCTATCTGTTTAATTTTTTTGTCCATCGATTCAAAATTTTTAACTATCTATTTAAATATTTCTTTATCTATTAAATTTTTTTAGCCTATATGTTAATTTTTTTTATCTGTTAAATTTTTATAGCCTATTTTTTCTATCTATTCAAATTCACATCATTTTCAAACTTTTATCTCTTTTATATGTTCCTCTCTCCACTTCTTTTTCCTTTATCTGTTGAATTTTTACACCTCTCTATCTATTTAAATATAGAGCCAAACCAATACCTATCTATTACAATCCAAACCAAAGCCTATCTGTTCTAATTTTTTTTTTCTTCTATTGATTCAAATATTTTTTCTTTCTCATCCCTATTTGTTCAACACAAAAACGAAAACAAAAATAAAAAAATTATTTGTTTCATCAACATCAACAACAACAACAAAAACAAAAACATCAACAAAAATTAAAAAATTAAAAAATATCATCATCATACAATTAATCATCATCATTATCAGTATCTTCACACACACAGAAAGAAAGAGATCGATGCTTTGATGGTGTTAGATCGGCTAGGATTTATCCGATCTATACTATAGAGAAGAGAGTTAAGAGAGAGTGAAAGAGTTGAGAGAGATCTCCCCCGTATTCTCCTCCGTTGTCATCAATAGCAACCTGTTCAAATCAAACCCCCTGACTACAGTCCGCTTGCCTTTCCTCCATGAGCTGGTAGACCTTGGCAAGGACCTCCAGTGAGTGTCGAGGAATGCCACCGCCCACAGCAGTGACGAGATCTCGGTTGGGTGGTCGGTGAGAAAAAATAGTAAGGAAAAGAGAGAAAAATGGCGATGGTAAAGTGACGGTATGGAAGAGAAGAATAGCGGCGGTGAGGGAGAGAGGGAGACAGAGAGAGACGTTGGTTTTGAGAGGACAAGGGTTTTGATCTGGAAACAACCTTTACATATGCATGGGTAATTTGGTCATTGCGCAAATACATGTCCTTATAGATAAAGTAATTTAGCGCGTGGATCTTTGTATAATAGAAATTCAAAATTAGATTTATCACCCAAACACCCTATAGAAAATCATATATATATAATTAAGAATCTTAAAATTTTGGAGTCCTCAAATAGGGTCCTGTTATGGTGTGCAACCCTTTAAGTTTGCACACCATATGCAACCAATACAAAAAGTGTAAGCGTAAGGTATAAACATGAAACAGGACGGCAAACAGAAAAGGCATAAGTGTAAGGTGTAAGTTGCACACTTAAGAAAAGTCCCCTCAAATATGAGACTTTAAGTAATTGTTTAACTTGTCTAGTAGATAGATCATCTCTAAATCATGTACTAAACCTTGTGTGGCTTAACAAAGAGTACGCTAAGAATTTTGGTATGGGATTGTAATATAATATGGGTCATGTTAGTGACTATTTTATTGGTTTAATTAACAAATTTTAAAATAATTGTAAGTTTTTATGATGTATATATATATAATTACAGTTATTTTAAATTTATTAACAAATGCTTTCCCAACACTAATCAACAAAATCTATAACATTGGTCTTGTTACCACTTGGAGCAATTCAGTGAGATGCTATAATACTTTTTAGGAAAATGTTATATATAATTTTATTTTTTTATTTATGTCTAGACACAAGTGGTTTCATGTGTATTTATTGATATGAATTTCATCATTTTGTATTTAGAAGTTAAAAAAAAAAAAAATGAGATAAAAAATAAAATTATATATAACATTGATTTAATTGTTATTGTGAAATTATAATTGTTGTATCCAAAAAATTCTTTATACCATATTGGTATAAGGTCTGACAATTCGATACGAACTTAGCTCACTTAGGCCTTATTTGAGATGATAATTTTTTAATCAAAAAATTACTATAAGTTATTATATCACTCTCTTTATTTTTTTACATATTTTTTTTATAAAAATTTAATGAAAATAATCAATTTTTAAATGAGACTTTATAAAAGAGTTTGATATAAAATTTAAAAGGACGTTTGAGATTCACTTTTTAAATGAAATAATTTTAAAAGTTATTTGCAAGTCCCGCGTGTTTACAGTGTGAATTTTTTTTATACTTATACAAGTCTTTTTTGTGTGTCAAATTTTTATAAAAACAAATTTAATATAATTATTTTAAAGCTATACCAATTATTTATAATTTGTCCTTTGTTTGCAACATTAAGGGTGTGTTTGGTTTGATTTTGAGAGATAAATTTTCAAAAAAGATTTTGAGAAGAGAGTTTAAAAAAAAATTTAGTTTGTTTGGTTGTATATTTTGGAAATAATTTTGAAGTATGAGAGTTTGGCATGATTTAATGTTTTGTTGTAATTGAGTGGATGTGTGAGAGAAAAAATGATTGAGAAGAAGAGAATAGAAAAAATAATTAATTGATATGTAGGAGAAAAAGTGATTTAAAATTTTTTTTCTAAAATTACTAAACCAAACAAAATTTTTAAAAAATTTCTCAAAAGTAAACTAAATCGTGGCCTAAGGCCTTGTTTGGAAATAGGCTTTTAAGTGATTTTTGATTTTTGACTAAAATGTAATATAAAAAAAACTAGTATGTTTGAGATGACTTTTTGACTTTTTATGAAAAGATGTGTAAAAAGTACAGAGAAAATAAAATCTTTGATTTTTTAGTATAGTTTGTTAACTTTTTGATTTTTTTAATAAATTTTTGACTTTTTAATTAAAAAAATCACTTGACAAACAAGGTTTAAGATTTTGACAATCTCTACGAATTATTAAAGAAAGTTGCGCTTACAAAGGCATTATTACCATTTGCCACGTAATTTGAAAAAAAATGAAACACAAGAAAACTCATTTTTGAAAAATGAAAACAAATTAATGTATAGAAATAAAAAAGAAATGGCAAAAACGTAAATTAAAAAAAAAGAACAAAAAAAAACGCCTCACCCACAAAAATAAGAAATAAAAAAATAAAAACATAATTTAGCATTTGCCATGTAATTTAAAAATAAATTAAACACATGAAAACTCATTTTTTAAAAATAAAAACAAATTAATGTATACCAATAAAAATGAAAATGACAAAAATGTAGATGCAAAAAAAAGAACAAAATATAGTATACAAAACCCAAAAAAAAAAAAAAAAAGGCAAAAACATAAATTTAAAAAGAAATAAAACCATCAAAAGAAGCCTTATACGAAAACATAAATTTACAAAAAAATGATAAAAAGACGCTTGATACAAAAAAAAAAAAAACAAAACAAAACAAAAAAAGGGTAAAATAACACTGACATGGAGCATTAACGGCAAGGAGTTGAAATGGGCAAATTACTTGAAGAGTAATTTGATAATTTAATAGGAAGACACTTTATAAAAAGTCAAAAAAATTTTCAAATCAAATTTTTAATCTTAAATTAAAATAATTCAAAAAAATCAAAAAAAAAAAAAAATTAACCCATGTACCAAACGGAGGCTTAAGGGGGTTATCATACGTGTGTCTTTACATTGAAAATGGTTGGACCACCTCTCAATCAGGCGAGGCAGGTGGTAAAAGGACATGTTTGACGTACAGCCAAGCATTTGGAATGTACGACCACGGCAATTTGCTGTGCGCGAGTCTAGCTGACTATGCAAAGACAAATGGGTAAGGGTAGTATCTAATTCGGTACCATATCAATGATTTGAATTGATTATTATTAGATCAGATTATATTTTTATTAATAATTTTTTTAAAAAATTATACTGAATGTTGGTAAAAATTGATTTGATGAAGTGGTTATTTATATCTTATTAAGGTGATTTTTTATATGGATAAATTACTCGATGAATCTTATATATTGAACAATTTATATTATTGATATAAGTTTCATAATGTGCTCACGGAAACATCAGTACAGTCCAATCCATAATCAAACTAGACACAAGCAACACCCAAAACAAATAATTTAAAATTAATTTATTAAATTAATCTGATTTTGCACTTAAAATTAAATAAGTTAAGTTAAAATTAAAATAATATTATACAAATAAAATTTTGGATGAATTACACTAACAGTCCATATAGTTTGAGACTTGTGTCATTTTGGTCATTGACTTTTTAATTGTGACACATTTGACCCTGAATTTTGAATCTTATTCCAAATAAGGACAATTGAATATATTATTGGATTTTTTAAGGGGCAAAATTGTCAATTTGATAGAATATAAATTAATTTGACAAAAATAAATGTTAAAAAATTATTTTTGAATTTTTAAAAATTATTTCTACCTACTAAAGATAAAATTATATAAATTGATAAATCTTTTAGACATTTATTTTTTTTTTTACCAAATTAATTTTTATTATGTATTTGGATGATATCATGTAAAATTAATTTTTAAAATTAATTATGTAATTTTTATTAATTTTTATCAATTTTACATAATTTTATTTTTGGTGAGTAGAAATAATTTTTTAAAATTTTAAAATATTTTTTTGACATTTATTTTTGTTAAATTAGTTTATATTTTATCAAATTGACTATTTTGCCCGTGAAATTAAGCAATGGTATGTTAATTGTCTTTATTTGGAACAAGATTCAAAATTCATGGTCAAATGTGTCACAATTGAAAAGTCAGGGACTAAAGTGACACAAGCCCTAAACTATAGGGACTGTTAGTGTAATTTGCCCTAAAATTTTTATACATAATGATGTTGTTGGCTTTTTTGGCTTTCGAAAGTAAATTGTATAATTTTAAGCGTGCCGGCAAGAATCAATAAGTCCTTTTAGAATTTATAATTGCCAATCAATTATCAGACGATTATGTTGAAATTCTTTTAGTCTTAATGAAGAGGACTTTTATTAATGGCTTGTTTTAAAAGAAATTTATAAGAAATAACAAATATGGAACAATTTAGAAATTAAATTTCATTGAATGAATAAGAACTTACAATGAAATGACCCAGTCTTGAAAAGATTTACAGCAACGACTACTTGAGAACTACTCTTAGGAAATGAAGCGCAGCACAGGAATTGAAATGCTAAAAATGTAAAAAACTGGAAATATAAAACTGGAAAGAAAATATGAAATAAATGACTAGTTTCTAGATTTAAGTCCTCTTTCTGTTTAGCCTTTTCTGCTATTTATACTCTTTAGTAATAACCGTCGAAATACGCTTCCACAATCTCTGGTCATGGCTTTGCTCAACTAGCTCCCATTATGCCTCTGTTGCAGTTAGGATTCTTTTCTGAATTTGAATTTAAATTGTAGGTAACCATTAGGCTACGACATCTCACGCATCTTGATTATTCCGATACCACGTAGATCCGATATTACCAATATGAACTGCCATGCGTTTGTTTTTTATTGAAGACTTGCATTAGTTCTCCAAATTGCCCTTTAGGTGCCATGTGTCACTTTGCAATTGGTTTTTACAAATTATACAGCCAACATCACCCTCTTACTAATATACTCAATACTTGGTAATATTAGTGGACTAGTGCACTCTATCTACGTCTTAGGACGTGCATGGACTCTGTATATTCTGGAAGTGTAATCGTTTTTTGAACAATGAAGCAGTGAGCATCATTAAATCCTTGTACTTTGCACTTACATTCTCTGAGTAGACGAAAAGACTGGTACATCCCCAATGGCCAACCACACCTTCTCTTACATTGATCGAGCATACGATGAGTCTTTAGAAGATGATTACAAGTCTCAAAAGAACCTTAATGCATGTATTGGTTACACTTATCTGCCTCCATTTATACAAGTCATGGAAGCTTTTGCAAGTTAACAATCTTTAGATCAAGAATCTGCCAACTACAAACCTTTGGACTAAGCATCTGCAAAAATGGATCTTGGAAACTCCTCTTCTGCCCCACAACTCTCCGTATGGAATGAAGCCGCTTCTTCTTCCTTCAAGTCCACTAGTTGGGGAAATTGGTCAACACCTGCTGAACCCCAACTAAGGGAGCAGATTCATCATCGATTTGTTGAATTCGATGATCCCCTTTCCATGCCAATGGGGATAGTGCGGAAAACTCCTCATCCAGACAAAGCACAGGGATTTAATCCATCACTTTTGGCTAAGAAGGCAAAACTTTGCTCTTTTGACTGGCTCGAATTTGTGAATGACCTCCAGTTCCCCTCTTCTTTTCGGATAGACCTCTCTGCACCTCATCTCCCTCAGAATCCTCATTGGATAGAGGAATTGAAACTTACTTTCTTCGAGAGTCAGTTTTTCTTTTCTTACTAACTTCTAGTTCCTCCAACTATATTTGAACGATAAAAAGCTCAGCTTCTGCTTGCTGCGTTTTCTCACTTGCCTTTCAATGTTCTTGGAGATGAGATTCCTCTTAAGAACTTCCAATGGGCCTGTGATGTTATGACTCGGGGTCATGTTCTCAACCCAATTGTCGAGCCAGAGCTTCGATTCTTTTCGGACCAACTCCCACTTCTTCTTCATTGGTACAAAATTTCCTTGGCCACCAACAACTCCTTAGACGAAATCAACGACCCCTTGGATGAAATCATGGCCAATCGAATTCAGACTCAGTATGAAGCAGAACCCCTTATTGAAGAATATGATGACTTCGAGAACAAGGGCTCAGCGTACTGGGATAATTTAGATATGGACGAAATGGAGCAAGGCTTGAAGGAGACAGAGTTCGAGATAAAGGCCAAATAGTTTTTCCACAAAATAAGAGCTTATCAACTAGAGTAAACTGAGTTAGATAGAGTGGAGGATAGAATAAAGAAAGAACACAAGTTCATAGAACACTGCTAGGTTAAATTTAATAAACTTGTTACTTTTTCTATTCATATTATTATGAAATTGAATTTGTAGCCAAGTAGGCTTTTCTAATGTAATTATTTATATATCAATAGAACTAGAGGTTTTCTTTCCCTCTTTTGCATGATCTGGTTTTTGTATTCCAATTACATGATCGATTGCATGTCGAATATGGCTTTATACCTTACTCTGTTTATGTAATTTGTGAATGACAACTTCGAAGCAACCAACTTACTTTGATGTCTGGTTTCAAATGTTGCGAATCATAAAATTCTTTATATGAGTAATGGTATTTATCTTAGGTTTTCACACTCCAATCATATGGTTAATATAATTTGTGTGAATAATAGTACCAATCTTGCTTCAAGGCCTGATTCAGGTATTTCAAAGCATGAAATTTCTGTTAAGAACGGCCCTATTTGCCTTCGAAGAATTTTATATAAGCAAAAGCATAAGATTAGTCCTTTGGCCTTTAGATTTTCTATAATGCTTAACCAAGAACTGGTTTCATAGCACTTATTTATGCTGAAAGAATAGGCAAGAACCATATTCTAACTATAGGTTATTACGAAGATCCCTTCGAAGGAAACTTCCTTTGTTGGAAAGTTTCAAAGCACACTGTAACACCCTAAATATTTAATTAATACCACAGCCAATCATGATAATAATATTAATACTAGTGGGAGTGATAGTAAAATAAAATAATTAATTTTATGATGGTATGCAATAAAGTATAATTTAATTTATTATACAATTAACTAGGGTTAATGTAAGATGAAGGCAATATAATAAAATAACTAAGCTATAGTATTATGTAAATTAATTTGTCATTGTGGTTATCAAATGTATAATGAAGAGAATTATTTGGAACTAAGTTAATCACTAATAAATGTGAAGAGATTGGCATGTATAATTTCGGAGATTTGCAAAGATGTTAAGAGATTTGCAAATATATCGAGAGGTATGAATAGAGCCATCTGTCCTAGGATTAGGAGGGAGGTGATCGATCTCCATTAGGGCCAGTAGGTAGGTGAGGCACCACCAAATTGCATGTATAAATAGGGGATGGTGCTGTGAAGTAAAGTAGTGCTAACGGAAACAAAGAAAAAAAAAACAAACAAACAAAGAGAATCAGTACCAATAGGAAACAAGGGAAGGGCCGGAAGCTAGAGGAATAGGAAGGAGTTAGTAAGACTCAATATTAAAGTGAGTTATATTATACCTTGAGTCACCATAATATATTTTACGTATGTTTTGACTTACCATAATTTATTTTATACAAGTTATGTTTTATAAATTATATTAATATTTTAATTACGTGGATTAATTTATGAACTCTATTTGTTTAAAATGAAACATATGGATATGTTTGTTTAAATTCTAAAGAATATTTGACTATGACCTTATAAACAATTATGTTTTGTAAGTACCACCACGGGAGTCCTATACCTTGGGGGACTTAAATAACTATTGGCCTCTGTTTAGCTACTTTATGATCCTCTGCTTGTCATGGATCCATTGACCTCTGTTTTGACTGTCACTTCTGTGACCTCTGTTCTAGTCTGTTTTGTACCGTGGTTATGGTTATTTATTTTCATGATTTTTGTATTTCAGTTTCTGCCACTTTAAATAAATTATTATTTCAAATTAAATTATGTAAATATTTTAGCCTAATTAACTATCCATGGTTATTTTGTATTCCCTATACTCTTGGCATAATATTTCTCACTCTGCTGTATGTTTACAGCTGTTACCTTTTCAGGTGACAAGATGTAGGGGAGACCCATAACCTCACGTAATGGAACCCATACGAGGATTAATGTTGAACCACTATTTTGTCTTTCTTTTCTTTTTTTATATTTTTGCTCCTTTTTGTTTCTACTTGGGGCTGGTCACTGAATAATAAAAAAATAAAAGCCCTATAGATGTATTTTCTCTTATTAAAATAGTAAAATGAAGTAAATTTTCTATTTAATTATTATTTTTTCCTGTTACCTCCGCTTGCGCTATTTAATTTGTTGCAACTAGAATAAATTAGTGAGTTGCGATTCTAACCCTAAGCCCCTGAGGTTGGGTTGTGACACACACCTCCAAGATTCTTGAGGTGAGCAAATCTTAATTATGCTTGAAATCAAGGCATAAGACTGGCTTCGAAGCCAATTACTTGTTTTCAAAGTTAAGCTAAGTATTTGAAAACTGGCTTCGAAGCCAATTAACACCTTTCGAAGCCAACTACATGTTTCTGAAGTTGTCGAGTATTTGAAAATTGGCTCCGAAGCCAAATAACACCATTCGAAGCTAACTAACACCTTTCGAAGCCAACTACATGTTTCAAAAGTTAAGTATTTGAAAACTAGTTTCGAAGCCACCTAACACCTTTCAAAGCTAAGCTAGGTATTTGAAATGTGTTTCCTTCCTTCATAAGGTATCTACATCCTGGCTCAGAGGTAGTCTTCTTTCTTGTGTTCTCAGGGTTTTAAAATAAAAGCCTTGATCACACATGGGTTAGAACCTGGGTCTATTTAACCTGTTATGTTAAATAGGTAACTTTGGACAAAAAGGTTTTAAAACCCTTTCTTCTTGCGTTTTATCTATACGCTTGTCCAAAGTCTCTCTTTCACCCTGTTGCTCTTATCTGTAACTCTTTGCCTTTTCATTTACTTTCTTCTTTCAATTCCTTGCTAATGGCTTCTTCTTCTGAAATACCAGTCGTCGAGCGTATAAGCTCATCCGTGGCTTTGAGGAGAATCATCAATGAGGAATGTGACAAATATAAGACTGGGGAACGATGTGCTATCAATGATCGCATCTTTAGTCCCGACATCATGCTCAAGGGGAGATTATCCCTGGTCTCATTTTCAAAGAAGCCCCCATCCAACTTCCTGCTTTGTACCTACGTTTAGAAGGTCAATGCTTTCTTTACGAGGGTGGCTTTGATTGGGGAAGCTAGAAGATGAACCGTCCCTATCGCTGCTGGCCCACATTGAGGCTAGAATGGGATGAATGGTATGACCGAGTTGTTCTTGCCTGAACGCTGGACCTCCAGGAACTCTGTCTCCTTGATGTCCTTCGACTAGCCAAGGTTTCCATTCCTGAAGACCCTTTTCTCATACATGCTGCTCTTTATTTTTGGAACCTAACTTTCAATTTATTTCAATTTCATTGTGGTATGATGGCCCCCATTGTCCTTGACATATGCCATCTTCTAGGGTTATCACCCGTTGGTACTCCCTTTGGTCCTAATTATCTTGATATTAATGTTCCTTTCTCTATTCTCCCTCTGACTTCTTTCTTTAGTGATTTTCTGAAATTTGAGAATAAAAAGGAAGGTCCTGTGATTGATCGGGAGTTCTTTTCTTTTCACTTATATTAGCTCTGCAAGTTTTTATTCTGTACCTCTTCATAGAGGATTATGCTTGAATTCGCCTCTCTTGCTAAGGCTCTCGCTTCGGCTAAGAAGATATCCTTAGCTCCCTATGTACTAGGTCATGTATACAAAACTTGCTCTTAGTTTTGTGAGAAACCCCTCGATACCAACCAAGGAGGACCACTCTGGGTGTTGCAACTATAGCTTTTCGTGTACTTTACTGACTTACATTCCAAGTGCCTGAGGTTCTTGGTGGAAGACCCTACTATTTATAGAATGAAGTATGCCAGAGTTTCACTCTACTCTTCTAGCTTTGCTTATTACTTTACCTTTTTCCATCAACTTCCAATTTCCCCTTCTCCCACATTTTTCCTCCCTTTTACAGCTAACACAAGGCCAATATGGTTGAGGACTTTCTTGGCTGACAACACCTGCTCCAATCCCATTCATAGGGATATGTGGGCCTCGATTTTGATTTCAAGGGAGCTCTACATTGGCATCTTGAACTTTCGAGCTTACAAATGTATTGTTGAACCTTACTGCCCTGCCTAATTTCTAGGCAATTTGGGCTTACCCAAGGAATTCATGTCCTTCTTTGTAGCCAAACTAACACCAATCTTGCAACCAAAGAGTTGAAGGTGCCAAGAACCAGGTTGGACGAGGCAACTTCCAAGTTGATACAAGACTTGGTCGAATTGAGGTTCATTCCCTTCATCCCACACAACACTACATTGAAGAGGTACCAAAATTAGTAGACAGCCAATATGGAGGTGCTTCTTACCATCTCTCATTCAAATCTATTGGTTGGGCTGGATACACCCTCTCAAGCTAAGTCTAAAGAGACTGGGATCATTACTACTGCTTCTATTGCCCCTGTCATTCCAACTCCTACTGTCTCTGTGTCTGCTCCTGCTACCTCATCTCCTTCAAGAATTACTAGAGCTACTTCGAAGAAAGGTATGCATTTCTTTTTTTCCTTTCTCTTTCTTTTATGATGCCTTGCTTATTTACTTATGACTTTTCTTTGGTGCAGGAGCCTCACAGGAAGACTCTCCTCAGAGAGTTCAAGCTTTGAATATTTTCAAAGGCAAGCAACAATAACAAAAGAAAAGAAGACTTTTGCTTGATCCTGAAGAGGGGATACCTAAGTGTGATAACCGTGGTCCGTATTATGCTAATTAATCTTAATTATGATTGTGATTATGTGTTTGATATGATTTTGAGTGCCATTTATATGAATATATGTGGTTTTGAATTTCTATCTATTCACTGTAGGAAAATCTATTTGATTATCTGCTTTAGAATTTAAATTGAAGGCCTTACCGGCCACAGAACCCAAAATTGATTATGCCATTGTGATTAGCGCAACTTTTAGAGCCTATGGTGAAATTTAATTGAAAACTTATTCGGATCAAAATAATTAGATTCAGAATGATTAATTTAAGCTCCATTATTTGGCCTAATCAAATTTGATTAGGAAAGCTTATATAAAAGGCCTCAATACACTCAATTCCCTCTCTTGAAATCATTTTGGCTGAAAATCACTCTAGAGAGAGAGAGAGAGTGTGTGTTGGTTAGAGAGAGAGAGGGAGCTCAAGTTGAAGAATTAGTCAAGAAGCTTGAAGATCTTGGAAATCAATTCAAGAATTAACCATAATTTGGGTTATTAGAGCTTCTAGGTAAGTACTTGAGTATGAATTCATGAGTATAAGTTTGTAAATTTGTGTATTCAAGCTAGTTGGGTGATCAAGAACATAAATTGAGATAAAATTGAAGGATTGGAAGCTTTTATGTACATGCATGCAAAGAATTGCTATGAATTTGCATATTTGAGCATGAATCATGTTAAACAAGGAGAATTGGGCACCAAATCTCTCATGCATGCATAATCTACATGAGTTTCATGATTATAAGTGCCATTTGTACTAGAATTGGAGTCAAAATTGACATGCATGTTTGATTAATGGAGATATGAAGATTATATGAAGTTTGAATGCATGGGTTTCAACCATACAAGAGAAATGTTGATTAATTTGAGAGTATGATTATGAATTTTGAATAATTGGCCTCATATTGCTTACATCCTTATACTATATATTGTGTTTCCACGTTTTTGGACCAAAAACATAAATGTTGGACCTTTGAATATCAAGGTTGCACTTGAAAAACAATTCTGGAAAACCTAGAAATTGGCATGTCCGCTCGAGCGGGGAAAACGCCACTCGAGCGTAAAATGCTAGTTCCCAGAACTTTTGCAGACATGGATGTTCACTCGAGCGGAAAGCCATGTAGTGTGACTTTCAGCTCGAGCGCCCGACTTCACGCTCGAGCGTGAAAATAAGGCAACCAATACTTTTGCAGGCCATTAGGGTCCGCTCGAGCGGTGAAATCCACGCTCAAGCGGGGAGCCCTGTTTCAGAAAATTTGTAAAGATGTTTTGTATTTCATTTTCTATTCTCTTTCATTTCTAAGTACTCTTAGGCATATATTAAGCATTGTAAATGAGTTAAAAGAATAAGAAAGAAGCCTACGAGGGATGTATGAATTAAGAACGGATTGAATTGTTTGTGACCCATTATGTTCATAAAATATGTAGGGTCAAGCACGAGAGCAAATCCACCAGTAGATCACTGTGAGTAATATCCTAATAAATATATTTGAAGCATGTTATTTGTCCAATTGCTTATTTCCATATCAGTCTTATAAGTTTGTTAAACAAAATTGTGGACAAACATTTGTTATGCCATATGATTGGGCCAAAGGCCGTCGGACACCGTTTGACATGAATGAAATGGGCCAAAGGCCGTTTGACATGAATGATTGGGCCAAAGGCCGTCGGATACAAACTATTAGGCCAAAGGTCGTTGGACATGAATGAATGGGCCGAAGGCCGTCGGATATGAGTGAATTGGGCTCGAGGCCGTTTGATACGTTTGGATTTTAGTCGTTTGATACATTAGATTGAAACATGAATTGGGCCCAAGGCCGTTTGATGTAACTGTTTCAAAGTTCGTTCATGTATCTCTTTTTACTTGATATTATTCACTAGGCTTTCGCTCACTCTCATTCATGTGTCTGTAGGTGAGCCAAGAGATGTCCAAACCCAGCCTCAGTGAAGTGTGTAAGAAACAGTCAAAGTTTTGAAGAGTCAGCCCAAACGTCTCACGCACGAGACTTGTCTTCACCTCTTTTGTCCTTTTGCTAAAATTTTGCTATATTGGCGGAACATTGGATCATTTTTGTATATAAGCTTTAGGTTTGACTGACTTAGACGTGAATGATCCTGTATGTATAGAACTTAGGTTATTTTCCTTTTTGACGTGAGTTATTAGCAAATAAATGTGAAATGTTATGATGTGCCATATAAGCACGACTCTATGGACAAAATTTTTAGTTGCTTCCGTTTGGCCCCTTAACTCTGTTAGAATATATTTTATTTGGTTTGAGGCTGTAGGTAATTTCTTGATTACTGGTCAGTTATGACTTTAATCCCATGAGGGCGGGTTCGGGCCATGACACTAAGGCTCACTTGGAAGAGAAAGAAGTAAAGAAGGAGAAAGAAATACCTTTGAAGAGAAAGAAGAAAAAGACAACTTCTTCATCTGACCTTCTTGGGGACTTTACTCACGAAGCAACTGCCAAAGCAATGGAAGAGAAGCACTCTAAGGAAATCATTGTATTTCAGTGGTTTGAGAAGAGGAGATAGCAGCAAATACTAAGGAATAAGTCACATCGCTAATGCACTTCAAAAGGAGGCTGCAAGGAGGCAACAAGTTGCTGAGCATTACTCCCTTCGCAATTCTCCAAGCAGCATCCCCATAACCTCTGCAATTGGTAACCTCCCTCAATCCCTTATGGTAATTTCCCTTTACAAGTTTCAATATGGAATTAACACCCCCTTTTTATGTAGCAGAAATCAGTTCATTCTTTCTTCTTTCGACACAGGCCCCTTCCTCTATATTGGTGGAGGAAAGGCCTTCTTAGACTTCTGCAGAACTGGATGCAGCCTCAGAAGGAGAAAAGAAAACTTATAGTGAAGTGCTAATGAAGATAGAGCCTATTCAGGCAATATTTCCACTTTCCAGCCCTACACTTTCCATGTCATTTTCCTCTCTTCTTGTGAGGTAGAGTCTTCCATTTTCCTTGTGTCCGGGCTTAACTCCATATTTACCTAATCTATTCTTTGTTTCATCCCAATATGTTCTTCCTATAGTCCTAGCTGCCCCTCTCCCAATTTAGAATACTCCAATTACCACTTCTACTTTAATGGTCATTGGCCTTCCCAAGGATGACACTGGCAGCTCACCAACTTCTTTCCAACCACCCAGCTCCAGTCATTCTTCTTTAGACTTGCTAGTAGCCAGGACTATTGACTCTGTGAGGGGAACTTCTCCTTCACCTATCCCTATACTTCTATCTCTTCCTTTAACCAGCGATTCTTCTGTACTGATAATGTCAGAGGAGGAGATGGACAACTTTGAAGATCAGCTGGCTAGTTTGTTTGGCATCTCTTCACCAGCTTGGGTACCAAGCAGTGAGGCTGAGCCATTGATCCTTACTAATTCTTTGCTCAAGCTTATTGAGAGTTCCTCCACTACTGCTGAAGCCTCTTTACCTCGAGTGGACTTGGGCACTGGCTTGGATTTACTGCAAACATTTTCGAGGATTCCATTTGAAGCTTTACAAAGGCCTATCATCAATAATGGTTTCCTTAAATGTTACTAGGCCTTTGAGCAAACCAATTTGGCCTTTTCAGGCTACCTATCTCATGCAGCAGCCACCGTAGACTTTTACATCAACATATGTCAAATAGCTAAAGATGTAGAAGAAAAACTGCTAAAGGATAAGGAGTTTGTATCCAATATTCATGCTGAAGTATTTGAATTGAAGGGACAACACTCTTATGCATCCCAGTTCCGATCCCAGCTGTTGGAGAAGAAAGCTCAAATAGAAGAAGAGTTAGTAACAGTCAACCTAGCCTTGGATCGAAATGCCAAGAAGTTGCAAATTACCAACTAGGGGCTAGTTGATAAAAGATAAGACATGGCTACAGCTATTCAATTGTTCCCATCCCTTAGAAGTAGAGAATAAATTGTAAGAGAACAACTAAAACATTGCATTAATTTTTGGGCCAATTTGTGGCTACGTGTACTCAATTCTTTATGAAATGAAATCTTTACTTGTTATCTGAGTGCTTCATGCCCTTGTATTTATTTTTACTTTAGCATTTCTCACACATCTTGTGTTTCCCACAGAGTTGGATAGTAAGACTTCAAATACTTACCATTGATTTTCTTGGGATGCACATACTGTCACAACCCAAACCCGCCCTTATGGGTTTAGCATCGCAACCGGCCAGTAATCCTTGATTACCAAAGGCCTGCTTAACAGTAATGACAATGTCTGAGTAAGAAGTGGCGGAAACCAAATAGTAATAAAAAGATGTCCAATGAGCTGTGAAAATCTGAATGCAAAAAGACTTTTATGAACAAGCCATATTCATAGCCAAAACATATATACATACGTCATATACACAAACATCCAAGTTAGGGACCAAATCCCTTCACCATAACTGTACAGTCAAGTCTTATTCAGTTAATGCAAAACGGAGACAAAAGGGTGAATCTGAAACACCCCAAAACAACCTTAGCTTGAACGAACTCGGAACCTCGAAGTGAGGCACGACGGTTGGCTTGACAAAACGAGAGCTTAACTTGACGCTCCTAGCTTCGGTCCGGTGCCTGGACACCTACATATAAATATAAACAGTGAGCTAAAGCCCAGTGAATAACAAATGCGTAAAGGGGTTAAGAATGAATGTCCTTTCCTTAAAAAAAAACAGTCATTTGCATCGGTAAATCAATTATTCAATCAGCGGCTCATATTTCATGCCATATCAGTCATTTAGAAATCATAACAGTTATACGTGGTACGTCTAATAGCAAAACAGTACAGCAGATCTTAATAGACCGAACAGTCAATTGATGGCCATCAATACAGTAGCAATAGTTCCAAGGATAGGAACTGACAGAGATCTCTATAACAGTAGCAGTAACAGTACAATAACAGTAAGTTGCTATGGATGTCACGAGTACAGTTTACAAATAGGACAAACATTCCTTCAGTGAACAATATCATTTCAGAAAGCAGTACAATAAATCATTCATAAATAATTATAATTGAATATATCTTTACAACATCGTTACTCACAGAGTACTGGGCTATAGACAGGCTAGTCAGCGTCCTCGGGTGCCAACCCTACACAATTGCAGAACGAACACACACTAAGTTACACACTAGGATTAATAACTTAGCCTCTATCTTGACTTGGTGTGGTTCTATAACATTATCCTCATTAAGATGCCTTAAGAATGACCTAGGAATGCCTAGGATGGGATGAGGATGCAAAGATGCACTTTCAAACACTTTTTAAAATTTGTTTAAACAGGATCTCGCCGAGCGTGACTTCCTCGCCGAAAGCAGATCAGAACTCATGAAAAATTACTAGTTGCACATTTTTCACGCTTATGAACGCCGACCCACGATCGAGCTTGAGACTCAGACTCGCCGAGCACAGATTACCTCGCTCAAGCGGACTGCAAAACACAAGAACTTCTGGGCATATGCATTTCACGCTCGAGCGTGACTCTAGACGCTCGAGCGGAAGTGCATGTACTCAGAGTTTACGCTCGAGCGTAAAGTCCTCCGCTCGAGCGTGGATCCAAAATCTGGAATTTCCAGATTTGATCACCAAGCACAAACCAAGAATTAAACTTATCAAAACTCAACCTTTTGGGCCAATTTTCTAGAAAACACTTGGAAACTCATACTACAACATGTTTTGAAGGTCATTTTGTAAAATCAAGCCCAAAGGTAAGCCAATTGAATACCAATTTCAAAGAAACTTAAAGAACAATGCAAGAACGTAACATGCATGAGTTCCTATGAACTCTAATGCTCCAAAACATGATCAAATGCAAGATTGAGCTCAAAATCAAGGTGAATTCATGACCATAACTAAAATATGAACATGCATGTGGAAATTCTCATGTAATTGATCTCAAAACTCAATGATATAGACATGCATGCACACATTGCTTCTCAATTCAACTCTTTAGGCTATAACTTAGCTCTAGTCTCCAATATTTCCATGAACCATGCAAGAAACAACTTAAATTCACAATTAAGAGAAAGAATTCCCTACCTTAAGTCTTGAATTCTAAGTGTGGAAGCCCAATTTTATAAGTCCTCTTTAATTCCTCTAATTTTCCAAGCCAATTCTTTTTTAATCAATTCTTTTCTGCTACTCTTCCTCTCTCTCTCTCTCTCTCGGTTTTGGTCTTGGGAAAGGAAAGATGATGCATCAAATATATGAATTAAGCCCCAAACAATGCTTGTAAATGTGGCCCACTCAATGGCAATAAAGTAATTAACTTACATTTAATTAATCTATATTTAATCTAATTTAATCATTCCAAATTGGATTTTACTTAAACCTACTATAAAATCATATAAATCCTAATTAGCATAGAACACCAATCAATTTCAAAATCGGTGGCCGGAAAGGCTTTCAATTCGCAAATCGAAATTAAAATATGAACAGATCATTCAATAACGATCAGATAGAAATGCAAGTGAATCACATACTCATGCAATCAATTTAGAATTTTATCTTAATCAATTACTTATCATGTTCGATCACGGTTTAACACTAATCAGAGGTGAGGGTTGTCACAGTCTTCCCTATTTAAAAGAGTTTGGTCCTTCAAACTCGGATTACCTTCAGTTTGGAAGAACACTGGATTCAGGGGGAGTAGTTCAGGATATCTCTTCATCATATCGTCTTCCCTTTCCCAAGTGGCATAAATGCCATCATGGTTTTGCCAGTCCACTTTCACTAACAGAATTTGTTTATTTCTCAACTTCTTGATTCGTCGGTTTACAACCTGGGTAGGCCGTTTTTCATAAGTGTAGTCATCACTTAGCACTACACGGGTAAGCTCAATAACATGGAAGGGATCCCGAAGATAATCCCTCAACATTGAAATATGGAAGACATTATGCATATGCTCCATTTTAGAAGGAAGCGCTACTTGGTACGCCACTGGATTAATCTTTTCAATGATTTCATACGGCCCAACATATCTCGGTGCTAGCTTACCCTTAGCCCCAAAACGAGTCTGTCCTTTCATTAGTGTCACTTTAACAAAAACATGATCACCCACTTCATACTCCCTGTCTCGCCTTCGGATATCTACATAACTTTTCTGTTGGCTTTGTGCGATTTTCAAGCTTTGTTGAATCAGTTGCACCTTTTTTTGGCCTCGTGTACGATCTCAGGCCCAAGCAAAGGCCCGTCTTCAACTTCTGCCCAGCAAATAGGAGATCGGCATTTTTTGCCATATAAAGCCTTGAAAGGCGCCATACTAATACTCGAGTGAAAGCTGTTGTTGTAGGCGAATTCAGCTAAAGGTAAATGACTTTCCCAATTTCCTTGGAAATCAAGAGCACACATACACAGTAAGTCTTCCAAAGTCTAGATGGTTCTTTCTAATTGGCCATCCGTCTGAGGATGGTATGCACTATTCAGTCTCAATTCGGTACCCAATGCCGTTTGCAGACTTTGCCAAAATCTCGATGAAAACTTCGAGTCCCTATCATAAACAATGGACACAGGCACTTTATGCAATTTGACAATCTCATTAATATAAATTGTAGCCAATTTGTCTGCTTTATAAATTGTTTTGACGGGTAAGAAGTGAGCAGATTTAGTCAATTGATCAACAATAACCCGAATTGAGTCCATACCCTTACTGGAGCGAGGTAATCCGATAATGAAGTCCATAGTAATATGTTCCCATTTCCACTCCAGTATCGGTAAGGGCTGAAGTAAGCTTGTGGGTCGTTGATGTTCAGCCTTGACTTGTTGGCAATGTAGACATTTCGACACAAAGTCAGCAATCTTTTTCTTCATTCCTGGCCATCAAAAATTAAGTTTCAAGTCTTGGTACATTTTTGTATTTCCTGGATGAATGGAAAGTTTTGAATTGTGGCATTCCTGCAAAATTCACCTTTTAAGTTCAGAATCAATTGGTACACACAACCTTCCCTGAAATTTCAACACATTGTTTTCAAATTTAAAATCCGGCCTTGGTTTGGATTCCCGTTCATCAATGATCTTCTTCAAAAAGTCATCTTGGTGTTGTTTCTCTTTAATCTCCTCAATAAGTGCCGGTTGAGCAGAAATAGCAGCCAATGTCCCACATTGTTTTCATAAAACAATCTCAACTTCAAATTTCTCAAGATCACATAGCAGTTCTTTCTGTCCGATGAGTAGACAGGCCAAATTCCCAATTGATTTCCAACTAAGTGCATCAGCAACGGTGTTAGCTTTCCCCGGATGGTTCAAAATTTGCAAGTCATAGTTTTTATCGCTTCTAACCATCTCCATTTGCCTCATGTACAACTCTTTCTGTGTAAAGAAATATTTCATACTTTTGTGATCTGTGTACACTTCACATGTTGCCCCATATAGGTAGTGGCGCCAAATTTTCAATGCAAATACCACTGCGACAAGTTCTAAGTTATGAGTTGGGTAATTCTTTTCATATGGTGTCAGTTATCGAGAAGTATACGCAATAAGTTTACCGTTCTGCATTAATACACATCCCAAACCCTTATAAGAAGCATCACTAAAAATAGTAAATCCATCCAGATTGAGGGTAGGGTAAGAATCTGTCTGCTTATAAGTCGAGTCATTAATCGCTGGAAGGCTGATTCTCTCTGATCGGTCTAGTTAAATGATATTCCCTTTTGAGTCAATAGTAAAGCAATTTTGGAGAAATCTTCCACAAACCTTCTATAGTACCCGGCTAAGCCCAAGAAACTCCAGACTTCAATAACATTAGTCGGTCTAGGCCAATTCACCACCACTTCAATCTTCTGTGGGTCAACTAAGATGCCATCCTTACTAATCACATATCCCAAAAACATCACGTTATCAAGCCAAAATTCACACTTTGTTAGTTTTGCATACGCTTATTCTCTTAAAGTCCAGAAGCAATTCTCAAATGTCGTTCATGTTCTTCCTTACTCTTGGAATAAATCAAAATGTTATCTATAAAAACAACCACAAATTCATCGAGGAATGGTTTGAAAATTCTGTTCATAAGGTCCATAAATGCAGCAGGCGCATTAGTAACTCCAAAAGGCATAACAAGAAATTCATAATGTCCGTACCTTGTTCGGAAGGCAGTCTTTTCAATGTCCTCTGTTTTGACTTTCAACTGGTGATATCCGGATCTAAGGTCAATTTTGGAGAAAACCTATGCACCTTGCAACTGGTCAAATAAATCATCAATATGAGGCAATGGGTATTTGTTTTTTCACATTACCTTGTTCGGGCCATGTAGTCAATGCAAAGTCTTAATCACCGTCCTTCTTTTTCACAAATAAAACTGGTGCGCCCCATAGTGAAGTACTAGGCTTGATGAACTTCTTATCCAACAATTCTTGCAGTTGAATTTTCAATTCTTTCAATTCGGTAGGTGCCATTCAGACGACGAGCTTTTGAAACCGGTCAGGTACGTGAACACTTCAATAGTGAACTCAATCTCCCTATCAATCAAATCCCTTGGCAAGTCATCTGGAAAAGCATCTGGAAATTCTCCGACTATAGGAATACTGTCCGCATTAGCTTTAGTATCAGTAGGTATAGTCAATATGCAACATAAATACCCTTTACACCCCTTTTTGATTAATTTGAATGCTTTCATGGATGAAATCAGATATGGGGGAGGTACTACACCAACTCCATTAAATACAAATTCAGGCAATCCAAGTGGACGAAAAACAACTTGTTTCGTTACACAATCTATGGTAGCATGATATTTTGTTAACCAGTCCATTCCCAAAATTACATCGAAATGATCAATATTCAAGGGCAATAAATCAATATACAAAAGTGCATCCCCAATAATAATTTCACATGCAGGATACACATAAGCACAAGTCATGGATCCCCCATCAGGTGAAGATACAGTTAACAAATAGTTCATGGGTTCCAGTGGTCTATTTAATTTTCGTGAAAAAGCATGTGAGACAAACGAATGTGTAGACCCCGAATTAATCAGAATATAAGCATTTTGGGCACAAATTGAGAGTATACCTGACACAACTGTCTCTTGTTCTCAAGACGCTCTCGCACAAGTGCTAACACTCGCCTTGCCTTAAAGGCTCTTTTCAAGAGCTTTGGAATTGGGTTTCGTGTAATACCGATGTCACAAGCACTAGTCGCAATTTACTATTGCCTTGAGACGTGAAAGGAAATCTTTGACCATGTGGCCCACCTTGCCACACCTATAACAAGCACCGTAAATCTTGTAGCAAACCCCTTATGCCTTTTTTCCACATTTGGAGCAGGTGGTATGGAACCATTTCGGCCGAGCTACTTGTTGACCTCGTGTTTTGCTTTTTATTTAATGAGTTATTTCGCCTTTTGTGAAATTGAAGCCTTGCCTCTTACCTCGCCATTCGGTTACTTGTCTTAGCCTATTGCAATGCAAAGAACATTTGCCTCTGCTATAATTGCTCGGTTAAGGATATCCACATATTTAAGTAATTTCAGAACATTGATTCGATCAAGTATTTCTATGTTAAGCCCGCCTTCAAAATTTCTGGCCTTCTTGTAATCAGTATCAACCATATGTGGTGCGTATCGGGTGAGTTCAGTGAACTTAGATTCATATTCTGCTACTGACATGGTACCTTGTTTTAACTGTTCAAATTCAGTTACCTTGCGGTCTCGGACACACTAGGGAAAGTATTTTTCAAAAAAGGATTCTTTAAACTGAGCCCAAGTCATAGCATTGTTGGTGTCACAGACGAGCATCCACCACCGTCTAGCTTCTTCTTGTAAAGTAAAGGTAGCCAGTAATACCTTGTGTGCCTCTGAGCAAGGAAACACTTCGAACAATTTTTCGGTTTCTAAAACCCATACTTCGGCCTTTAGTGGCTCAAGGCCTCCTTGGAATGATGGTGGCTTCATTTTGTTGAACTTCTGTGTCAAAACGATTACATCGTCATGAACATTCAGTTTGGGTTGTATTGGAGGAGGTGGGGGTTGTTGGTTCTGTTGTTGTCTTAAGGCCTTAGTCAACAATTCAACCGTTCTTTCTAACCTTGCCATTCTTGCCTTAGATGATTCAGATTCATCGGCATTTCTTGCATTCTCCATTTCACTATAGGCAATATGGTAATAATAGAAAGTTGCTAACTTAAGCACATTAGCTCATATATTCAAATCATGGTCACACACACTTTCTCATGTTCATGCAATGCCCTAATTACTTTTCTAGAACATCCTATAGCTCATTTGGACACGTGTGTGTGGTATAACTCGTGCTCTGATACCACTGTCACTTACCTAAAGCCGAATCTCTATGGGTTTATGTAGACAAGCTCGCGGGGGACCTCACTATAGTACGGACTCAATTTGTTGTCACGGTTCTTAATCTTGAACCAAAGAGTCCAAATCCGGCAAATCGTTTTGAGAAAACAGATTTTTAGAAAAGAAGTGCCAAACATGGACTGCTTTGCCAGATACAGAGTCGCCATCTAAATATTTTATTTTTGGGAAATTTAGGAAACCCTGACTCGTTTGCCTAAAGCCACGTGTCCGTCATCACCAAAGTTGCCTCGGCTCGGGAACTTGGGTACGATTGGAGGAGGTCACTTGAGCATTTCGCCCGATCAAAGATCTACTTACTAACCATGATATCTATTTTTGAAAACATTGTGTGTTCTTATTCTGGTTATTAGCCTAGGTTACTATGTGATGTGCACAGCATACAAGTATAGACTGAGTCGTCTGAATTGGAACAAAACACTTCATGTTTGTTTGTGAAAATGGTTTGTTACTCGCAAGCAGGCTTAAAATGCGTATTTTGCCACCCTCGGGTGGGCTTAGAAAACATGATTTTGCCACTGTCTAGTGGGCTTAAAACAAATATTTGATGAATTGTTCCAATCCAAATAACCCAACCTCCACCCACAGGCATCCAAGCAGGTATATCACATAAGCAGTTAGCCTCATGGTAATCATGCTATTCATGGCAGTCACTCACACGCATGCAAGGATGCCAAAGCATAAAACTCACCGAGTACTCCAAGCCAAAACAGAAACTGATTAGAAATCCATGCATGATCCTAAGTATACAGAAATGCCTAATGCAACACATGCAAAAATGCAACTATAACAGGCTCGGCTATTCTAAACATGGCATATGAGATGCAACAGCTATCAAGTATTCAATTTGGAATTGAAATACAAATGCAGTTAGTATGATGCGTCGAGCCCGATGCATGCAAAATAGATGAATGAATGTAAACATGCTATCATACTGTATGCTAATTGAAACATGCCCTAATCTAACCATCATAAGCTGGTAAATAAAAGGAAAGAAAGATGTGGGGTTGGAAGACATACATCACACTCACGCACACTTAATACAATTATGCCCTCGCGTAGAGGGTCCAAATAAATAGTACAGTCCAAATATGTACAAATCCCTAATTAATTTATAAATTAACTAAGAAAAATAATAAACTGGCATGCAAGCCAGTGACTGTCTTGACTCTTCTCCAGATGATGAATGATGCATGTCCGGGTTGCCTTGTGCAGAAATCCACTATGATGCCCCAATTAGCCTCTGTTGCATTTATTCTGAATGCGCAAGCTCCTAAGATCACGATTCTTGATTTGTCGCAACAGAGCGTGAAACGGCATGACAATGTATTTTCACAAATGTATGCATGCCTCGATCCTCGTACACCAATCACGATTTCGATGCATGGTGGCCGAGGAACCGAACTGCACTACTCAATATAGAATGAATGCACATGAAAACACAACAAGTCCTAACTCCATCATGGATAATCCAGAGCATCGGATCGAATTGAGACACGCCCGTCACTCGAGTACGGAATGTACTAAGTTTCCGTGTTAAGCTAACTCCTATCCCGAACACAATGCAATATGCATGACATGCATGAAATGCATGAAATGCAACTAAGATACAACCTAACATGCAACATGCTATGAAATGGCATACACAATGCATAATGGACTTACACCAACATGAGTGGACCTCAGCCACACTCGCATAAGAGGCCATTAGATGAAAATGAGACACTCGAAATGCTGATGGAAAAAGATGACTGAGATGATCACAGCGAATGCTGATGGAAAAAGATGACTGAGATGATCAAAATGGACAAAGTTGATCGGGGAAAAGTTTATGGCTGAACTTCAAGATGAAGTTGCCTACGTATCCCAAAGATGGGAATCAAGCCTTACGTAGTTCAGGCTGAGGTTCGCTCGGGTATTTTCACTCTCCTTTTACGTTCTAACTTTTGCCAAGGCCGCCCTTTGCGGGTTTTCAACCTTGCGAGCTCAGTTTTTATGATTTCAAATTTTTTTGTGCTCTGAGTTTTGCCTAGGTCGCCCTTTCGGGTTTTTGGCCTAGCGAGCCTTTCAAGGGTAATATTTCTTCAACTTGTCCATATTGATCGCCAGAGAACTCCAAGCTATCTAGATCCATCGTAACCACAGCCCAATTCGACCAGATTGACTTGATGATGTAGGACCAAATTCAATTGGTCCGAACTTGCCCCTTGGTCGCGGGATGGGAGCTCGATTGTCCTGAGCACCAAATCTCCTTCTTTTAAATTCTCGGACTTAACCTTCTTGTTGAAAGTCTGCAATTCTGCTGATAACCTTGGACATGGTACAAGTGCTTTCAAATTTCTTTCATCAAAGAGCATGAGTTCCTCAAATCGCTTCACGCTAATCCGCTTATCCGCACTCACCAATACTGTAATGACGGACCTCAATCTCAATAGGCGTAACGGCCTTCATCCCATAAACCAACGAGTACAGTCGCCCAAGAGAAGTTTTGATTGAAGTCCAAGAGAGTCTCTACGAGCGAATTAGCAATTATCTGCCAATTCCTGAGGTTTCACCATTTTCGCAAGATGTGCTTGATATTCTTGTTGGTGGCCTCAACCGCCTATTGGTTTGCGTCGATATGTAGATGACTTATGAAAAGCCACATTGTATTTCTCCAACAAATCAATCACCTCCTTCTTGAAGTGGGAACCATTGTCCTAAATTATTTCGCTTGGGACCCCGTAGGACAGATGATGTGCTTCGATAAATTTTGCAACGCGAAGCCTTCAACACCGCATAAGATTGGGCCTCAACCCACTTTGTGAAATAATCTATCGCTACCAAGATGAACTCATGCCCATTCGACCCTTTGGGGTGTTAGTCATGATCACATCGATTCCCCAGATCAAAATGGCCATGGCGGTCATGTTGTACAACTTTGACGGCGAATGTTCATGCGATTTGCATGAATTTGACACTTGTGGCATCACGACAAAACCAATACAATCCTTCTCCATGGTGGACCAAGAATAACCCCGCTCGAGGATCTTCCGTGCCAACATTACCCCATTCATGTGCGCACCACATTCTCCCCCGTGGATGGCTTCCATAAGACACTTTGACTCTTTGGTATCAACGCACAGTTTTTGCATTCCCAGATGACCCCTTTTATACAGCTTATCCCCACAGATGATGAACTGAATGACCATTCTTCTGATTGCTCTTTTGTCTTTGGCATTTACTCTCAAGGGTATGCTTTTTCTCCAAGAAGTTCCAGATGTCGAATACCGTGGGTTTTCGCCCCGAACTTCATCTATAGCGCAATCGACTCAGAGGCAGATGCAAATTTCGGTCGATGATGACCGGACGATCCCGACTCCACACGGATGTCTATCATGGAAGATAGAGTTGCTAAAGAATCATGAACTCGTTGTTCTCTCTAGTAGATGAGTAAAACTTAGCTTTTCAAACCGAGGAATCAAGAAGTCCAAGGTCCGGTGATACATCATCATCTTTTCCTCTTTCACTTTCCGCTCCTTTAGCTTGAGACACAATAAGGTTCGAGTCCCCAATGACGCCCAACCGTTTGTCCCTAGTTCCTGTGGTCGCTTTAGACCAAAGAATGCACGCCTCATATTCTGCTTCATTGTTCGAGACTTTGAATTGGAGTTTGAAGGCTAGAGGGATACGGGAATTGTCGGGTGCTATCAGCAACACTCCTATCCCATACTCGTATTGATTTGACGCTCCGTCAAAGTACATCGTCCAAGTTTCGTCGTCGATGTGCAAAATGGCCTTATCTGGGAATAAGTACTCAACTGCTTCACCCCCTTCCACTGAATGGTCGGCTAAGAACTCTGCCACTGCTCTTCCTTTGACTGACTTGTGCGTTACATACTTTAGATCAAATTCGGAGAGCAATAGCAACCAACGAGCTAGCCTACCCGTAAGTGCTGGTTTCTCGAAAAGATATTTGATGGGATCAAGTCGTGAAACCAACATTACAGAGTGAGCTAACAGGTAGTGCCGTAGCTTCTTGGTAGCCCATACCAAAGCTAAGCAAGCCTTCTCTAGCGGAGTGTAGCGGGTTTCGTACTCTAGCATCTTCTTGCTTAGATAGTAGATAGCTTTCTCCACCTTGTCTTCTGATTCTTGCGCAAGCATGTAGCCCATTGTAGTCTCAGTTACTGACAGATACAAAATCAACGGTTTTCCTGGTTCTGGCGGTGACAACACGGGCGGGTTCTGTAAATATTTTTTTTTTTAGTTCAAATATAACTTGACATCGGCCGTCCCATTAGAACTTCTTTCCTTTCTTGAGGAGGCTAAAAAGTGGTTCACAAGTCAAGGTTAATTTTGAGATAAACCGTCTTATGAATTGCACTTTACCCAGAAAGCCTCGCACCTCCTTTTCAGTCCTTGGTAGTGGCATTTCTAAGATAGCCTTGATTTTGGAAGGGCCGACCTCGATGCCCCTTTGTGTAATCAGAAACCCTAGCATTTTCCCCATTGTAACACCAAATGTACACTTCTGAGGGTTTAGCCGCAACTGGAATTCCCTGATCCTTTGAAAAAACTTGTGCAAGGCGGTGTAGTGGCCCTCTCTTTCTTTGGATTTGACAATCATGTCGTCCACGTACACCTCAACCTCTTTGTGGATCATGTCGTGTAATATTGTGGTTGTGGCCCGTTGATAAGTAGCTCCAGCGTTCTTCAACCCAAATGGCATGACTCTACAGCAGTATGTCCCCCACGGGGTGGTGAATGCGCTTTTTCCCGCCTTTCCGTGCCATCACTATCCGGTTATAGCCCGAGTACCATCCATGAATGAGAGCAAAGCATGCCCCTGGAAATCCACCAACTCATCGATGTGCGGTAGAGGAAAGTCGCCCTTCTGACTAGCTCTGCTCAAATCCTCGAATCCACACATACCCGGATCCCGCCATCCTTCTTCAAGACCAAACAATGTCACAACCAAGTCGGTATTCGGATACCAACAGAAGCCCGGCCGATTTGCTTGGTGACCTCCTCCTTAATCTTGAGAGCCCACCGCGGATTCTCCCGAAGTTTGCTTGATGTGTCGGGCCTCGGTCAAGGGGATCCGGCGTCAGATAATCTCAGATCGATTCCAGCGTGTCTTCGTAGGACCACGAAAACATCTTTGAAATCTTTTAATAAAGCGACTAAGCCGCTGCCTCCAAAGACAACGTGGACCCCATCTCGACCAACAAGGGTCCTCCTCAAGCACTAATATTCACGGTAGTGATTTCATCCATTAAAGGTTTGACAAATCTCTCTTGCTCTTGCTCAATTAATCGTTGTAAAACCGGAGAACTTCGTCCTCGCTGCTTTCATCAAAGTTTTGAAAGTCCGAATTAATTAATGTAATAAATCAAGGGCATGTAAAAGTACTCGAAACCACAGCCATTTGATTCTCATTAAGCATATCCAAATCGTTCGATTCATTTACAACAGACTCAAATGAAAAGGAAAAAGACGACCTAGACAGGACTGTGGTATTCGGGTTATCATCCCCAGGATTACCAGATTCAGACTCAGTCGAGTTGGAACCTGATTCCGACTCACAAGACTTGGTGGAATCAGATTCCGACTCACTACCGACCGTCGGACAAAAATTCCTCCTCAGATACAAGTGAGAGAAGGTGCGATAGATGCATCCAAGATAGTCGCTAGTAGGCCCGCAGCCGTTTCATCCCCAATCATGGAAACCGAGAAGTTATCCCCCAAGCACTTATGGTCGATCGGAGGATCAGAAAGTAGACATGCCAATGCTACCCCCATTTCAAATTCTGTGCCCTCAGGATCCACTGCCTTACATTGCTCAACCTCAGCTGATGGGTCTGTCTGCTCTGTGGCAACGTCATCCCCGGATAGTTGCAAGTCGAATAAGATCTTGAAACCTGGCACGCGCTTCTTCTCCGCGTTTAGCCACGGCTCTAGGAAGCCGCAAAATGGAAAGTCCTCCCCCTCCCGGACGAAGCGTCCGTTCAGGGTACCCTGAATGGACCTATGCATTAACTCAAAAGGCTTCCCAGCCTGCTTTGCTCTGGCTTTTCCGGCCATTTCTTTTCCTTTCATCACCCAGTCCTCTTTAGTGGGCAGATAACCCAAGCCAAAGGTATGAGGGTAGTGTGGCACTTCGGCCAATGCCGCAACGCCTTTCCGGCCGCTCCTTCCTAATCCCATCCTGGGGATATGTTGTAGCTTGTTCATGAGGTAAACAGATTGAGCACTGACGTACACTCCCTCATTCACAGCCATGATATTCTGCACCACCCGGGCCTCAGCTAAAGTGAACCTTGATAAGAAAACATCCTCTGTGCCATGCTCGATTTCCAAGACAGGTGTGGACACTTTTGGTGGCGGATGGATTGATGAATTCCCGAAGACAATAGCCACCCCTTTCCCGTGAGGGTACTTCAACATCTGATGTAGAGTGGAAGAGATTGCCTTTACTTGGTACAACCACTACGCCCTAAGAGTAGATTGAAGGTTGCGGAACGCCCAAGACATGAAATTCAATGTTATGTTGTCCCGACCAACCTCGAAGTTCAATTTTAACAGTCCCCATCACTTCCCTGCTAGTATTATCATATGCTCTGATCACCTAAGTAGTCGGCACGAAGTTCGCGGGCTTCAACCCGATTGCATATGATGTTCTGGCTGGACAGACATTGATGGCGGACTCGGTATCAACAAGTACCACCGGTATCCACTTGTCTCTATATTCCACGGAAACGTAGAGGGGTTTGTTATGATTTGTGCCCTCAGGCGGTAGTTTTTTGTCTGAAAAGGTTAATGCCGGGGAACCTTCTCCCGGAAAAACTAGCCCAACCAGCTGCTCTGGTGTAGTATCTATAGAGAGTTTGGCCTTGTCCATAGTAGATAGGACGGCCTGTTTGTGCACCCGCGACGCCATAAGCAGTCCCCAGATGGAGATGTCTGCTTGTATCTTCTTTAATTGCTTGAGCACAGCCTCTTCTTCAATCTGTTTCTCTCTCTGTTTCTCAGCTTCCTTATCTTTCCCGGATGCCTTAGGTTGGTCTAAGTGCGGGGGCTTAAAATACCGCCCACTTCTTGTCATATGAGCGACCTCGTCGATATACCAGGTATCATCTGGTTGATTATTCCCCCAATCCTCATCCGTGTGGGCAAGACATAAATCATCGTCTTCACACCACATTCTTCCGCCATTTACGTGACACCGTCCGCCTCCAGTATGACCGCATTTCGCAAAGACCTTCATCCTCATGCCCGCAAAGATTTTCGCTCTCCCTGCACACAAAGACTCTCGACTCCACATGGGCCTTAGCTTTTCCGATTCTCTAATCCTCAAATTTTTGTTGTTCCAACTGCACAAGATAACCGGTTGTTCAATACTCGTGATTTACAATGCCCAAGTTCTCGAGCGAAATTTAGTGCCGGCGCTCTCGACGCGATTTATTCTAACTCGCCCTTCCGCCACCATCGATACTTCGCCGCCCTCGCTCGGGTTGATATTCTACGATGTCCGGTTGATCATCTAACCATCCGATAACTTCGCCGACTTTCATACTCAACCAGCTTGATTGCCAGATCCCCAATTCTTGGTCATCAAGAACCGGAGGTTGGCAAGGTCTTCTCCTACGCCTATTAGATCATCCGCTTCCTGCTCAAATCGTCCCAGATACACATAATTCTACTCTTTTCAGCAAATTTCTATACTCAAATTTCAAACCGCCCATCGATCGATGTATTCACTTGATCAGAGGTCTTCCAAATGAGATTCCCATACTATTCAACCCTAGATTCAACAACGCCACTTTCTTCTGAAATCTGCCCTGTCCCATCTTCGGTGGTCACCACCATTGGCTTGGATTGGGTTGGAGATGCCTATCAAGCACAAGTCAAGGCAGAAGAAAGGATCACCTCCGGCTTAGGTAGGTGGGATGGAGGATATAGATACCAGGATCGTAAGACACGCACCCCGGGGCTGATGAAGTTGATTCATGGGAGGAGGAGCTTGGTTATGTGGTGAGAGGATTTGTTGTGACGTTGGGTTTTTCGGGAGGCGTGATCACCTGCTTGTCAATAAGATCCTGGATCTCATGACGCAATCTAAAACAACGGTCAATGTCGTGACCGTGTCATAGTGATACGCCAGATTTTGCAAGTTATGAGAGGGAGGAAGTGGATTTGGCAGTGGCCTCGGCTCTAGGGGCGTCAAATGCTTCTTCCTGATTAGTACCCCCAGAGCTTTGGACAGGGGCATATATTAAGGTGTGAAGGTTCTTTGGCCTCTGGGTTGATATTTGGTGTTTTGGGTATTGCTTCCAGATGCGCCAGAGAAAGGCGTGGCTGCCATGGGTCTTGGGGGAGGGGGAATGGTGGTGACCATGCTCACCGGCTCATACTTGGCGCCACTGGCCTCGCGTTGTTGTTACTGGTTGAAAGTCCTTCTAGGTTGCTCCTATCCCGGGTCGATCGATCTTGTTTCATGGCATCCTCGATTTGTACCCCATCTCGTAACCGAGAAGGTAGGAAAGGAGTACAATCATCTTCTGCATCAATTTTGGTTGGAGATTGTGTATAATTATCCTGATTTGATCTTTGTCTGTAGGCCTCAAAATCATCATCGATGCCTTCGCCCTCTATCGAGTTACGAAGTCTGAGAAAGTCTCGTTGGGTTCCTCGCTTGCCGCTTTCGAGATCACGAGTTGTAATCTCGATCCGGTATTATACGCATCAGGCAACAAAGGCCTCACCATTTCATCCCAAATTTCTTTTTACCTTATCTTCTAACTTCGCGTACCAGATGGCGGCCACACCCGACAGGGTTCGACCGAACAGCGAAAGCTTTTGTGGTCGGGTTAGGCCCATTGGCCGCAGGATGTCTGAGAATAGCCGAAGATGGACCATGGGGTCTCCGGACCCGTCGAAGCGGTCAATTTGGGGCATCTTGAACCTATCGCAATGTCACGCCACGCCGATGTATCCGCCCCTCGATGTCCGTAATAGCCTTTACCCCTTGTGATTTCTTGAAAAGCTTCTCAAGCTTGCTCGCTTTTAAAGTCAGATGGTCCATTTCGAACTCAAAGGGAGAGTCCGGGTGGTTGGGTGTATGGGTCTTGGACAGTTGAGGCAGAAGCGGGGGCGGAGCTGGCCCCATTGGAAGGTTTGTGTCCTCTTGGATATTCTGGACATTTGGCACGGTGTTCTGGGTGTTTGGCAATGCATTCTGGATAGTAAGTGCCTGCTCGGGTAATGGGGCCCCTGGTGGAGAAGGAACCTGATGTGAAGCAGATGCCGCATTCTGCTGTTGCAGTCTAGTGATTAGCTCGGCCTGCTGGGCCATGATCGCGGCCTGTTGTTTGGAGAACTCCGCTTGACGGGCAGCGTCCTCCTGCATCTGTTTCATGCTCTCCTGCATTTGGCACATTAGGGCTTCCACCCCTGACGCATTTTGCTGATCTATCTGACTGACCGGTAGATCTATCTCGATAGCAACAATTGAGACCTTAGTCCTACTGCCCTCTGATGGAGTAACCCATTGTTTTGGCAACCTCTGTTCTGACACACTGCACTTCCTTGGCTTTCTCCTGACAACGGGGGGTAAAGAATAGAACATCGATATCCGCAACCAGATCCTCGACGATTGAATCGGCGACCTCGGTCGAAAGTGCTTGGGGAATATCTAGAGTCAGAAGCAATGGTGATAAAACTGCCCCAGCAAAAGATAAATAAAGCGAAAAGGAAATAAATAACCAGATAAATGAACAGCATGACAACTTAAAATAAACACATAACACACAGTCGGGCATACAACACACGGTTGATAAGCTGAAAACATACTGTCTCCAAATACTGATCATCGCCCTCAGATCACGTTTCCCCAAAGACTAAATCGAAAACTAGCAGATAACTGATTCTCAAACACTGACTGATGCCCGCAGGCCTGATGCCCAAACTCATACACTGATACATGCATTCCTGTAGAGACGTACTCTAAAAGCACATAACAGATAAGTGAGAGCCAAAACACCCCTATGTTGGGGTAGGGTTTCCCTGTCCTATTTTGTCAGGAACTAGGGTTTCACTACGCACGCAGCGGTTTCAAACAACCTATATCTGGTAAGCAACCTGCCCTAGTTTGGAATGGTCACTACGGATTTCGATATGCACTAGGTCGAATGGTCAAAGAGGGTGCCCCTAAGAAACGGGGTTTATGTTCTACATCGGCAGAGCCCATAACCGTCACTTTATGGTCATGCCTTGACAAGACAAGCCTCCCAAGAAATGCCAGAATAACAGATGGCAAACACGGTGTCCTAAGCGCACCAATGCAAATGCAATGCAAAGAAACACACAAGTGTAGTCAAAACCAGATATCATGAGTTCGAGTCAAGTTCTCTAAATCCCCAGCAGAGTCGCCAGAAACTGTAGACAAGCCCGCGGGGGACCTTACTATAGTACGGACTCAATTTGTTGTCACGGTTCTTAATCTTGAACCAAAGAGTCCAAATTCGGCAAATTGTTTTGAGAAAATAGATTTTTAGAAAAGAAGTGCCAAACATGGACTGCTTTACCAGATACAGAGTCGCCACCTAAATATTTTATTTTTGAAAAATTTAGGAAACCTTGACTCGTTTGCTTAAGGCCACGTATCCGTCATCACCAAAGTTTCCTCGGCTCGGGAACTTGGGTACGATTGGGGAAGGTCACTTCGTGAGCACCCCCGCTTGCCCGATCAAAGATTGGCCTCTACTAACCATGATATCTATTTTTGAAAACATTGTGTGTTCTTATTCTGGTTATTAGCCTAGGTTACTATGTGATGCGCACAGCATACAAGTATAGACTGAGTCGTCTGAATTGGAACAAAACACTTCATGTTTGTTTGTGAAAATGGTTTTCTACTCGCAAGCAGGCTTAAAATGCGGATTTTGCCACCCTCGGGTGGGCTTAGAAAACATGATTTTGCCACTGTCTAGTGGGCTTAAAACAAATATTTGATGAATTGTTCCAATCCAAATAACCCAACCTCCACCCACAGGCATCCAAGCAGGTATATCACATAAGTAGTTAGCCTCATGGTAAGCATGCTATTCATGGCAGTCACTCACACGCATGCAAGGATGCCAAAGCATAAAACTTACCGAGTACTCCAAGCCAAAACAGAAACTGATTAGAAATCCATGCATGATCCTAAGTATACAGAAATGCCTAATGCAACACATGCAAAAATGCAACTATAACAGGCTCGGCTATTCTAAACATGGCATATGAGATGCAACAACTATCAAGTATTCAATTTGGAATTGAAATACAAATGCAGTTAGTATGATGCGCCGAGCCCGGTGTATGCAAAACAGATGAATGAATGCAAACATGCTATCATACTGTATGCTAATTGAAACATGCCCTGATCTAACCATCATAAGCTGGTAAATAAAAGGAAAGAAAGATGTGGGGTTGAAAGACATACATCACACTCACGCACACTTATTACAATTATGCCCTCGCGTAGAGGGTCCAAATAAATAGTACAGTCCAAATAATACAGTCCAAATATGTACAAATCCCTAATTAATTTATAAATTAACTAAGAAAAATAATAAACTAGCATGCAAGCCAGGGACTGTCTTGACTCTTCTCCAGATGATGAATGATGCATGTCCGGGTTGCCTTGTGCAGAAATCCACTACGATGTCCCAATTAGCCTCTGTTTGCATTTATTCTTGGAATGCGTGCCAAGCTCCGGAAGACTGCTGATTCTTGATTTGCTGCAACAGAGAGCAGGAAAGGGGCATGGCAATGTATTTTCACAAATGTATGCATGCCTCGATCCTCGTGCCACCAATCACGCATTTCGATGCATGGTGGCCGAGGAATCGAATTGCACTACTCAATATAGAATGAATGCACATGAAAACACAACAAGTCCTAACTCCATCATGGATAATCCAGAGCATCGGTGACTGGGAATTGAGACACGTTCCGTCACTCGGAGTACGGAATGTACCTCGTTTCCCGTGCTCGGGCTAACTCCTATCCCGAACACAATGCAATATGCATGACATGCATGAAATGCAACTAAGATACAACCTAACATGCAACATGCTATGAAATGGCATACACAATGCATAATGGACTTACACCAACATGAGTGGACCTCAGCCACACTCGCATAAGTGGCCATTAGATGAAAATGAGACACTCGAAATGCGTGCACACGTGCACGCAAACCGAGGACCGATCCTAAGGCACGAATGCTACTCTAACATGACATGAAAAAGCATGGAATATGGCATACTATCATGCAAATTTCAGAGGCAATAAGTGATGCAAAACAGCCCCGAAAGATGGCAAAACAACACCCGATGCATGGAATAGGTCCCGAAACATGAAATTAGGCATACCGATGACCTATAACTATGCAATGCATGCATTATTTGAACGTGGAATGTGAAGACAGAATCAAGACAGCCCAAAAATAAGCATCTTTACAGTTCTAAGCAAGGCCAACCAGCGAACGCAAATGGGGCTAAACTAGCATGCAAAAACAGCCCCGAAAGCAAGATAATGAAGCAAGTGCAAGCTTCTAACCCTAAACAGAGAAGGGCCATTCTAAAATGTTGAAGAAGGGCCCAAAATATGGTGTTTTACAGTTTACCACAAGTCACAAAAACAGACACAAGTATGGCAAAATTCTCATGCAAAAAGTGGGCCTAAAGGAGGACAAAGAAGTAAGTGATGCATGCTGGCCCCAAACAGATGAAGGTCCTTCAACAAAGTTGAAGACAGACCTAAAATATGACCTTTTACAGTTGATGATCAAACCCAAACAAAGGTACAAGTATGCTCAATATACTATACAAGATAAGGCCAAAAAGAGAGCTATAACACAAAGTATAACAAGGATGCTTCAAAAAATAAAAGACCCCTAATGAAACATGAAGAGGGGGTCAAAATAAGGTCATTTTTAGTTCGGACCAGAGCCCAAAAACAGAAGCATAAGAGGCTAACAAATCATGCAAAAATGGGGCCAAAAGAGGGATACAAAGGCAAGTGACAAAAGGGGGCCCCAAACAGTGATGAGCCCTTCAACAATGTTGAATAAGGGCTCAAAATAAGCTACTTCACAATTTACAACATGCCTCAAAACAGTTCATACATAAGCTAAAAACAATGTGCAAGAAAATGGCATATTAGGGGGATAATGAAGCAAGTGCGACAAGGAGGCCTCAAACAGTGAGGGGGCCCTCAATCAAACATAGAAAATGGCTCAAAATAATCCTATTTCTAGTTAGGGTCGGAGCCCAAATATGCAAGCACAAAGAGTTAAGATATTAAACAAGATAAGGCCAAAAAAGAGGAGAAATGAACTTACCCTTGTAGCCTAGTCTTTGGCAGCTCCTTGGCACAAGAAATGGTGCTTCCTAAGCTCTAGAAAGCTGCTCCAAGTGGCTGGAATGGAGGTGGTGGTGTGGTGCTAGATGATGGTGAAGAAATGGTGTATGGTTTAGGAGGTTTGAGTGCTTGAATTGAGGGAGAGAGGGGGATGCAATATAGGAGCTCAATGGGAATTTTTCTAACCCTTTGCAAGGGGGCTGGGGCTGCTGTATATGTAGGCAAAAGGGGGAGAAAAGGGGGAAAAAATGGGAGGGAAATGACTTCAAGTTTCCCTCCAAAAAAATGGTCCCCCGGATACAAAATCTGGGGGGAAAAATAGATGCATATTTGGATTGTACCTGCTGTAAGGATTCTGGCCGGCCAGCTATTGAGGTTACAGGTGGCCGGCCGGCCCTCCCCATGGTCGGCCGGCCAAGGGTCAAAAGGGTCAAGTGTAATTAGTGGCCGGCCACCACAGATTGGTGGCCTCCCATGTGTGCTCAACATAGCCCTGTGGTCAAAAACTGGCAACTGTGAACCACGAGAGAGAACAACCCACTTTTCAAAGGGGTTGAAAAGGTTCAAATGGAATTACTGGCCGGCCACCAAATATTGGTGGCCTCCCAGATGTGTACATCACAAATATGGGGGTTAGGGTTGAAGAAAATGGCCCAAGGGTGGTCAACATTGGCTTCCGAGTGAGAAAAAACGGGCGACGGAGGGCGATGAAGGAATATAACTGGTTGTTGAAACAATTACTGGCCTCCCACCCTTCTACGACCTTCCTGGTGATAAAACAGAGGTCCCTGCCAAAAATGAATGCAAACCGATGCAAAATGAAGGTTCGGGGGCCGAAACGTGCAGCCTGGGGCCTCGGAAATCGACTGTTAGGCACCGGGAGTGGTGTTCGACTACGAAGTTGGTCTCTCGGACCACAGTGTCCCTCAAAAGGGAGTAAATAAGATGCATGCCAAAAACCGGAGTGAACGGAGGTGGTTAGGCGGTCCCGAACCGAGGCACTCGGCCTGACGGCTCCGAAAATCGGGAACCGGGCTCCGAAATGGGCAAAATGGCCTACGACCACGAAATGTAGCCCGCGGCCACCGAGAGATGATCTACGAGACCTCTCCCTCCCTTTGGGAAGAGAAACAGAGAAAAACCGAGCCTGGTTCACAAACCGAGGCAAGGCACAGAAAAGCCCGGAAGTCCGGAGGCAAGGCTCACGACCGAGACTCTGAAACCTCTAGACAAGCACGATATGCAACATCACCAAGCGCTCAATCAGTGACGTCTGAGTCTTAAGGTCGGTCAAAAATGGGGTGCCTACAGTTTAGCATCGCAACTGGCCAGTAATCCGTGATTACCAAAGGCCTACTTAACAGTAATGACAGTAATACAGAGTAAGGGGCTGACGGAAGCCAAACAATCATAAAAAGATATCCAATGAGTTGTGAAAATCGGAATGCAAAAAGACTTTTATGAACAAGCCATATTCATATCCAAAACATATATACATACATCATATACACAAACATCCAGGTTAAGGATCAAATCCCTTCATTATAACTGTACAGTCAAGTCTTATTCAGTTAATGCAAAACGGAGACAAAAGGGTGAATCTGAAACACCCCAAAACAACCTTAGCTTGAACCTCAAGTGGCACACAACGGTTGGCTTGACAAAACGAGAGCTTAATTTGACGCTCCTAGCTTCGGTCCGGTGCCTAGACACCTACATATAAATATAAATAGTGAGCTAAAGCCCAGTGAATAACAAATGCATAAAGGGATTAAGAATGAATGTCTTTTCCTTAAAAAAAATAGTCATTTGCATCGGTAAATCAATTATTCAATCAACGGCTCATATTTCATGCCATATCAGTCATTTAGAAATCATAACAGTTTTACGTGGTACGTCTAATAACAAAACAGTACACTAGGTCTTAATAGACCGAACAGTCAGTTGATGGCCATCAATACAGTAGCAATAGTTTCAAGGGTAGGAACTGAGAGAGATCTCTGTGACAGTAGCAGTAACAGTACAGTAACAATAAGTTGCTATGGATGCCACGAGTACAGTTTACAAATAGAACAAACATTCATTCAGTGAACAATGTCATTTCAGAAAGCAATACAATAAATCGTTCAGAAATAATTATAATTGAACGTATCTTTACAACATCGTTACTCACAGAGTACTGGACTATAGACAGGTTAGTCAGCATCCTCGGGTGCTAACCCTACACAGTTGCAAAACGAACACACAGTAAGTTACACACTAGGATTAATAACTTAACCCTTATCTTGACTTGGTGTGGTTCTATAACATTATCCTCATTAAAATGCCTTAAACATGGCGTAGGAATGCCTTGGATGGGATGAGGATGCAAAGATGTACTTTAAAACACTTTTCAAAATTTGCTGAAAACATGGGTCTCGCTCGAGCGTGGCTTTCTACGCTCGAGCGGACACACAGACAAAGAAGCTTTGCTCGAGCGTGACTTCCCTCGCTCGAGCGGACTGTAAACTCATGAAAAAGTACTGGTTGCACGTTTTTCACGCTCGATGGACGCTCGACCCACGATCGAGCCTGAGACTCAAACCCTCGCTCGAGCGTAGATTACCTCGCTCGAACGGACTGCAAAACACAAGAACTTCTAGGCATATGCATTTCACGCTCGAGCGTGACTCTAGACGCTCGAGCGAAAGTGCATGTACTCAGAGTTTATGCTCGAGTGTAAAGTCTTCCGCTCGAGCGTGGATTCAAAATCTGAAATTTCTAGATTTGATCTCCAAGCACAAACCAAGAATTAAACTTATCAAAACTCAACCTTTTGGGCCAATTTTCTAGAAAATAGTTGGAAACTCATACTACAACATGTTTTGAAGGTCATTTTGTAAAATCAAGCCCAAAGGTAAGCCAATTGAACACCAATTTCAAAGAAACTTAAAGGACAATACAAGAACGTAACATGCATGAGTTCCTATGAACTTTAATGCTCCAAAACATGATCAAATGCAAGATTGAGCTCAAAATCAAGGTGAATTCATGGACCATAACTAAAATATGAACATGCATGTGGAAATTCTCATGTAATTGATCTCAAAACTCAATGATATGGACATGCATGCACATATTGCTTCTCAATTCAACTCTTTAGGCTATAACTTAGCTCTAGTCTCCAATATTTCCATGAACCATGCAAGAAAAAACTTAAATTCACAATTAAGAAAAGAATTCCCTACCTTAAGTCTTGAATTCTAAGTGTGGAAGCCCAATTTTGCAAGTCCTCTTCAATTCCTCTAATTTTCCAAGCCAATTCTTGTTGAATCAATTCTTTCGCTACTCTCCTCTCTCTCTCAGTTTTGGTCTTGGGGAAGGAAAGATGATGCATCAAATATATGAATTAAGCCCCAAACAATGCTTGTAAAGGTGGCCCACTCAATGGCAATAAAGTAATTAACTTACATTTAATTAATCTATATTTAATCTAGCATTATTTAATCTAATTTAATCATTCCAAATTGGATTTTACTTAAACCTACTATAAAATCATATAAATCCTAATTAGCATATAACACCAATCAATTTCGGAATTGGTCGCCGGAAAGACTTTCAATTCCCAAATGGAAATTAAAATATCAACAGATCATTCAATAACGAAGAGATAGAAATGCAAGTAAATCACATACTCATGCAATCAATTTAGAATTTCATCTTAATCAATTACTTATCATGTTCGATCACGGTTTAACACTAATCAGAGGTGAGGGTTGTCACATATACCCATTCAGATTTCTCAGATGGTATGCTTCACTAGGCATGACTCTATGAATTTGGTATGGTCCTTCCCAATTAGGTGACCATTTGCCAAACTTATGGCTTTTAATTCCTATTGGAAGTATTGTTTTTCATACCAAATCACCTTCATTAAAGCTAATGTGTCTGACTTTCTTACTATAGTTTTTGGCTGCTTTATTCTTTTGGAAAAGAATACTATTTAATGTTAAAATTCTAGCTTCATCTATATTTTCTAATTCCAAGAACATGCTTTGATGGTACTGCTCAAAAGTTAACTGGTCCTGGCATTTTACTTTCAAGGATTTAATATTAATTTCCACAGGCAACACTGCATCATGTCTATCTACTAAGGCATAAGGAGTGACTCCTGTACTTGACCTTGGAAAAGTTCTATAGGCACACAATACATCTAACAACAAGTTATGCCAATCCCTAGGATTATCTTCCACAACTCTTTATAATCCTTTTTTTAAGGACTTGTTAGATGACTTAGCATGACCATTTGCTTGTGCATAATAAGAGATAGAATTAACAAGGCTAATTCCAAACTCTGCGAAAGATTTTACTATCTTTCTATTAAACACAGTCCCATTATCTACAGTTATGGTCTGTGGGATGCCAAACTTATGGATCAATTCCTCGATAAATCCAATAAATTTAGTCTGATCCATAGCCTTATAAGGCTTAGCTTTGACCCATTTAGTGAAGTAATCTGTGGCCACTAGAATGAAACAATGCTGCTTTGAAGAAGGTGGATATATTTTCCTTATCATATCCATTATCCATCCTCTAAATGGCCATGGCTTCATTACTGCATGTGTGACAACCCTCACCTCTGATTAGCGTTAAATTATGATTAAGCATGATAATTAATTGATTAGGACGAAATCCTAAATTGATTACATGAGTGTGTTGTTTAGAATATATTTCTATCTGTTTATTACTGAATGATCTGTTCATGTTTTAATTTCAAATTGCAAATTGAAAGCCTTATCGGCGACCGAATCAGAAATTGATTAATGTTATATGTTAATTAGGAATTATATGATTTTATGGTAGGTTTAACTAAAATTCGATTTGGAATGATTAAATTAGAATAAATTAAATTAAATTACATTAGCTTGAGTTTATTACAAAATTGCCCTTGAGTAGGCTCTAAAAACTATTGTTTAATTCCTATTACTTACATGTTTGGCACCATTCTTCATCTATTTTCTTGGCAAACCGTGAGAGAGAGAGAGAGATAGAGAGAGAGAGTAGGTGAAATTGAGTTCATCTAGAGTTTGGCTTGGTTATTTAGAGGAATTGAAGGAGAATTGCATGTTTAAGCTACCATACTTGGAATTCAAGACTTAAGGTAGGAAATTCATTCTCTTGATTATGAATTTAAGTTGTTACATGCATTGTTCATGATAGTTTCATTGAAATTATGTTCAATTGGTGATTAGAGTCAAGAATTAGCTCAAAGTGTTGATTTGAGAGTGAATTCATACATGCATGTCCATATTATAGAATTTTGAGGTTATTTTCATGAAATCCTTGCATGCATGTCCATATTGTGGTTGTACTCTAGAAATTCACCATGTTTTTGAGTTCAAGCTTGCATTTGATCATGCTTTGAAGCATTAGAGTTCATGGGAACTCATGCATGTTATGTTCTTGCATTGTTCTTCAAGTTTTAATTGGTATTGGTGTTCAATTGTCACTCTTGGGCTTGATTTTATGAAATGATCTTTAAAACATGTTGTATTATGAGTTTCTAAGTGTTTTTCAGAAAATTGGCCCAGAAAAATCGAGTTTGAAGCTTTAAAGGTTGAGTTTTGTACTTGAGGATCAATTTGGAAATTCCAGATTTTTGATCCACGCTCGAATGGAGGACTTCATGCTCGAGCGTACACTTTAAGTACATGCACTTCCGCTCGAGCGTCGAGAGTCACGCTCGACCGTGAAATGCATGCCTAGAAGTTCATGTGCTTTGCAGTCCGCTCAAGCGAGGTAATCTGCGCTCGAGCGAGAGTTTGAGTCTCACACTCGATCGTGGGTCGAGCGTCCATTGAGCGTGAAAAACGTGCAACCAGTACTTTTTCATGAGTTTGCAATCCACTCAAGCGAGGGAAGTCACGCTCGAGCGGAGCTTCATTGTCTGCATGTCCGCTCGAGCGGGAAAATCCACGCTCGAGCGAGACCTCTGTTTTCAGCAAATTTTGAAAAGTGTTTTAAAGTACATTTTTGCATCCTCACTCCATCCTAGGCATTCCTAGGTCATGTTTAAGGCATCTTAATGAGGATAATGTTATAGAACCACACCAAGTCAAGTTAGGGGCTGAGTTATTAATCCTAAGTGTGTAACTTAGTGTGTGTTCATTTTGCAACTGTGTGGGGTTGGTACCCGAGGACGCTGATTAGCTTGTCTATAGCCCAGTAATCTGTGAGTAACAATGTTGTAAAGATATGTTCAATTCTAATTATTTTTTGAACGATTGACTGTACTACATTCTGAAGTAACTTTGTTTACTGAATGAATGTTTGTCCTATTTGTGAACTGTACTCGTGGCATCCATAGCAACTTATTGTTCAAGTATCGCTATCGTTATAAAGATCTCTGTCGGCCCAATGTTTGGAACCACTATCACATCGCTTGATGGCCATCAATCGATCGTCATCTATTAAGACCCATCATCGCTTTTGCTATTGGATGTACCACATATGATTGTTATGATTTCTAATTGACTGATATGGCATGAAATATGAGCTACTGATTGAATAACTGATCTACTGATGCAAATGACTATTTTAATTACTGAAAGGACATCCATTCTTAACCCCTTTACACGTTTGTTATTCACTGGGCTTTAGCTCACAGTTTATATATGTATGTAGGTGGCCAAGCACCGGACCGAAGCTAGAAGCGTCAAGTTAAGCTCACGTTTTGTCAAGCCAACCATTGTGCCTCACTTCGAGGTTCCGAGTCTGTTCAAGCCAAGGCTGTTTTTGGGTGGATTCAGATTCACCCTTTTGTCTCTGTCTTGTAATGAATGTTTAAGACTTTTGACTGTACAGTTATGGTAAAGGGATTGGATCCCTAACCTATATGTTATGTGTATCTAATATGTATATATGTTATGGTTATGATGTGGACTAATCTATAAAAGTCCTTTTCCATTCGTTTTTTTTCACAGCTCATTGGACATCTTTTATTTACTGTTTAGCTTCTGCCAGCCCCTTACTCTGTACTATTGTTATTACTGTTGAGCAGGCCTTGGTAATCACAGATTACTGACCGGTTACGATGCTAAACCCATAGGGACGGGTTTGGGTCGTGACAACATATAAATTAGTTATTGACACATGTCTTATCATGCTATGACATCCTTGACTTCCTTTTGCATACTCTATGCAATCCTTTAGGATGGTTGGCCAATAGTAGGAATGCCTTTGAAACAACCATCTCATTTTCATACCAGGTTGATGGGCACCACAAATACCTTAATGCCCTTCAACCATAGCAGTCAATACTTCTTTTGACCCTAAACATTCCAATAGTAACCCATCTGCTCCCCTTTTGTAAAGAGCATTATTATACACTATATATTGCATAGATTGTAATTTAATTTTCCTGTTGGTTTCGAAGATAGGGCAGTTAAATATTAAATGATTGGATGTCTCCAATCATGCTCTTCTAAGTTATTCTGGTTAACTTCTACTATGATACCCTTTTTAGCCAAAGGTGGTATTAACTTTTGATATGTTGCTTGACTTATGTCCACTTGGGTATGCCCTTTTCTCTTGAAATTCGAGGCCCTATGAGCCACATCATTGGCTTTATGGTTCATGAATCTTGGGATATAAGTCACATTGGCTATCTGAAACTGAGAAAACAAATACAGTGCAGCAACATAATATGGTAACATGCTTGCACTTTGACACTTGAAGATTCCTTTTACTTGGTTGATTACCAATTAGGAATCCCCAAATATATCAATTACATGAGCTTGTAATCCAATAAGTATCTCAAGTCCCATTACTAAAGATTCATAGTCAGCTTGATTATTGGAACAAGTAGTTTCATCAACTTTGAAACCATGTGTGGTTTCTACCCTATGTGGTGATTTAATTATAATACAAATTTCAACCAAACCACTAGCTTTTGATCTATCGAACCACATTTTCCATGGCTCAACATTGACCATACCAAAGTCCATTATCTCTTGGCTTTCTGTTTGACATGGATGACTGCCAAAAAGTTAGCTAAAACTTGTCTTTGTACTGCATTTTGGGGGACATATTCTAGATGAAATTCTAATAGAGCTAATATCCATTTGCCAATTCTTCCTTTCAACATAGCTCTAGATAAAATGTACTTAACCAAGTTTGTGGTTGCAATTACCAAGACGACAGTAGGCAAAAGATAATATCTTAATTTCATTGCTGCAAAGCATAATGCAAGGCACAACTTTTTTATAGTTGAGTATTTACATTCATAAAAATTTAAAAACCTACTAAGGTAATAAACTACTTGCTCCTTGCCTTCTTCATTGTCCTGAGCTAGGAAAACTCTTAATGAATCTTCTGCTGCAGCAATGTATAACTACAAGGGCTTGTCGCTCCTTGGTCACATCAAAATTGGAGGCTTGGCCAAGTAGACTTTAATTCCTTTGAAAGCAGCTTGATAATCTACTGTTCACACAAACTCCTCTTCATTTTTCAACTTTAACAAAGAAGAAAATATTTTAGTTTTCTCTACAGCGTTAGAAATAAATCTTCGAAGGAAATTAACCTGACCAAGGAACTTTTATAATTCTTTCTTACTTGATAGAGGTTTGGCCTCAATGATGGCTTTGGCTTTATTCTGATCAATCTGCATTCTCTTCTTATGCACTACATACCCAAAGAAGTTTCCAGTCGATACACCAAAAACACATTTGAGAGGATTAAGCTTCAACTTGAACTTTCTCATTTTTTCGAAAGCTACCAAGTGAACCTAGTGTTCCTCCATTGACTGGGACTTTATAACAATATCATCAATGTAACACTCTAGGCATCCTCCAATAAGATCATGAAATAAAGTATTCATTGCCATTTGATATGTTGCCTCAACATTCTTTAGACCAAATGACATTTTCACCCATTCGAAGGTGCCAATATTCCCAGGACACTTGAATGTTGTCTTGTGGACATTTTCTTTTGCAATGCAGATCTGGTTGTAACTAGGATGCCTATCCATCATAGACAAAATCCTATACCCAACTGAACTGTCCACCAATAAATCAACAATAGGCATGGGGTATTCATCTTGTGGAATTGCCAAATTTAGGTTTCTAAAATTGATGCATACCTTCATCTTGCCATTCTTTTTAACCATAGGCACAATGTTAGACAACCATTCACATACCTGGCTGTTCTAACGAAGCCTATTTTAAGGAGCCTGAGTGTAACAACCCCGACCCATGATTAATGTTAATCCATACTTAATTATGCCAAATAAGAAATTAAAGTGAAGTTTTGCATCATATGTTGTTTTATTTGTGTTTATATTTGTTTAGCGTAGAAAGATCTGTTCATGTTTTTGTTTCGGTTTACGAATTGAAGGCCTTATCGGCATCTGATTCAGAAATTGACTTGATTTATATGTTAATTAAAATTTTTAAAATTTTATGGTAGGTTCAGTTAAAATTTGATTCGGAACGAAATAATTAGCATAAAATAAGTATAATTGTTTAATTTAATCAAGGATTAATTAATCTCACTAATGATACCTATATAAGCTATATGATGCTTCATACCACCACTATACACATGCACTTTATCATTTTTTGACATTAAAAAATACGGGAGAGAGAGAGAGAGAGAGAGAGAGAGAGAGAGTTAGTGTAAAGCTTGAGCTCAAGAGAAAGGGAGCTTGGATTGGAAAGAACTTAGAGCCTTTGGCTGGGAATTCAAAACATCTACTCATCTAAGCCATAATTAAGCACCTAAGGTAAGAAATCAAGTCTTTAGTTGTGTAATTGAGGTACTTAACACATTTATTCAAAAGAATTGAGTGGAGTGAGGAAAGAATTAAGCTTTATGGAGAAGACAAGAAGAGTATACATATATGCATGTGCATTGCATTGCAATTAGAGCATAATGTTTAAGAATTTGTTCCATGCATGTCCATATTTTGGTGTTAGTTTAAGAATTCAACTTGTTTTCGTGCCAATATATCCATTAACCATGTTTTGGAAAGTTAAAGCTCATATCATTGCATGCAAGTCATGTTCTTGAAGTTTCAAGCTGAATTTTTATCAATTGACTTACTCTTAGGTCTTGATTTTGTGAAATGATCCTTATTTTTTGATATTTTCCAAGTTTAAATGTGTTTTCTCAAATGCTTGGCCCAAAAGGATGAGTTTTATGGCTTTGGGGTTGAGTTTGAAGCTTGGAAGCAATTCTGGAAATTTCAGAATTTTGCTTCCACGCTCGAACGACAAATCATGCGCTCGAGCGACCACCTTTATTTTGCACCTCCGTTCGAGCGACCAAAAGTCCACTCGAGCATAAAATGCATACTTCTAGAAGTTTGCGTGTTTTGCAGACCGCTCGAGCGAGCGTCGAGTGAGCATTGAGCTGAAAAATCAAGCAACTAGCACTTTTGCAAAGTTTACAGATCGTTTGAGCAAAGAAACGTGCGCTCGAGCGACCACTCACATTTTGCATGTCCGTTTGAGCGAGACCCCTATTTTCAGCAATTTTTGTTAAGTGTTTTCAAGTACATTTTAGTATCCTCATTGCATCTTAGGCATTCCTAAACCAAGATTAAGATACAATAATGAGAGTAAAGGCTGCAAACACACTAAGAACAGAATGAAACGAGTTATGTACAATCCTAGCATGTGTTTCAGTATGTGTATTTGTTATGTATTGATGTAGGTCACGCGCCATAAACCGTTTAATTAGTCTGCTCTGTCTGTCTGCACCCGGAGCCATCTGTAAGTAATAACTTAATAAAGCTATGTTCAACTTTATTTACTTTCTATATGATAAAATAAGTTCTATTTTCTGAAATGCTATATTTTTTACAATGACTCATTGTCCAATTTCTGGCATGTATTCGTGGCATCCTTAGCATCATGTGATATCTGTTAATTGTTACCCGGTATCAAAGGTTCCATTATGGAACTTATTATGTCTGTTATTTGTTACCAGTACCGGAGGCTCCATCATGGTGCTCAACATATCTGTTATTTGTTACCTGGATTCAGAGATTTCTTTATGGAACTGGTTACTCATAACCACCATCTGTTCTGTATCTGTTCTGTTAGTGCTAATGGATGTACCATGTATGATTAAGCATGAACTCTAATTTCTGTATATGATTTGAATAAGATTATGAATATGGATCTGCTTTTATTTCTAAAATAAATATGAATTTGAAATTCTGATTTTCTGGATTTGAAATGGATATCATTCATCAAATTCTTTACTCTGTTATTATTCACTGGGCTCCTGCTCACTATTTATATTATGTATGTAGGTGATTAGGCACGTGACCAGGCCCAGAGTTGTGGGCCTAAGATTACGCTTTGTCAACCAACCATTGTGCCTCCCGAGGGGGTTCCTTTTGTGAGGACCATATCATGGCTCTATTTAGTTTTGTTTTCTTTATCTGTACTTCGATTAAGTTTCCTATCGACTTTATCTATGTAAATGGGTGACGTATGACGAATGTATTTATGACGTCACACGAATATATATATATATATATAAGTTTGTTTTGAAAATTCTGTCTCATATACGTCAGCACAACTCAATGGACTATGCATGTATATATATATTTTGCTTCCGCAACCTCTAATTATATGTTGTTCTGTTAAGAGGCCTTTGGTAATTCAAGGATTATTGGCCGGTTACGACGCTAAACTTATAGGGGCGGTTTAGGTCATGACAAAGTAGTATCAGAGTACATGATTATACCGTACACATGAGTCCATATGAGCTATAAGGTGTCCTAGTAAGCATCAGGGGCATTTTATCTATATGTGTGAGTGTGTATATTAATGTCTGTTAATGTGGAAATTGAGTTTGTCTGACCAGGAATACATGAAATAGAAATGAATGGACCGTAATTGAATGATCTAAACATAGTGAAAAGAATTATTGGCCTATGACTATTATTGCCTTGTTTACCTATAGTAACATGGGGAATGCAGGAGAAAATGATACAAGTGAGTCTTCTGAGGCCCGAATGAACAGAATGGAAGAGATGCTTGTAGCATTGACCGAAGCAATGACACAATAGCAAAGACAATAACCTTTGCCCCATCCGCCTCTGCCGGTACAAGTTGAACCCAATAATAACGATGTCATCAACCTAACTCAGAAGTTCATGAAGATGAAACCACCAACCTTCTTAGGTGGCATTGAACCGTTGAAAGCAGAGACATGATTATTTGAAATAGAGAAGTTGTTTGAAGTTTTTCCCTGTACCGAGACTCAAAAGGTTTTATTAGCCACCTATACTCTCAAAAGGTTTTATTTGGCTTTCTGCTAAAAAAATTTTTGACCAACATAAGAGTTAGATTGACATACTTGTTCGATTTTCTGATTTGAAATCATGCAAATCAGGCTATGAGCACTGGAAATTTTCCTTTTTTGGATCCAAGAAATGGTCTAGTTTTGGAAAAATGGAATAATTTTCAAGAGAATTAGTTAACCTCATTAAAAAAAAAATCCTCAAAAACTATTTTTGTAAATGGCCACTACTCGACTAGCATAGAATCTACTCTTGAGATGCACAACCTCGATCGAACTTGAATTATCTCGCAATGAATCTTCTAACGAACAGACAACCGAATTTGAGCGAAGGCAGGCCAATTTGTATATAGACAAGATAGTGAGTTTGAACAAGGATAAACCAATCAACATGAATGAGCCAAGTAGGTTGAAAATGATTGGGGCCAAACTGGGATGAAGTTGCCTACGTATCCCAAACATGGAAATCAGGCCTGACGTAGTTCCGGGTTGAGGTTCACTCGGGTGTTGACACTCTCCTTTTTTGCTCTAACTTTTGCCAAGGCCGCCCTTCCGGGTTTTCAACCTTGTGAGCTCTATTTTTCTTTTTCTTTTTCATTTCTTCTTTTCTTTTTTCATTTTCTTCATTTTTTCACTTTTGTTCTTTTCTTTGCTCTAACTTTTGCCTGAGTCGCCCTTCTGGGTTTTTGGCCCAATTAGCCTCTCAAGGATAAAAAGGTTTAACTAGTCCATGTTGATCGGTTCGAGATCTCAAAGCCATCTGAATCCAAGTGAATGACTGTTGTTCGCTAATGATGTAGAAGTCCATCTAATCAGGTTTGAATTTGCCCCTAGTGTTGTGGATAGGAACTCGATTGTCCTTCAGTAAAACTTTCTTCTTTTCTCTATTCTGGGATTTGGTTTTCTTACTAGTCTTCATTGGTTTGCAGAATGACCCATCTTTTGAATCTTCGAGCACATTTGACATTTTTGCCCCTAGTTCAAGGGCTTCTTCTGATCTAGCTTTGTAAGCTTCTTTCGTTCACATCTGACCTTCTTGATCTAAACTTCTTGCCCCTAGTTCAAGGGTTGCTTCTAATCTGGCTTGGCAGGCCTCCTTTGACGTCATACGACCTTATTGCCCCTAGTTCATGGGTTGCTTCAAATCTGGCCATGCAATCCTTACATTGTGGTTGACCGTTGAACATTCTAAATCCAAGTTCAAGGTTTGAAAGCAAAAGGGGTTGAGTCTCGAGGCTGAGAATGACCCTATGCTGCACAATCTCAAGAGCGATTCCACATAGGTCTTCGCAAGACCATGCAAAATATTTTTTCAAATCTTTTAAGAAAGTGACTAGTCGCTCGCATTGAAGACAATGCAGAACCAATCTGGATCAAGCTAGGATCCTTTTCAATACTCACATTAACAAACATGATCTCATTTATTAAGGGCTTAGCATGCCTCTGTTTCTTTCAATCGATCAAATTTTTACAAATCCCAAGGAATTCCTTCATCTTTGTTTTCATCGTAATGTTCGAAAAGTTTTGAAAAACTTAGGTCAATGCAATATTTTCAAGGCACATAAAAGTAGGTGAAAGCACTGCCGTTTCATTCAGATCTTTTGGTACAATTGGCTCAATGACGTAAAATGATGCAAAAGAAAGATTGTAAATCACTGCTGTTTCATTGAAATCTTCTGGCGCAACTGGCTCAATGGAAGAAACAGACGCAAAAGAAGGAGTGTAAAAGACAAACACAAAACAAGCTAGTGATATCCGAGATAACACCCCCGAAATCACCTGACTCTAACACAACAGGACTGACTCGGTACAACAAGACAGACTCGACTGGTTCAGTACAAAAAGACTGACTTAATACAATACAACAAGACTGACCCAATACCCAAGTCAGAAAGTGAAATAACCAGCATTCGCAAAATGCTCAAAATAGTGTGTGCCATCCACCACATCTGGAGTAAATTGAGCACCGTCAGCAGGTGGTTCATCCCCCAATCACATAATCACATTATCCCCCAAGTTCACTGATCTAGTGCCGATAGACTTTGCAGGACCTAGTGCGACAATGACCTCGTTGTCAATTGGATCTTGAATTTCACGGCGAAGATGAAAACAACTGTCTGTGTCATGGCCGGTTTATTGATGGAAGGCATAATACTTGGCCGAATCATGGGAGGGAGGAAGATTATTCGATAATGGCCGCGGCTTCAAGGGCTTCAGATGCCCTTTTCTGATCAGGACCTTCAGGGTCGCCAATAGAGACATGTACAATGGGGTGAACACCCTTTGGCCCTGGGGTGGGTATTTGGCAGGTTGTGAACTAGTTGTGTTGGATGTACAGGCGAAAGGGTCGGCGGGTGTTGACTAGGTTTGCCGATCTCTTTCGAGTGTAGGATTGGAGCTGAAAAGGGGTGTTTCTGGTACGACATCCCTTGTCCCGGCTTGCTCCTTGATTCAAACTGCCCCTAACTTGAGTGGCAAAAGTGTCACCCACAGTTTTTGCAACCACTGCAAGCACTTGCTGTTTGCTCAGTCCTTCGGCTTTCAAAGCCTCAACAGCCTACTGAAGATGTTGATAGGAACCAATGTTTGCCCCTACATTGTTCTTACCACTTGCCTCTACTTTGTCAAATGATGGGTCGCTATATCAGAACGGAGCCCAATTGTTGCCAACATACCACCACCCAGATCTGAGATGGCTTCAGGTTGCCATTTTCAATTGCAGTTTGCCCCAAGATTGAGGAGCCTTTTGGATCGAAACTTCTGGCCTGTGATGTGGTCGATGATGGAGCCAAAATTCCAAAGGCCAGATCTGTCACAGTTCTCTAAAGATCTTCAATCATTCTCATTAGCTCAAAAGTAGTGGGTTCACGGGTTTAAAATGATTGGGCCTCAAATGCATCCATTATACATAAGTCCAGTCTCTTTGGAATGAACACCTCAGGCTTGGGTAAATGAGCTAGGGTGATGTATATGCTGGGGTTGTAGGTCGATGGTAGTGTATGGATGAGGTTGAGGTAGGGAGGAGATATTTGGTCATTGGGGTCTGAGGTGGAGCTATCGTCCGATTGTCGATCAAATTCTGGACCTCATGATGAAGGCGATAGCAACGATCAGTGCCATGACCGCGCTGTTGATGATACACGCAGTATTTTGTGGGGTTATGTCTGGCAGGGAGTGGGTCAGGCAAAGGTTGAGGATCAAGGGGTTTGAAATGCCCTCTTTCCATCAAGACTTTTAGTGCCCTGGTTAGGCTCATATAGAGGGGAGTGAAAGTTTTGCCTTGAGCTCGGGTCAGGCCGGTTGTTTGTGGGTTGGCATTGGCAAAAGGGTCGGCTGTGACGACTGTATTGATTTCAGTGGGTTTGGGAATAGCGTTACTACCAGCATTGGTACTCCCTGAAATCACCCTCCTTATCGGTTCACTTGTTCTGAGAATAATCCCTGTGTTGAACGCATTCTCGATCTGAACCCCCAGTTTATGCAAAATTTTGAAAGTGGATAGTGGAACGACTATTAACTTTTACAACATATCAGGCTTAAGGTTACGCACCATTATCTGCACTTAGTCCCTCTCAGAAGGCCGATTTGTCATCTGTGCTGCCTTTGCTCTCCACCTTGCAACAAATTCTACAAAAGACTCAATAGAATTTTGATGGGTTGCTTCAAGCTCTTGGGTGGTCATTTCAACTTAGGTATTGTAAGAGTACTGATCGACAAAGGCCTCAGCCAACTCTTCACAATTTTGCTTCACTGCATTCTCCAACTTGGCGTACCAAGTGGCTGTTATACCCGACAGGGTTCTTCCATACAGAGAGAGTTTCTGTGGCTTAGTCAGACCTATTAGTTTCAGGACGTCCAAGAAAAGCTAGATGTGTACCATAGGATCTCCAAACCCGTCGAAACGGTCAATATATGGCATTTTGAATCTGTCTGGGAGTCGTACGGAAGCCTCGGTGTACTTATTCTCAATGTCGGGAATGGAGTGAAGGCCTTGTGCCTTTTTGAATTGCTTTTCAAGGTTAGCAATTTTTAATGAGGTCGAGTCGAGCTCATTAATATCAAGGGAATAAAGCCTCTCCTTAAGCTGCACCGGGGGTCTGAAAACTCGAGCTTGAGCCAACCCTTCTTGAGGATTTGGACCCTTCAAATCTTCAGCTGATGGAAGTGGGTCAAAGTTCGATTGAGGTCCCGAGACCGGATGTGTGGCAAATGCCCCAGATGGGCGTTGCATTTCAGCATTGGTTTCATCCTGTATGGCAGTTTCTTAATTTAATGCTGCTATCACGGCTACAACTTCTTCCGAACCCTGTGCCATTACGGTCTGCTGAGTTTGAACAAAGGTGATATGACTACTGACTGTCGGATCAGTTGAACCGGTGAGCCTTGACTGGCTTTTTTTTGCCTTGCCTCAGTAAAGGAAACACTAGTTGCCCTTGAATTGAATCTCTGACCTAACAAAGTCTATCAACACAAGTCCAATGTATCCGGGGGATATTGGAGCCTTCTGAAGCTATAGTTCTAGGACTACCTTGCAAAAAAGAAAACAGACAGCATCTCAGCCTAGTTTCACTAGAACATATATAAGCATAGCTGAATGACTATACTCTAAACTGAATTCTGCCCCCCAAATTAGATACCAACTTGGCAACTGATATGCACATCCCTGTACAGTTTCACTGTAAAGCCATTGTAAAGCACATACCAGTTAATTGAGAGCCAAAACACCCCTATGATGGGGTAGGGTTACCCTGTCCTAGTTTTGTCAGGAGCTAGGGGTTTATTACGCAAACATGCGGTTTCAAGCAATCCTGCAATCGGGTAAGCAACCTGTTGTAGTTTGGAATGGTCTCTATAGCCTCCGATATGCATCTAGGTCAAATGGTCAAATAGGGTGCCTCGGCAAAACCAAGGTTTGTGTTCCCATTGTGGCAAAGCCTGTAACCGGTCAGCCTTATGACATGCTTTTCCAAGCAAGCCTCCAGTAAACCGTTCAGGAATAGCAGATGGCAAACACTGTGTCCTAGGCGCACCAATGCAAATGTAATGCAAAGAAACATATAAATGTAGATAAAACAACATATCATGAGTTCGAGTCAAATTCTCTAAGTCCCCAGCAGAATCGCTGGAAACTGTAGACCGCCCAAACTTCCTCCGTACGCCCCACTTTCAGAGAGGGCGCAGATTTGGGTTCATAGCTATTACAGTTCGGACTCCTATCATGGTTCTGAATCTAATCTCACAAAGTGCAATGTAAGACTGATAAATCACCAAAGAGTCCAAATCCAGAAAATCATTTTGGAAAATCGATTTTAATCAAAAAGCGCCAAACATGGACTACTTTGCCAGATTTTAGAGTCGCCACCTAAATATTTTGTTTTTGGGAAATTTAGGAAACCCTGACTCGTGCCAAAGGCCACGTGTCTGTCATCACCAAAGTTGCCTCTGCTCGGGAACTTGGGTATGAGAGGGGAAGGTCCTGAAATGAGCACCCCCGCTCGCCCGATCAAAGGATCGGCCTCTACTAAACATGATATGTTGTTTTAAAAACACATGTGTTATTGTTCCAGTTATTTAGCTAATTTATTACGTGATGCGCACAGCATACAAGTATAGACTAGATCGCCTAAATTGGAACAAAATAATTCAATGTTTGTTTTCGAAAATGGTTTGAATTTGCCACCCTCAAGTGGGCTTAGAAATGTGGATTTGCCACCAAACAAGGTGGGCTTAAAACATGATGATTTGCCACTCTAAGTGGGCTTAAAACTCACATTTTGATGAATTGTTCCAATTCAAGTAATGAAACCTTCATCCACAGGCATTCATGTAGTTAATCAAATAAGCACATAGCCTCATAGTAAGCATGCTATCATGGCAATCACTTACACACATGCGAGGACGCTAAACTTACAGTATACTCCGAGCTAAAACAGAAAACTAGTTAGAAATCAATACATGATCTTAGTTATGTTAAGATGCCTAATGCAACACATGCAGTAATACAACTAAGTAGGCTCGGCTATCTAAGATGGCATATGAATGCAACACTTGATAACATGCTTTGAGACATGTGTTCAAGTAAGTATTGAAATACAATGCAGTTTGAATGATGCGCCAAGCCCGGTGCATGCAAGACAAATAAATGATGCACGCATGCAAGTATAAGTTATGCTAATTGAAATATGCCCTAAAACTAACCATCGAAAGCGGTTAAGTAAAAGGAAGAAAGACGCAGGGTTGGAAGACATTCACACACACATGCACACTTATTACAACATTTGCCCTCTCGACGGAGGGTCCGAATAAATAAGCTAACTAGCTACGCTAAGCTAAGCTACTTATTACAAGTAAACTAATTAACTAACTCTAGCTAATTAAATATTACAAACCAAATTGAATTGGATAACTAGCTAATCTAAGCTAATTAAAATATTACAACACAGATTAAACTAATTAATTACAACACATGTAATTAACTATAACTAGCTAGTAAAGCGGTAAAGATGGCCTCGCAGGCGAGGGAGGTATGCATGCTCGATTGCTTCCTTCCGAAAATCCACTGCCTTGCCTCAAGATGCCTCTGTTTGCACATCTTTGGACCTCTGAAAATTGTGCCAACCTCTAGATTGCTTCTGACCCATCTCAGGAACACGCTGAGGGATGATCGGCCATGATTGGTGGTAATCGGCCAGTACCAATGGCCAGTCGGTTGCTTTTATGGCTGGTCAGCTGCTTTGGTGGCCGGTCGGCCACTAATTCCCTAAATTTTTCTTTTTGTTGCAACAGAGCACAAACAGAGGCATAGCAGTGTATTTACATGGAAATGTGTGTGCAACTACCCTCCTTATCATATCTCAAGCTCAAAAGAGCGTAGTACTCGGCTCTTAAGCCACCAACCACGCATCTCAATGCATGATGGCCAAATAGTCAAGCTTGCACAATCTTAGTGAATGCACACATAAGACTCTAAGTGTCTTCACCCTGTCATGTATGATCAAGGGTAACAACGACCAAGAAACACAACAAGATTCATCACTTTGAGTATGAAACGTGCCACATTTCTAGTATTTGGATTAACGTCTGATCCAAACACATGCAATGCAACACGTATATGTTATCTTGGCATGTTTTACTTTGCTTGATTCTTGTTTACACATTTTACATTACCGAACCATTCTATAACTGGTTAGTCCAATGTGAAAGTCCTCTAATTAGAAAGATGGCCTAAGCCACAAGTGCCTTGAACATGAAAGAGGTTTCATGCTGTTGGTTAGTAAAAACCCTCAAGAGAGGATTAAAACCATTAGGCATGCAAACCTCAATTCCATGCTCAAGCTGACAAGGGGCTAAAGACCTCTTTCAAAGCGAATGAAAGATTGAAACAATGGAGTGCAATGACACATATTTCAGCATTGAAATAACATGCTAAGTGACTCAAAATCATGCAAACAACTCATGTAATGCATGTTGGAGGCATAAAGCATCAAAGCTAGTGAAGTGTATTACACTAGAAGCATACATTATCAAGCTCAAACAACAAAACCAACCATGGACAGACCTAAAACCTACCAAATTAGTGGCATGAACATGTTGAGATAGGAGCTCAAAAAACTAGGAGAACATGCACACATGTTAGCTCATAAGCAAGGCACAATACACAACCCTCAAAAGCAATGAAGAAGTGAAGTATATGAAAGTGTGACAGAGGTATATGCTCTGAAATCACATGCTAAATGATGCCATGTCATGCAAATAGCTCAAATAAAGCATGCTAAGAGCCTCAAAACACAAAGCTAATAAGGGTCGGTTACACTATAGCTATACAAAGCGAGGCATATGTGACCAAGACCACTTGAAACAGAGTTAGAGAATGCTAAATCAAAGCCAAAAACATAATGGAGTGGAGCCAATACATGCTAGAATAATAGGCTAAATCACCAAGCACACTAAGCTAGTGAACAAGATTGCACTACAAGTGAAAAAAGCAAGCAAGAATTGACCCAACCAGCCAAAAAAAAAAGTTAAAGAAGGTCAAAATAAATCCTAAAACATGCTTGAACTAGGCTTCAAAAAGATAGAAATAGAAGCTCACTTATTAGGCCATTAACACATGTAAACAAGACAAGAGGAGGGGGGACCACCCCCTCCCATTTTGGTCCTCAAAACTAACTTTCTACCACTGAAATTCCTCTAGAATTTAGTGGTTAAAAGGGCAAAAAAAGTTGTTTTAGAAAGCTTTGAAAGATGGCAGCAAAGCTTAACAAGAAAAGAGACAAGAAGGGTGGACCACCCTCAAACTCAAAAGGGGCTTAAATCACCATTTTTAGGACTGAAAAGCAGAGTTTTATTCAGTTCAAAACCAAGCTAAAAATAGTTTGCAAAGGTGGCAAAACAAGTGTGCAAAACAAAACTTTAAAGGGACAAGTGCTTACCCTTGAAGCACAGTAGGAAAATAGGTGCAAATCTGAGCCAAAACCAGCTTTGAGAGCTCAAATAGGACCTCCAAGAACCTCAGCAACAAGGTAGAGGTGTTTGGTCTAGGGTCTCTTTGCAAGAGTGTAGAAAATTCTCACTTCTAAGCACAATATAGGAAGAAAGAGAGAGTTCTAGAGAGAGAGGCTGGAATCTTGCTCACAAAATTACAGAGAGAGAGAGAGATTTTAGAGAGAAAGGCTTTCAAACTTGCTAACCTTTCAAAATGTTCTCCCTTTACAATATGAGAGATATTGCCTTCATATATAGCAAAAAGAGAGCATTTGGTCGAAATATCTGATTATAGAGACAGCTGGAGCATTTGGGAGACAACTGGAGAAAAATATCTACAAATTCTGAGTTTTCTGGACATTTCTGGCCGACCGGCCATCTTTTTGGCCGACCTGTTACTAATGATGGCCGATCGGCCACTTTCGTGACCGACTGCAAATTCTACTCTGCAGGTCCAACTTCAAACGAGCATAACTCCTTCATCTGGACTCCTTTTCAGGTCATTCTTGTGTCTAAATTGAAACCCTGGAAGTAAGCTTTCCAATGGAATATATCAAATGGCCAGAACGAATTGTTGATTGGCAAGTGAAACAATTGAGAAGCAAGTCCATTCCAATGGTGAAAGTGAAATGGAAAGAACACTATGGGACGGATGCTACATGGGAAAAAGAGAAGAAAATGCGACTACGCTATCCACATTTGTTTCCCGACAAAGGTAAAATAAGTTTGGAGGACCAAACTTCCTAAGGGGGGAAAGACTGTGATATCCCTATTCCGTAATATGTTAATTGGTCCTCAATATGAGTATGATTATGTGTTTGATATGATTTTGTGTGCCATTATGTGAAAATATGTGGTTTTGAATTTCTATCTATTCACCGTAGGAATATCTGTTTGATTATCTGCTTTAGACGTTAAATTGAAGGCCTTATCGGCTATAGAACCAGAAATTGATTGCGCCATTTTGATTAGCTTAATTTTTAGAGCCTACAGTGAAATTTGATTGAAAATTTATTCAGACCAGATTAAATTGATTAAATTGATGAATTAGTACCAATTTACTTTATTATTATTATATTGGAATTAGTGGAATTGGTTGTAATAGAGCATTACACCTCAATTCTCTCTTTAGCTTCATTTGGCTGATTTTGAACTCAAAGAAGAGAGAGAGAGCCGGCTATAGAGAGAGAGAATGAGAGAATTGTGTAATCTTGGCTCAAGGGTTGGGAATTTGAAGATTAAACTCAAGATTTTGCTATAGTTGGAAGATTGAGCTCCTAGGTAAGGGAATTCATGAGTTTAATGTTGTAAATTGTGAATTCAAGTTGATTAATGATCAAGAACATGAATTAGTTTGATTATGATGAAATTGAGTTGGTTTTGTTGAATTTGAAGTCTTAGAACACATGTATGTAGGAAATTACTATGAATTTCCATATTTGAGCACAATGTGTATGATCCATGTTGAATTTTTGGTTTAAGTCCATATATTTGATCACCTCTTCACCAATTAAGTTGAGGATGTTGTGTATATTTCACATGCAAGAGCAAATCATGGAAGTTTGAGTCTTGCATGTTTGAATCTAGTGTGTTGGTGATGAGTTTGAGTTAATTTGAGACATGCATATGATTAAATTATGAAATTGAGCTTCATTGTGTTGTAATTTGGTGTTTATACCATGTTAGAATAAGTATATGTGAAGTTTGAGCCAAAATCATACATTTGGAACCTTTGAACATCAAATTGTAGCTCAAGAACATGTTCTAGATTTTCCAGAATTTTGATGTTCTCTCGAGCGGGGAAACCGCCGCTCGAGCGTGAAATTCGTGTTCCCAGTATTTTCTGCAGACATGGTTTCCGCTCGAGCAGGGAAGTTCACGCTCGAGCGGGGAGCCATGTAGGGAGGCCTTTCGCTCGAGCGCCAGAGTTCGCGATCGAGCATAAATTTGACATATCCAGCACTTTTGCAGGCCTCAAGGGTCCGCTCGAGCGGGGACCTTGTTTTTTGAAATTTTGAAAAGACATTCTGTGTTTCATTTTCTGTTCTCTTTCACTTCCAAGTACTCTTAGGCATGCATTAAGCATTGTAATTGAGTTAAAGAGATAAGAATGAAGCCTAAAGAGGAAAATGTGAATTTAGAACGGATTGAATTGTTTGTGACCCTTTTGTGTTCATGGAATGTGTAGGGTCGAGCTCCAGGGCAAACCAACCAACCGATCATTGTGAGTAATATCTTAACAGAGATATCTAAAATATGTTGTTGTCCAATTGCTTACTTTTATGTAAGTTTTGTAAGTTCATTGATTCGATTGGTAGACAATGTTTGCTATACCAAATGAGTGGGCCAGAGGCCGTTTTGACATGAATGGATGGGCCGGAGACCGTTTTGACATGAATGAACGGGCCAAAGGTTGTTTTGACATGAACGAATGGGCCAGAGGCCGTTTTGACATGAACGAACGGGTCGGAGGCCGTTTTGACATAAATGAATGGGTCGGAGGCCGTTTTGACATGAATGGATGGGCCGGAGGCCATTTCGACATGAACGAATGAATGGGCCAAAGGCCAGTTTGTCATCTGAATGGGCCAAAGGCCGTTTTGACACAAATGAAAGTTTGAATGGGCCAAAGGCCAGTTTGTTTGGAACCGCAGTTGCTTGACCTAAATTGTGTATATATGTTAAATAGAAATATGAATTGGGCCTAAGGCCGTTTGAAGCATGTTTTTCTACACATCGTTTGTAAAACTTTTGTATTTGATATTATTCACTGGGCTATCGCTCACGCTTATTCATGTGTTTGTAGGTGAGCCCAGAGAAGTCCAGACCCAGCCCTAGTGAAGTCTGTGTGAAACAACAAAGGTTTTGAAGAGTCAGCCCTTGCGTCTCACGCACGAGACCCGTCTTCGCCCTTTTTGCCATTCTGTTTTATTTTGTCATGTGGGCGAAGTCTTTGAATATGTTGTATATAGTTTTCTTGGGTTGACTTAGACTTATATGATCCTGTATGTACAGAACCTTGTGTAGTATATATTTTCCTGTGAGTTATAAATATGCATACGTATGGTTTGTTATAATGTGCCATGTAAGCACAGCTCTATGGACAAAGTTTTAAATTGCTTCCGTTTGGCCCCCATTAACTCTGTTAATATACGTTTGGTTTGGTTGAGGCCGTAGGTAATCTCATGATTACTGGTCGGTTATGTCCTTAACCCATGGGGGCGGGTTCGGGTCATGACAGAGTGGTATCAGAGCACGAGTTGATAACTCACACACTTGTCCAAATGAGCAATAAGCGTCTAGAAAAGATCTAGGATGCATTCATGTGATAAGTCTGAATTTGAAAGCATCAAGAATGTGCTTAACTGTTTTGATATGAACAATTATGTGTTATAAGTTTGTGATTTGCTTGCATTGCAAATTATCTGAATGTGTATGCTTTTTAGTATATGCATACTTGTGAATCTTTTGTGTGAAATATAATGCATGTTTAATCAGATGGTGAAAACGAGAGGTAATGAGATAGAGGAATCCTTTATTGCCAGAATAGACAGAATGGAAAGACTGATACAGGAAATGGCAGAAACTTTGAGACAGTAACAGGAGTGGCAACAACAGTGGCAGCAACCACATTCGCCACCTCCACCTCTGGCACCACCCATGCCAGATAACCAGAATGATGATCGAATAATAGCTCTCACCGAGGAATTCAAGAAAATAAAACCACCACAGTTCCATGGTAGATTAGATCCGTTAAAAGCCGAAGTGTGGGTCTTCGGCATTGAGAAATTATTTGAAGTGTTCCCGTGTTCGGAGAGACATAAAGTACTTCTAGCCACTTTTATGGTAGAAGACGAAGCAAGAAGATAGTGGATGTTGATGCATGAGAATCATAGAGATGTTGACTGGGTGAAATTTTTGGAAATTTTTTATGACAAATACTTCCCACAATGTGTTCGGGACAAGAAAGTAGCAGAGTTCATGGAACTTAAGCAAGACAGTATGACTGTAGCTGAGTATGAGGCCAAATTCACTAAATTGGCCAAGTTTGCACCACACGTGATTGATACGGACTATAAGAAGGCAAGGCATTTTGAAAGTGGGCTTCAAAGCGATATTTTAGAAAGAGTGAATGTTTTGAAGCTAGAAACCTACATTGGGGTGCTAGACAGGGCCATCATATCAGAGGCTAACATAGCTAGATAGGCTAAGCCAACGACAGAATGGAAAGGCAACAAAAGGCAAGGCTTCTTTTCAAAGAAGAAATTTCTGAAAAAGCAAAACACAAGCTCCTTAAATACTTCGAATTCTTCCTGAGACACAGCTCCCATGTGTAACATTTGTAGCAAAAGGCACTGTGGAGTTTGTTACCATGCATCAGGAGCCTGTTTCAAATGTGGGAAACAAGGGCACATGGCTCGAGATTCTAATTAGAATGGTGGAAAGCTAGCTGCTAGTTCCACTGCATCGATCCCAAAGCCGGGAAATACTTTGAGATCTGCTACCACCGGGGATACTGTGAGACAGGGGAGAGTTTTTGTGCTTGTTCCGGGCGATACACGGAATGCCAACGCAGTTGTCTCAGGTACCATTTCTATATGTAATTAGGATGCCTTTGTGTTAATTGACTCTGGATCAACACACTCATTTGTAACATGTGCATTTGCATCTAGACTGAATCGACCTTTAGAATTACTGCCATATCTACTATGTGTGTCTGCTCCATCTGGGGAATCTGTATTGTGTAAATCTATATACCGGTTTTGTGATATGCATGTTGAGGATGTTATCCTATATGTAGATTTGTTACCCTTGAACTTTAGGTATTTCGATGTAATTTTGGACATGGATTGGTTGACCAAACATTGTGCCACCATTGATTGTGTGACAAAATGGGTTGTGTTTAAACTGCTAGAACATAAGGAAATTGTGTTTGTGGGTAATGGGGTAGTGCCTCCACTTTATTTGATATCTGCAATGAAAACATACAAACTGATCAGGAAAGGGTGCCTGGGTTATTTGTGCTATGTGTTGTCTGAACAATATATGAATGTTGAATTGAATGATATCCCTATTGTTAGAGAATTTCCAGATGTGTTTCCAAATGAATTACCAGGGGAATTAGTAGATAGGGAGATAGAGTTTACTATTGAAACTGTGGCAGGCACCCAGCTTATTTCTAAAACTTCTTACAAAATGGCTACTGCCGAAATGAAAGAATTGAAAGAATAGTTGCAAGACCTACTTGACAAGGGGTTTATTCGACCTAGCACTTCGCCTTGGGGTGCACCAGCATTGTTTGTGAAAAAGAAGGATGAAACTTTGCGTTTGTGCATCGATTATCGGGAATTGAACAAGGTAACAATAAAGAACAAATATTCCCTACCCCATATTGATGACTTATTTGACCAGTTGCAGGGATCACAGGTGTTTTCTAAGATTGATTTGAGGTCCGGGTATCATTAGCTGAAAGTTAAGGCAGAAGATGTTGAGAAAACCGCATTCAGAACGAGGTATGGACATTTTGAGTTTCTTGTTTTGCCATTTGGAGTGACTAATGCTCCGGTAGCATTTATGGACTTAATGAACCGAATTTTTAAAACCTACATTGATGAATTCATTGTGGTTTTTATCGATGACATTTTGATATATTCTAAAGATAGACTTGAACATGAATATCATTTGAGAACTGTCCTACAAATACTTCGGGAAAGGAAATTATTTGCTAAACTAAAGAAATGTGAGTTTTGGTTGGATGAAGTTGTTTTCTTAGGGCATGTAATCAACAAAGAAGGAATTTCAGTGGACCCACAGAAAATAGAAGCAATTGTGAATTGGCCCACACCGACGAATGTAACAGAGGTCCGTAGTTTCATGGGCTTGGCCGGGTACTACAGGAGGTTTGTGAAGGCCTTTTCGAAATTAGCTGTGCCTCTTACCCAATTGACACGAAAAGGGCAACCATTTGAATGGAACAACGAAAGAGAAGCTGCCTTTCATGAACTGAAAACAAGATTGACCACTGCACCAATTTTGACACTACCTTCAGGTACAGAGAATTTTGTAATTTTCAGTGATGCGTCTTATAAAGGTTTGGGTTGTGTGTTAATGCAGAACGGAAGGGTTATTGCTTACGCCTTCCGACAGTTGAGGCCACATGAGAAGAATTATCCAACACATGACCTAGAATTGGCCGCAGTTGTTTTTGCTTTGAAAATCTGGCGGCATTATCTGTATGGAGCAAAGTGTGAAGTCTACACGGATCACAAAAGTCTGAAATACTTCTACACGCAGAAGGAGTTGAATATGCAACAGAGGAGATGGCTCGAACTGATAAAGGATTATGATTTAGAGATTTAGTATCACCCCAGGAAAGCTGACACGGTTGCTGATGCCTTGAGCAGAAAATCAACGGGGAGTATGGCTTGTTTGCTTACTGAACAGAAAGAGATCTTGCAAGATTTTTAGAAGTTTGAAATTGAAGTGGTAATGTGTGAACAGGGCGGATTGATAGCCGCTATTACAGCTGAGCCGGCAATCATTGATGAAATCAAGCAGAAACAGAAAAAGGATGAATTCCTCAAAAAAGTGATTGATGAATTTGAGACAAGTCCGAAAGCAGAGTTTGGCGTTGTAAATGAAGTGTTGAGATTTCGAAACCGGATGTGTGTCCCAGACATTCCGGAACTAAAGAAGAGAGTTTTAGATGAAACCCACAAATCAGTGTTTGCTATGCATCTGGGTAACAATAAAATGTATCGGGATTTGAAACAGACCTATTGGTGGCCTAAGATGAAGAAAGGGATTGTCGAATATGTGTCCAAATGTCTTCAGTGTCAGCAAGTTAAAGATGAACATTAGAAACCAGGCGGTCTACTACAACCTCTCCCTATTCCTGAATGGAGGTGGAAGCATGTGACTATGGATTTTGTTGCTGGCCTACCTCGGACTCCTCGAGGTATGGATTCTATTTGGGTTATAGTTGATAGACTGACCAAATTTGCACATTTTTTGCCTGTCAAAACTACATTTAATGCTTATAGATTGGCTACTATTTATGTTGATGAGATCGTTCGTTTACACCCGTTTACACGGAGTTCTAGTATCTATTGTGTCGGATAGAGATCCAAAGTTTGTATCTAGATTGTGGAAGAGTTTGCAGGAAGCTATGGGGACAGAACTAAGGTTCAGTACTGCATTCCACCCACAAATAGATGGGCAATCAGCATGAACAATACAGACTTTGGAAGATATGCTTTGGATATGTGCCTTGGATTTTCAGGGGAGTTGGGAAGACTATTTGCCACTTGCGGAATTTGCTTATAATAACAGCTTCCACTCCAACATCGGTATGGCACCATACGAGGCTTTGTATGGTAGAAGGTGTAGATCACCAAATTGTTGGACAGAGGTCGGGGATAGAGCTTTACTTGGGCCTGAAATTGTGCAAGATACTTCGGAGAAAATCAAAACTATTCGACAAAGGCTCAAAACAGCTCAGGACCGACCAAAGAACTATGTAGACGTTTGAAGAAGACCTCTTGAGTATGAGGTCGGTGACCACGTGTTTATTAGTGCATCTCCAATGAAAGGCCAGGTCAGGTTTGGAAAGAATGGCAAGTTGTCGCCCCGTTACATTGGGTCGTTTTAGATTCTGGGAAGGCTTGGCCCAGTTGCCTATAGAGTTGCTTTGCCACCAGGACTTGAACAAATCCATAACGTGTTTTATTAGTCAATGTTGAGGGGTTACTTTCGAGACCCGTTTCATGTAATCGATTATCACTGAGCAACCATTGATGAAAATATGGAATATACCGAATGGCCGGAACAAATTGTTGATCGATAAGTGAAACAATTGAGAAGCAAGTCCATCCCAATGGTGAAAGTGGAATGGAAAGAACACTATGGGACAGATGCTACATGGGAAAAAGAGGAGGAAATGCGACTACGCTATCCACATTTGTTTCTCGACGAAGGTAAAATAAGTTTGGAGGACCAAACTTCCTAAATGAGGGAAGACTGTGATATTCCTGTTCCGTAATATGTTAATTGGTCTTCAATATGAGTATGATTATGTGTTTGATATGATTTTGTGTGCCATTATGTGAAAATATGTGATTTTGAATTTCTATCTGTTCACCGTAGGAATATCTGTTTGATTATTTGCTTTGGAAGTTAAATTGAAGGCCTTATCGGCTACAGAACTCGAAATTGATTGTGCCATTTTGATTAGCATAATTTTTAGAGCCTATGGTGAAATTTGATTGAAAATTTATTCGGACCAGATTAAATTGATGAATTAGTACCAATTTACTCTATTATTATTATATTGGAATTAGTGGAATTGGTTATAATAGAGCATTACACCCTCAATTCTCTCTTTAGCTTCATTTGGCTGATTTTGAACTCAAACAAGAGAGAGAGAGAGAGCCGGCTATAGAGAGAAAGAGAGGGAGAGAATTGTGTAATCTTGGCTCAAGGGTTGGGAATTTGAAGATTAAACTCAAGATTTTGCTATAGTTGGAAGATTGAGCTCCTAGGTAAGGGAATTCATGAGTTTAATGTTGTAAATTGTGAATTCAAGTTGATTAATGATCAAGAACATGAATTAGTTTGATTATGATGAAATTGAGTTGGTTTTGTTGAATTTGAAGTCTTAGAACACATGCATGTAGGAAATTACTATGAATTTCCATAGTTGAGCATAATGTGTATGATCTATGTTGAATTTTTGGTTTAAGTCCATATATTTGATCACCTCTTCACCAATTAAGTTGAGGATGTTGTGTATATTTCACATGCAAGAGCAAATCATGGAAGTTTGAGTCTTGCATGTTTGAATCTAGTGTGTTGGTGATGAGTTTGAGTTAATTTGAGACGTGCATGTGATTAAATTGTGAAATTGAGCTTTATTGTGTTGTAATTTGGTGTTTATACCATGTTAGAACAAGTATATGTGAAGTTTGAGCCAAAATCATGCATTTGGACCCTTTGAACATCAAATTGTAGCTCAAGAACATGTTCTGGATTTTCCAGAATTTTGATGTCTGCTCAAGCGGGGAAACCGCCGCTCGAGCGTGAAATTCGTGTTCTTAGTATTTTCTGCAAACATGGTTTCTGCTCGAGCGGGGAAGTCACGCTCGAGCGGGGAGCGCCAGAGTTCGCGATCGAGCGTAAATTTAACATATCTAGCACTTTTGCAGGCCTCAAGGGTTCGCTCGAGCGGGGAAACCCAAGCTCGAGCGGGGACCTTGTTTTCTGAAATTTTGAAAAGACATTTTGTGTTTCATTTTATGTTCTCTTTCACTTCCAAGTACTCTTAGGCATGCATTGAGCATTGTAATTGAGTTAAAGAGATAAGAATGAAGCCTAAAGAGGAAAATGTGAATTTAGAACGGATCGAATTGTTTGTGACCCTTTTGTGTTCATGGAATGTGTAAGGTCGAGCTTTAGGGCAAACCAACCAATCGATCACTGTGAATAATATCTTAACAGAGATATCTGAAATATGTTGTTGTTCAATTGCTTACTTCTATGTAAGTTTTATAAGTTCATTGATTCGATTGGTAAACACTGTTTGCTATACCAAATGAGTGGGCCAGAGGCCGTTTTGACATGAATGAATGGGCCAGAGGCCGTTTGGGCATGAATGGATAGGCCAGAGACTGTTTTGACATGAATGGATGGGCTAGAAGCTGTTTTGACATGAATGAATAGGCCGGAGGCCGTTTTGACATGAATGAATGGGCCGGAGGCCGTTTCGACATGAACGAATGAATGGGCCAAAGGCCAGTTTGTCATCTGAATGGGCCAAAGGCCGTTTTGACACAAATGAAAGTTTGAATGGGCCAAAGGCCATTTTGTTTGGAACCGCAGTCGCTTGACCTAAATTGTATATATATGTTAAATAGAAATATGAATTGGGCCTAAGGCCGTTTGAAGCATGTTGTTCTACACATCGTTTGTATAACTTCTGTATTTGATATTATTCATTGAGCGATACAGAGAAGTCCAGACCCAGCCTTAGTGAAGTCTGTGTGGAACAACAAAGGTTTTGAGCAGTCAGCCCTTGCGTCTCACGCACAAGACCCGTCTTCGCCCTTTTTGCCATTATGTTTTATTTTGTCATGTGGGCGAAGTCTTTGAATATGTTGTATATAGTTTTCTTGGGTTGATTTAGACTTATATGATCCTGTATGTACAGAACCTTATGTAGTACATATTTTGCTGTGAGTTATTAATATGCATATGTATGGTTTGTTATAATGTGCCATGTAAGCACAGCTCTATAGACAAAGTTTTAAATTGCTTCTGTTTGGCCCCCATTAACTCTGTTAATATACGTTTGGTTTGGTTGAGGTCGTAGGTAATTTCATGATTACTGGCCGGTTATGTCCTTAACCCACGGGGGCGAGTTCGGATCATGACAGGGGTAGTCCCTCTACCATACTTAATTTCATTTATGAAAGCCAAGAAATCATTAAAAAAAAGGGTGTCAGTGTGTAGACGCGCCCCCGAGAACTCCCAAAGCTCCGCGCTTGCAAAGGCGCGAAATCTCGTTTGCTCTCTAGCATACTACAGTTCGGACTCAATGTCACGGTTCTGAATCTAATCTCACAAAGTGCAATGCAAGATTGATAAATCACCAAAGAGTCCAAATCCGGCAAATCGTTTTGGAAAACTGATTTTTGTAAAGAAGTACCAAACATGGACTGCTTTGCCAGATATAGAGTCGCCACCTAAATATTTATTTTAGGAGAATTTAAGAAACCCTGACTCGTTGCCTAAGGTCACGTGTCTGTCATCACCAAAGTTGCCTCGGCTCGGGAACTTGGGTACGAGAGGGGAAGGTCATGCAATGAGCACCCCCGCTCGCCCGATCAAAGATTGGCCTGTACTAAGCATGATATCTTGTTTTTGAAAACACATGCGTTCTTATTCCAGTTATTAACCTAGAATTTACTATGTGATGCGCACAACATACAAGTATAGACTAGATCGCCTAAGTTGGAACAAAACATTGCATATCCGTTTGTTTGAAAACGGTTTGAAGTTTGCTACTCGTAAGTAGGCTAAATCAGGGATTTCAACGAATTGTTCCAATTCAAGCAATCCAAACTTCACCCACAGGCATTCAGACAGTTATATCACATAAGCAAATAGCCTCATGGCAAGCATGCTATTATGGCAACACTTACACACATGCAAGATGCTAAAGTATAAACACTCACAGTGTACTCCGAGCCAAAACAAGAAGCTAGTTAGAAATCAATGCATGATCCTAGTTCATGTTAAGATGGCTAATGTAACACATGCAAAATGTAACTAGAAGTAGGCTCGGCTATTGTAACAACGCCCGCGAGGGACCTCGCTACAGCTCGGACTCGATTTTGTTGCGGTTCTCAATCTCGAACCAAAGAGTCCAAATCCGGCAAATCGTTTTGAAGGAAAACAGATTTTTTGAAAAGAAGTGCCAAACATGGACTGCTTTGCTAGATAACAGAGTCGCCACCTAAATATTTTTAAAATGGGAAATTTAGGAAACCCTGACTCGGTGCCAAAAGGCCACGTGTCCGTCATCACCAAAGTTGGTTCGGGAACTTGGGTACGATTAGGGAAGGTCACATCGTGAGCACTTCTCTCCGGCCAAAGACCCGCCTCTACTAACCATGATATCTGTTTTTGAAAACATTGTGAGTTCTTATTCCGGTTATTAGCCTAGGTTACTATGTGATGCGCACAGCATACAAGTATAGACTGAATCGCCTGAATTGGAACTAAACATCTTATGTTTGTTTGTGAAAGCTCGTTTGCTTCCCGCAGGTAGGCTTAAAATGCAGATTTTGCCACAATCTAGTGGGCTTAACAAAACATGATTTTGCCACTATCTAGTGGGCTTAAACAACAAATCAATGAATTGTCCCAATTCAGATAACTCAACCTCCACCCACGGGCATTTAAGGCGCTTATATCACATAAGCATATAGCCTCATGGCAAGCATGCTATCATGGCAACACTCACATCAAGATGCAAGGATGCTAAAGCATAAAACTTACCGAGTACTCCAAGCCAAAACAGAAACCGATTAGAAATCATGCATGATCCTACATATCTTGAAATGCCTAATGCAACACATGCAAAATGCAACTATAGCAGTTCGCTTATTCTAAATATGGCATATGAAATGCTGACTATCAAGTATTCAACTTGGAATTGAAATACAAATGCGGTTTGTATGATGTGCCGAGCCCAAGCATGCAAAACAGATGAATGATGCAAACATGCTATCACATCAGTATGCTAATTGAAATATGCCTTATATCTAACCATCCAAAGCGTAAATAAAAGGAGAAAGAAATGGGCGTTGGAAGACATACATCACACTCACACACCCTTATTACAACATTGCCCTCGCACAGAGGGTCCGAATAAAATAATAATACAGACCGAATAAAAGAATATACAGTCCGAATAAATATACAGATTTCTAATTAATTAACAAATTAATTACGTAAAAGTAATCGCATGCAAGCCGTGGACCGCCTTGCTCTCGATGAATGGTATATCTTTGTCGCCGCAGAAATCCACCGGGATGCCCCGATTAGCCTCGCTTGCAATTTTTCGAAATGCGTGCCCTCAAAAGTTGTTGATTGTTGATTCTGCTGCAACAGAGAGCAGGAAAAGGGCATAGCAATGTATTTCACAAATATATGCATGCCTCGATCCTCGTGCCACCAATCACGCACATCGATGCATGATGGCCGAGGAATCGAATTGCAAACCTCAATATGGGATGAATGCATATGAATGCTACAACAAAACCTAACTCCATCATGGGTAATCCGGAGTGTCGGATTTCGGGAATTGAGACCTCCTGCTACTCGGAGTACGAAACGTGCCTCGTTTCCCGTGCAATACACATGATATGCATGAAATGCAACTAACATACAGCCTAGCATGCACGATGCTATGAGAATGAGATGCCTCGAAATGCGTGCCTACTGGAACGCAAACCGAGGCAATGCGGAATGACATGCGAAATGCAATGATGGGCTTATACCAACATGAAGAGGGCCTCAGCCACACTCACATAGGATGCCGGAATGATAAGAATGAGGTGCCTCGAAATGCGTGCCCACTGGCACGCAAACCGAGGCAATGATGAAATGCAAACCGGATAAAATAGAGTGCCTCGAAATGCGTGCACACGGGCATGCAAACCGAGACGGAGGCATACGCAATGCCAATCGGATAAAACAGAATGTCTCGAAATGCGTGCACACGGGCACGCAAACCGAGGTAGAGGCATACGCAATGCCAAGCGGATAAAACAGAGTGCCTGGAAATGCGTGCACACGGGCACGCAAACCGAGGCAATAATGAAATGCAAACCGGATAAAATAGAGTGCCTCGAAATGCGTGCACACGGGCATGCAAACCGAGACGGAGGCATACGCAATGCCAAACGGATAAAACAGAGTGCCTCGAAATGCGTGCACACGGGCACGCAAACCGAGGCGATGATGAAATGGAAAAAACGGATAAAACCGAAGTGCCTCGAAATGCGTGCACACGGGCACGCAAACCGAGGCGAGGATGCAATGAGAAAATCAGATAAAACTGAAGTGCCTCGAAATGCGCGCCCACAGGCACGCAAACCGAGGCGATGATAAAATGAGACAAGATGGCATACGGAATGCAACGATGGGCTTACACCAATATGGGAGAGCCTCAGCTCACTCACATAGGAGGCCGTCGGATAAAAACAAAGCTGCCTCGAAACGCGTGTCCGCGGACACGCAAATCGGGGCAATGATGTAGAAGCATGAAAATGCAAATTGGGCTTATGCCAACATGAGATAGCCACCACGCCACATAGGCCGGAATGATAAGAATGAGGTGCCTCGAAGTGCGTGCCCATTGGCACGCAAACCGAGGCAATGCAAAAATGATGCAAATGGCATGGGAAATGATATGCAAGCATGGCAATGGAATTTCAGCACCTAAATAAAGGGGAAAACAGCCCCGAAACAATTGAAATGACACTCAAGCATGCATTCATCCCGAAAGTGTGAAATTAAGCCCGAATGGCCTATAGCCATGCCATACATGCAAAATATGATCATGGCAGCAAGAACAGTAGCAAGGAAGTCCCAAATATGGCATTTTTCAGTAACAAACATGGCCAAAATGCAAGCATAGATAGATCAACAATAGCATGCAAAGTTAGTGGCCAAAAGAGGAGTATTGAGACAAGTGACATATGCAAACCCCAAATGGACAAACTTTCTTCTACAACATTGAAGATGAGCTAAAAATAAGCACAATTTCAGAAGATGACATCCTCAAAATCAGAATAAAATCATGCTAACAACTCCATGCAAAAATGGAGCTCAAAAGAGGCTATAACAAGAGTCATGCAAAGCAAGCACCAAATGACAAAATTTTCTTCATGAAATGTGTAAAGGGGTCAAAATAAGACCAAAGTCAGTAGGGGTCGAAGTCCCAAAAACAAATAGAAATAGGTCAAAAGTTGCATACAAAAATGGGCACACTTGATGGAATTTGAAGGAAGTGGTGGATACAATGGCCAAACGAAGTTGAGCCCTTCTACAATGTTGTAGAGGGGCCCAAAATGAGTACAAAACCAGTAGGGTCGGACCCTAAAAACAAAAGGAAATAGGCCTAAACTAGCATGCAAGATAATGGCATAAAAGCTAGGTATTGAAACAAGTATATCATAGAAGCCTCAAATGAAGTTGAGCCCTTCTACAAAGTTGTAGAGGGCTCAAAAAAGCACAAAATCAGTAGGGGTCGGAGCCCCAATTCTCAACCAATTGGAGTATAGAAATGAATCAAGAAAAGCCCTAAAAGTTGGTTTTGAAGACTTACCCTTGAAGACTTGTCTTTCTTTGATTCTTGGCTTTGATTTGTAGCTTCTCAACCTCTGAAATTCACTTCCTAGCTGCTGGAATGGTAGTAGGGATGGTGAGGCTAGGTGTTGATGAAGAGAAGACCTAGGGACTTAGAAGCTTTTTGAGGTTTTGAGCTATGAAAATGGAGGAATTTGAAGATGATCTCTTGTGACAATTTTTCCAACCTTGAAGAAGGAGAGGAGGGCCCTTTAAATAGACAAGAAATAGGGTAAAAGGGAGGAAAGCACCCAATCTTTCCCTCCCGAATATCCCCTGATGCCCCGGGATATGTTGGAAAATATCCGGACAGCTGGGACAGGCTGGAAAGCAGGAAGCTGGCCGGCCAGGTAGTTTTTTGCAAGGTGGCCGGCCACCCACCCCCCATGGCCGGCCAGCCAGGTGAAAAAAATGAAGTTTTGAATTAGTGGCCGACCACCAACTTTTAGGGTCCTCCAAGGTGTGTAGAACAAGGATCCAAGGTTGGAATTTGGCAACACCAAGCGAGCCACAACATAGAGCTTGAAGGAGAGGCTCAAAATGAAACTCAAATTTTCCGCCGACCACCAACTTTTAGGGTCCTCCAAGATGTGTAGAACAAGGTTCTAGGGTTGGAAATTAGCAACACCGAAGGAGCCACAACATAGAGCTTGAAGGAGAGGCTCAAAATGAAACTCAAATTTTCTGGCCGACCACCAACTTTTAGGGTCCTCCCATGTCCCCGATCACAGATATGTAGCTTTGTTGGAAGAAAATACCCCTAGGGTGTTCAACATTGGCAGGAAGTGAGAAAACGGGCTCGAGGAGCGAAATCGCTATCTGGAATAATTGCTGGCTTCACCCCCAATGATCTTCCCGATGTTGAAACAGAGGTACCGCCAAGTTTGAACAAAACTAATGAGAAATGAACGCCGAGCCAAAACCGAGCAATTCGGGATCAAAATGAGCACCGATGCGGAAGTGGTGTTCAGCGAAGTGGATATCTGCAACTCCGGTGTCCTCGAATGACAAAACAGAGGTTCTCGCCAAAAATCGAGAAAATCGATGCAAAATGAATGCTCGGGACCAAAAGCCGGGGTCCCGAAACCTAAGCATGCACCAAAAGTGGCATACGGCCACGAAGTGGCATCGGGCCCTGTGGTTCCTCGAAATGATAAAACAGAGGTTCCTGCCAGAAACCGGAGAAGGCGGATGCGAAATGAATGCTCGGGGCCCAAATCACGCAGTTCGGGGTCCCAAAAATGGGTCGCCGGGCACCGAAAGCGGTGTTCGGCTGCAAAGTGGGCATCAGGGGCCCCAGTGTTCCTCGGAACTATAAAACAGGGGTGCATGCCAAAAACCGGAGAAATCGGAGATAGTTGGGTGGTCCCGAACCGAGGGACACGCTGACGTTCCAAAACCGGAGCTCGAAATGTAAAATGGCCACGGCCACAAAATATAGCTCACGCCACCTTGGGAGATAGTCTACGGACCACTCCTTCCTCGAAAGAAAACAGAAAAACGAGTCAGTTCGCAAACCGAGACAAGGCCTGTAAGAGGGTTCTAAGTCCGAGGAGGCGCACGACCGCAACTCGAGACTTCGAACGAGCACAAGATGCAACATCACCAAGCGCCAATCGGTGACGCTCGAGTCTTAAGGTCGGTCAAAAATGGGGTGTCTCTGCTTTGCCTCTTTGTGAACTCTAAGTCAAGAAGTGACGTGAGTGAATGTCAAAGCCCGAGACGACCCATTTTTGATAAGGTCAAGACTTAGACAATCATACAAAACAAACAGAAATGCGTGCGCATGAGGGGGGCAAGAATGCAAATGATAGGCAGGAGCCAAGTGATTGTGCAAGTGCAACAGTTGTAATGAAGCAAGTATTGACAAATAGATGCAACATTTTAAGCAAGAATGCAAAGCAAACAACTACATTTCATGCGGTTAGGAATGCGGAGAATCATTCAATTCTCACACGGAGAAGATACGATACCTGCGCGATTCGTCCGGTCGAATGATACAGTGCACAAAATAGTGCAATACGCTAAACAGCCCGATTGATTTGAAATGCACAAGACAGTGCGATACGCAAAACAACGCGATTGATTATCTGCACAAAACAAGGCGATCGACGCAAAAACAGCATGATCGATTTGAAATGCACAAGATCGTCGTCATAACAGCGATCGATTTGAAATGCACAAGACAGTGCGATTGAGGTGCGCAAAATAGCGCGATTGATTAACTGCACAAAACAGTGCGATGCGCAAAACAGCGCGATCGATTTGAAATGCACAAGACAGTGCGATACGCAAAACAGCGCGATCGATTTGAAATGCACAAGACAGTGCGATTGAGGTGCGCAAAATAGCGCGATTGATAAACTGCACAAAACAGTGCGATGCGCAAAATAGCGCGAATGATTTGAAATGCACAAGACAGTGCGATTGAGGTGCGCAAAATAGCGCGATTGATAAACTGCACAAAACAGTGCGATACGCTAAACAGCGCGATTGATTTGAAATGCACAAGATAGTGCGATTGAGGTGCGCAAAATAGCGCGATTGATTAACTGCACAAAACAGTGCGATTGAGGTGTGCAAAATAGCGCGATTGATTAACTGCACAAAACAGTGCGATGCGCAAAATAGCGCGAATGATTTGAAATGCACAAGACAGTGCGATTGAGGTGCGCAAAATAGCGCGATTGATAAACTGCACAAAACAGTGCGATACGCTAAACAGCGCGATTGATTTGAAATGCACAAGACAGTGCGATTGAGGTGCGCAAAATAGCGCGATTGATAAACTGCACAAAACAGTGCGATGCGCAAAATAGCGCGAATGATTTGAAATGCACAAGACAGTGCGATTGATAAACTGCACAAAACAGTGCGATGCGCAAAATAGCGCGAATGATTTGAAATGCACAAGACAGTGCGATTGAGGTGCCCAAAATAGCGCGATTGATAAACTGCACAAAACAGTGCGATACGCTAAACAGCGCGATTGATTTGAAATGCACAAGATAGTGCGATTGAGGTGCGCAAAATAGCGCGATTGATTAACTGCACAAAACAGTGCGATGCGCAAAATAGCGCGAATGATTTGAAATGCACAAGACAGTGCGATTGATAAACTGCACAAAACAGTGCGATGCGCAAAATAGCGCGATTGATTTGTAATGCACTAACAAGTGCAGGTGAAGTGTGCATGACAATGCGAGTAATGAGCATGGTGTGATTGATACACAAAGTGAGCAGAGTATGATAGATATACTAAAGGTGAACACAAAATGTGATAGATGCACTAAGTGAACGAGTATGATGGATATACTAAAGGTGCGTGATGGATACACAAAATGTGATATAGAAAATGAGAATGTGTGTGATAGATACACAAAAATGAATGAAGTGTGATTGATACACTAAAATGAGAGAAGTGTGATCGATACACTAAGTGAAATGAGAAAGAAACTTGATAGGTACAATGCAATACAATGCATGATGCTTACGGAAAGCAATAAATGGACAAAGCGGCGCTTTTAGAAAGTACCTCATGAGGTGAGTGGCGGTGAACCGCACTTCTCCACGGGATCTCCTCGTCTTTTCAACACTTTACCTTGAACTCACAAAGACAAAGGCTCGAATGCTAACAAGTAACAATATCTCATGTAGGAGCCACGGCCGCGCTTTGTTTTCCCGATCATTTTCACAACTTTCCCTATTCTCCAACAGGTGAGACTAGGTTGGTTCAAGATCGAGATTGAGATGGATACACCCTCTCACAACCTATGGGGCTTCCATACAGATTTCAAGCCGAGGACACGCCTCTGGGTATTTAAACCAGACTCTAGTCTCGGAAATCCCGAACCTTTGCGTTCTAGGCCACGGCCATTCGAACTCTAGTTTCCACCGTCGCAGTTGGTCTCCTAGGAACTCATCGCAAACACGGCCAAGATGCCTCTGGCAGGGAATGGTACTCAGGGAGAGCACTCTTGATCGCCATTCTGGCTTGAAGTAGACTTGATTTTGAGCTTGAGGTAGAGGCACACTCATACTTCGGAACATTGGCAAGACCTGACAAGGTGCATATGGAATGCGATCTCGGAGCTTACTGAAGCTGGAACAAACTCAGATGCCCAATATTTTCCTCTTTTGCTTTTGCTTTGCAGTTCGAAACTCATAGCTTCAGATGGGTCCTTGTTCTACTGTTTTCACATGACCTGGGTTGAACCCTGTGGTTTTATGAAAGAACAAATACTGTTTTGAACAATGTGGAGAACGGCACGGCACTCAGAGCACAAAATGATTTTGTTTTTGAAATTGAAAGATAAGTTTTTGACCAGGTATTGAGCCTACGACTGGACACAGCAAAACGACTCAACACAGAAATAAAAGGCACACAACCTAAACACATCGAGTAACACTCGAAACGACTCAAAACAAGAAACGAGCTAAAACAAAAAGACACGACACTCAGACATGCACAGGAAGCCTGTTTCACTGGGTAGTGTTTTCCACCCTTTCTCATTTGTGGTTCTCACATCACTTGGCCCTCAAGCTCGGTTTTTCTCACAAAACCCTTATCTTACTTTTCTCTCATCGCACATCTCTCTATTCTTTAATCTCTCATTTTTCAATCCCTCCCCTGGGTGGTTGATGGATAAACAGCAAGTTGAGGGCTCGTGCCTCTAGCATTCTGCTAGATTTTCTTTCTTCCGCTCACAGCTAGTGAGTTCCTCCCACAGAGGGGTTGTGCTACAACTGGGTGTGTAGCAAATTTGTAGCTGACATCGATTGATAATGCTCTGCCGGGGAGCTTGGACGTGATCAGATCTGTCCAGATGATGGAGTGGAGTGTCTTGATCCATTCCCGTTCGTGCTTCGCACTTGGCTTGATACCTCGTTGCTTGGAGGATGTGAGAGAGCTTTCAGCCCATTTGCGGTTTGCTTTTGCCAGCCCTTTTCGCGGTGTAGCGCCCTTCTTGGCAAGTATGGTGCCCTTTCTCGAAAATGCATTAGCTACGGGGAAAAATGAACACCTAACTCAATTGTGCCCCTAGTTCATCATTTTGACCATTTTTATTTTTGAGCTTTCTCCTAAAAAATTTTGACCAAAACGAGAGTTAGATTAACATGCTTGTTCGATTTTTGATTTGAAATCATGCAAGTCAGGCTATGAGTACTGAAAATTTTCCTTTTTTGAGTCCAGGGAACAGGTCCAGTTTTGGAAAATGAAACAATTTTCGAGAAAATTAGTCAACCTCAGTAAAAATTCTCAAAAACTATTTTTGCAAACGGCCAATGCTCAACAAGCGCGGAACCTACTCTTGAGATGCGCAACCTCGGATCCGAAGGAAAACTGCCCCTTGCTTGAAGAGAGCTGCATGGCAACGAAAAGTTGCCCCTTGTTTGAACGGCACCGCAGCGTATTGAATGGCAACAGAAAGTTGCCCCTTGTTTGAACGGCACCGCGGCGCGTTGAATGGCAACGGAAAGTTGCCCCTTGTTTGGATGGCGTCGCAGCACACTATAATTAGTCCTCAGAGTGATGGTGACAACCGAACTCTCAGATACAGAGAAGGCAAAGATGATCAAAACCATTACATGGACACAATCGAATTTGAATCGTTTTACGGCTGGACTTCAGGATGAAGTTGCCTACGTATCCCAAACATGGGAATCAAGCCTTACGTAGTTCGGGGTATAGGTACACTCGGGTATTTAACCTCTCCTTTTTATGCTCTAACTTTTGCCAAGGCGCTGCGAGTTTTCGACCTTTGAGCTTTGTTTTTCTTTCTTTTCTTTTTTTCTATTCTTTTCTCTTTTTTTCTCTTCTTCTTTTTTTTGCATTTTTCTTTTCTCTTTTTGTATCTTCGCATTTTTTTTCTTTTTGTATTTTTGTATATATATTTTTTGTCTCGCTCTAACTTTTGCCTGGGTCGCCCTTCTGGGTTTTCGACCCAGCGAGCCTCTCAAAGGGTAAAAATGTAACCAATCCATGACAAATGGTTCTGAGATTGAAGCCCTCTATATCCAGGAGAGTGGTTGTTGTATTGACTTGTAGAAAGATCCACCTTTGGCTCTTCGAGCACATCGGATATTTTTTGCCCCTAGTTCGAGGGGTGCTTCTGCTCTAGCTTTGCAAGCTTCTTCTGACGAGGTCTGACCTTCTTGATCTGACTTTGGTGCCTCATGTTCGAGGGCTGCTTCAAATCTGGGCCCACAGGCCTTACATCGTGGTTGACCGTTGAACATTCTGAATTCAAGTTCAAGGTTTGGAAGCAAAGGGGTTGAGTCTCGAGGCTGAGAGCAATCCTAAGTTGCACAATCTCAAGAGCGATTCCACACATGTCTTCGCAGGACCGCGCAAAACATTTTTTGAAAGTTTTTTAAGAAAGCGATAAATCGATCGCGCTGAAGACAGTGTAGGATCAATCTGGATCAAAGCCAGGGTCCTTCCCAGTACTCACACTAACAAGCATGATTTCATTCATTAAGTGCTTAGCATGGCTCTCTTTCTCTCAATTTGATCAAAGTTTTGCAAATCTCGAGGAATTCCTCCCTCTTTGTTTTCACTGCAGCGTTCAAAAAGGTTTTGAAAAACTTAGGTCAATACAATGGCCTCAAGGCACAAGAGAGCAGGTGGAATGCACTGCCATTTCATTCAAATCCCGGCACAACTAGCACACGGCAGAAACAAATGCGAGAGTATGGAAATCACTGCTGTTTCATTCAAAATCTGTTGGCATAATTGGCTCCCTGGCAGAAACAGACTCAAAACAAAACAAAAAGACAAATGCAAAACAAAATGGTGACGCCCGAGGTAACACCCCCCCCACGGAATCATCTGACTCCTATACAACAGGACTGACTCGACACAACAAGACAGACCCAAAATAAAAGAGACTGACTCAAAACAAAAGGACAGACTCAAAACAAAATAGCAAAAACTGACCCAATACCCAAGTCAGAAAGCACAAAAACTGGTATTTACACATTGCTCAGAACAGTGCGTGCCATTCCCACGTCTGGAGTTGATCGAGCACTGCCCGCAGGTGGTTCATCCCCCGTTCATATAACATTATCCCCAAGTTCATCGACCCGGCCGATAGACTTTCTTGAGCTCGGCGGAGGATGACCCCGTTGTCAAATAGATCACATACTTCATGGCGAAGACGAAGCTTGTTGGTAGCATGGCGGTTCTTGATGGTACGCGCAGATCTTGGGTAGCATCATGTGTAGCCGGAAGAGGGTTCGGGAGAGACCGAGGCTCAAGGGGTTTGAGATGGCCTTGTCCGACAAGGATTTGGAAAGCTTTGGATAAAGGCATGTGGAGGGCATGGAAGACCCTCTGACCTCGGGGTTGGTACTTCAAGGCTTGTGGATTTTTGCTGGGCGCACCCGCAAAGGGATTGGCAGGTGCTGGCCTGATTTGCTGATCTCTTCTAAGTGCAGGATTAGAGCTAACAGGATCATTTCTGGTACAACGGCCCTTTTCCCGGCTTGCCCCTTGATTTAAACTGCCCCCAACTTGAGTGGCGAAAACGTCGTCCACAGTTTTTGCAACGACTGTGAGCACTTGTTCTTTGTTCAGTCCCTCGACTTTCAAAGCCTCAACAGCCAACAGAAGATGCTCATGGGGATCCATGCGCCTACCTTATTCTTTCCACTGCTTCCACTTTGCCACGGGATTGGCCCTCCCCAGATGTAGCCCGCCCCAAGCTTGGGGAGCCTTTTGACATGAACTCCCTGGTAGGCGATGTGGTTGATGATGGAGCCAAAACTCCAAAGGCTAAATCCGCCCTCGTTCTCTCAAGATCTTCAATCATCCTCATCACTCGAAGTAGTGGGTTCATGGGTTTGAGATGATTGGAGTTCAGTGCACCCATCATGCATAGGTCCATGCTTCGAATAAACACCTCGGGCTTGGGTAAATGGGCGGTGATGTATATCTTTGGGGTCATAAGCGGATGGCGGTGTATGGATGAGATTGAGGTAGGTGGGAAATATTTGGTCATTGGGGCTGAAGGTGGAGCTATCGTCCGTTGTCGATGAGATTTTGGACCTCATGTGAAATGGTAGCAACGGTCGGTGCCATGACCGCGCTGTTGATGGTACATACAGTATTTGGAGGGGTTATGTCTGGCTGGGAGTGGGTTAGGAAGAGGTTGAGGATCGAGAGGTTTGAGATGCCCTCTTTCCATTAGGACTTTTAGTGCGCTAGTCAGGCTCATATGGAGAGGGGTGAAAGTTCTGCCCTGAGCTCGGGCTGGGTCGGCTATTTGCGGGCTTGGATTGGCAAAAGGGTTGGCTGCAGTGACTGTATTGATTTCAGTGCGTTCGGGAATAGTGCTACTTCCGACATTGGTACTCCTTGAAATCACCCTCCTTGTCGGTTCACTTGTTCTGGGAATGATCCCACTGTTGAACGCATTCTCGACCTGAACCCCCAGTTCATGCAAACTTTTGAAAGTGAATACCGGAGCGACTATCAATTTCTGCAACATATCATGCTCGAGGTTCCGCACCATCATCTGCACTTGATCCCTCTCAGAAGGGCGGCGTCCGTCATCTCAGGCCGCCTTTTGCTCTCCATCTCGCAACAAATTTCACAAAAGACTCTGTTGGGTTCTGGCGGGTTGCTTCAAGCTCTTGGATGGTCATTTCAACCTGGGTATTGTAGGAATATTGATCGACAAAGGCCTCAGCTAATTCTTCCCAGTTTTGCTTCACTTTGTCCTCCAACCTAGTGTACCAAGTGGTCGCTACCCGACAGGTTCTTCCATCAGAGAGTTTTGTGGCTTAGTCGACCCATCGCTTTAGGACATCCAAGAAAAGTCGGATATGTATCATTGGATCCCTGCATCCGTCGAAACGGTCAATATATGGCATTTTGAATCCGCTCTGGGAGTCAGACAACAGACTCGGTGTACCCATCCTCAATGTCGGGAATGGAGTTTAGGCCATGTGCCTTTTTGAATTGCTTCTCAAGGTTCACAATTTTCACTGCGGTCAGATCGAGGTCATTAGCATCAAGGATAACGCCTTATTAGGTCGCACCGAGGGTCTGAAAACTTGGGCTTGAGTCAACCCTTCTCGAGGAATTGGACACCGCAAATTTTCGGGCGGAATTGGGTCAAAGTTCGGTTGGGGTCCCAAAGTGGATGTGAGGCGACGCCCAGATGGGCGCGTTTCAATCTCGGGTCTCAACTCGCATGGCGCTCGATTCAACGTTATCACGGCCACAAATTCTTCGAACCTTGCGCCATCACGGTCTGTTGAGTCGAACAAAGGTGATGTGGATGGTGACCGACGGATCGATGAACCGAGAGCCTCGACCGCCTTTCTTTGCCTTGCCTCAAATGAAAGAACACGGTTTCCCTTGAATTGAATTCTGACCTAATCCATTTATCAAGACTAGTCCAATGTACCGGGGATAGTGGAGCCTTGGGCTATGGTCCTGGACTACCCTAGCAAAAGAGGAATCATGTAGCATCTCACCGATTTCACCGTAAGCAGAATCTAACAAAGTGAATGAGTGTGCTCTCTCAATTCGCCCAAAATTACTGTAAGTCGATACCCTCGTGCAAAATCGATTCCACCAAATACCGATGCCCGCAGGATGATACCCAAAATATCAATTGGTGCTCGGGGCTGATGCTCAAACTTGTAAACCGACACATGTATTCGTAGAGACGACTCTAACAAGCACATAATGATAAGTGAGAGCCAAAACACCCCTATGTTGGGGTAGGGTTTCTGCCCTATTTTGTCAAGAACTAGGGTTTCACCACGCACGCAATGCTTCAAACAACCTATAAACGGTAAGCAACCTGTCCTAGTTTGGAATGGTCACTATGGATCCGAATATGCACTAGGTCGAATGGTCAAAGGGTGCCCAGAAACCGGGTTTGTGTTCTATCGCAGAGCTCAGAATCGATCAAATTTTATGGACATGCCTTGACAAGACAAGCCTCCGGCAAACCGCTCAGGAATAGCAGATGGCAAACACGGTGTCCTAGGCGCACCGATGCAAATGCAATGCAAAGAAACACACAAGTGTAGTCAAAAACAGATATCACGAGTTCGAGTTAAGTTCTCTAAATCCCCAGCAGAGTCGCCAGAAACTGTAACAACGCCCGCAAGGGACCTCGCTACAGTTCGGACTCGATTTTGTTGCGGTTCTCAATCTCGAACCAAAGAGTCCAAATCCGGCAAATCGTTTTGAAGGAAAACAGATTTTTTGAAAAGAAGTGCCAAACATGGACTGCTTTGCCAGATAACAGAGTCGCCACCTAAATATTTTAAAATGGGAAATTTAGGAAACCCTGACTCGGTGCCAAAGGCCACGTGTCCGTCATCACCAAAGTTGGCTCGGGAACTTGGGTACGATTGGGGAAGGTCACTTCGTGAGCACCCCCGCTCGCTCGGTCAAAGACCGGCCTCTACTAACCATGATATCTGTTTTTGAAAACATTGTGAGTTCTTATTCCGGTTATTAGCCTAGGTTACTATGTGATGCGCACAGCATACAAGTATAGACTGAATCGCCTGAATTGGAACTAAACATCTCATGTTTGTTTGTGAAAGATGGTTTGCTACCCGCAGGTAGGCTTAAAATGCAGATTTTGCCACAATCTAGTGGGCTTAACAAAAACATGATTTTGCCACTATCTAGTGGGCTTAAAACAAACAGTCAATGAATTGTCCCAATTCAGATAACTCAACCTCCACCCACAGGCTTTTAAGGCAGTTATATCACATAAGCATATAGCCTCATGGCAAGCATGCTATCATGGCAACACTCACACGCATGCAAGGATGCTAAAGCATAAAACTTACCGAGTACTTCAAGCCAAAACAGGAAACTGATTAGAAATCATGCATGATCCTACATATACTAAAATGCCTAATGCAACACATGCAAAATGCAACTATAGCAGGCTCGGCTTATTCTAAATATGGCATATGAAATGCTACAGCTATCAAGTATTCAACTTGGAATTGAAATACAAATGCAGTTTGTATGATGTGCCGAGCCCAGTGCATGCAAAACAGATGAATGATGCAAACATGCTATCATACTGTATGCTAATTGAAATATGCCTTATATCTAACCATCCAAAGCGGGTAAATAAAAGGGAGAAAGAAATGGGGGTTGGAAGACATACATCACACTCAAACACCCTTATTACAACATTGCCCTCGCACAGAGGGTCCGAATAAAATAATAATACAGTCCGAATAAAAGAATATACAGTCCGAATAAATATACAGATTTCTAATTAATTAACAAATTAATTACAGAAAAGTAAAACTGGCATGCAAGCCAGGGACTGCCTTGCTCCTGATGAATGGTATATGCTGGACTGCTCGGCGCAGAAATCCACTGGGATGCCCTGATTAGCCTCTGTTTGCAATTTTCTCGAAATGCGTGCGACCTCAAAAAGTTGTTGATTCTTGATTCTCCGCAACAGAGAGCAGGAAAAGGGCATAGCAATGTATTTCACAAATATATGCATGCCTCGATCCTCGTGCCACCAATCACGCACATCGATGCATGATGGCCGAGGAATCGAATTGCACAACTCAATATGGGATGAATGCATATGAATGCTACAACAAAACCTAACTCCATCATGGGTAATCCCGGTGACTTCGGGAATTGAGACCCGCTCGTTACTCGAGTACGTAACGCGCCTCATTTCGTGCAATACACATGATATGCATGAAATGCAACTAACATCTGACCTAGCATGCGATGCTATGAGAATGAGATGCCTCGAAATGCGTGCCTACTGGCACGCAAACCGAGGCAATGCGGAATGACATGCGAAATGCAATGATGGGCTTATACCAACATGAAGAGGGCCTCAGCCACACTCACATAGGATGCCGGAATGATAAGAATGAGGTGCCTCGAAATGCGTGCCCACTGGCACGCAAACCGAGGCAATGATGAAATGCAAACCGGATAAAACAGAGTGCCTCGAAATGCGTGCACACGGGCACGCAAACCGAGACGGAGGCATACGCAATGCCAATCGGATAAAACAGAATGTCTCGAAATGCGTGCACACGGGCACGCAAACCGAGGCAGAGGCATACGCAATGCCAAGCGGATAAAACAGAGTGCCTGGAAATGCGTGCACACGGGCACGCAAACCGAGGCAATGATGAAATGCAAACCAGATAAAACAGAGTGCCTCGAAATGCGTGCACACGGGCACGCAAATCGAGACGGAGGCATACGCAATGCCAAGCGGATAAAACAGAGTGCCTGGAAATGCGTGCACACGGGCACGCAAACCGAGGCGATGATGAAATGGAAAAAAACGGATAAAACCGAAGTGCCTCGAAATGCGTGCACACGGGCACGCAAACCGAGGCGAGGATGCAATGAGAAAATCGGATAAACCGGCAGCCAATTGCGCGCCTACAGCACGCAAACCGGGGTGGTGATGAAATGGGTAAAACGGATAAATCGGCAGTGCCTCGAAATGCGTGCGCGACACGCAAACCGAGGCGATGATAAAATGAGACGAGATGGCATACGGAATGCAACGATGGGCTTACACCAATATGGGAGAGCCTCATCACTCATATAGAGGCCGTCGGATAAAACAAAGTCGCTAAAGCGCGTGTCCGGACACGCAAATCGGGCAATGATGTAGAAGCATGAAAATGCAAATTGGGCTTATGCCAACATGAGATAGCCTCAGCCACGCCACATAGGTGCCGGAATGATAAGAATGAGGTGCCTCGAAGTGCGTGCCCATTGGCACGCAAACCGAGGCAATGCAAAAATGATGCAAATGGCATGGGAAATGATATGCAAGCATGGCAATGGAATTTCAGCACCTAAATAAAGGGGAAAACAGCCCCGAAACAATTCGAAATGACACTCGAAGCATGCATTCATCCCGAAAGTGTGAAATTAAGCCCCGAAATGGCCTATAGCCATGCCATACATGCAAAATATGATCATGGCAGAAAGAACAGTAGCAAGGCAGTCCCAAATATGGAATTTTTCAGTAACAAACATGGCCAAAATGCAAGCATAGATAGATCAACAATAGCATGCAAAGTTAGTGGCCAAAAGAGGAGTATTGAGACAAGTGACATATGCAAACCCCAAATGGACAAACTTTCTTCTACAACATTGAAGATGAGCTAAAAATAAGCACAATTGCAGAAGATGACATCCTCAAAATCCGAATAAAATCATGCTAACAATTCCATGCAAAAATGGAGCTCAAAAGAGGCTATAACAAGAGTCATGCAAAGCAAGCACCAAATGACAAAATTTTCTTCATGAAATGTGTAAAGGGGTCAAAATAAGACCAAAGTCAGTAGGGGTCGAAGTCCCAAAAACAAATAGAAATAGGTCAAAAGTTGCATACAAAAATGGGCACACTTGATGGAATTTGAAGGAAGTGGTGGATACAATGGCCAAATGAAGTTGAGCCCTTCTACAATGTTGTAGAGGGGCCCAAAATGAGCACAAAACCAGTAGGGGTCGGACCCCTAAAAACAAAAGGAAATAGGCCTAAACTAGCATGCAAGATAATGGCATAAAAGCTAGGTATTGAAACAAGTATATCATAGAAGCCTCAAATGAAGTTGAGCCCTTCTACAAAGTTGTAGAGGGGCTCAAAACAAGCACAAAAGCAGTAGGGGTCGGAGCCCCAATTCTCAACCAATTGGAGTATAGAAATGAATCAAGAAAAAGCCCTAAAAGTTGGTTTTGAAGACTTACCCTTGAAGACTTGTCTTTCTTTGATTCTTGGCTTTGATTTGTAGCTTCTCAACCTCTGAAATTCACTTCCTAGCTGCTGGAATGGTAGTAGGGATGGTGAGGCTAGGTGTTGATGAAGAGAAGACCTAGGGACTTAGAAGCTTTTTGAGGTTTTGAGCTATGAAAATGGAGGAATTTGAAGATGATCTCTTGAGACAATTTTTTTCCAACCTTGAAGAAGGAGAGGGAGGGCCCTTTAAATAGACAAGAAATAGGGTGTAAAAGGGGAGGGAAAGCACCCAATCTTTTCCTCCCGAAATATCCCCCGGATGCCCCGGGATATGTTGGAAGATATCCGGACAGCTGGGACAAGCTGGAAAGCAAGAAGCTGGTTGGCCAGGTAGTTTTTTGCAAGGTGGCCGGCCAGCCACCCCCCATGGCCGGCCAGCCACCCTACATGGCCGGCCAGCCAGGTGAAAAAAATGAAGTTTTGAATTAGTGGCCGACCACCAACTTTTAGGGTCCTCCAAGGTGTGTAGAACAAGGATCCAAGGTTGGAATTTGGCAACACTGAAGCAGGAGCCACAACATAGAGCTTGAAGGAGAGGCTCAAAAATGAAACTCAAATTTTCTGGCCGACCACCAACTTTTAGGGTCCTCCAAGATGTGTAGAACAAGGTTCTAGGGTTGGAAATTGGCAACACTGAAGCAGGAGCCACAACATAGAGCTTGAAGGAGAGGCTCAAAAATGAAACTCAAATTTTCTGGCCGACCACCAACTTTTAGGGTCCTCCCATGTCCCCTGATCACAGATATGTAGCTTTGGTTGGAAGAAAATACCCTTAGGGTGTTCAACATTGGCCCGGAAGTGAGAAAAACGGGCTCCGGAGGAGCGAAACTCGCTATCTGGAATAATTGCTGGCTTCTCACCCCGGTGATCTTCCCGATGTTGAAACAGAGGTACCGCCAAGTTTGAACAAAACTAATGAGAAATGAACGCCGGAGCCAAAAGCGAGCACCGGGATCCGAAAATGAGCATCGATGCCGGAAGTGGTGTTCGGCCGAAGTGGATATCTGCAACTCAGTGTCCCTCGGAATGACAAAACAGAGGTTCTGCCAAAAATCGGTCCCGAAAAGCGATTCTGAGCAACGAAAGTGGCATACGGCCACGAAGGGGGCATCAGGGGCCCCAGGGTTCCTCGAAATGATAAACAGAGTTCTGCAGAAACCAGAGAAGCGGATGCGAAATGAATGCTCGGGCCCAAATCACGCAGCCGGTCCCAAAATGGGTCGCCGCACCTAAGCGGTGTTCGTCGCTGTGGGCATCAGGGCCCTGTTCCTCGGAACTATAAAACAGTGCATGCCAAAACCGGAGAAATCGGAGATAGTTGGGTGGTCCCAACCGAGGCACACGCGGCTTGACGGCAAAACCGGGAGCTCGAAATGGGCAAAATGGCCTCTGACCACAAAATATAGCTCACGGCCACCGGGAGATAGTCTACGGGACCACTCCTTCCTGAAAGAAAACAGAAAACGAGTCTGGTTCGCAAACCGAGACAAAACCTGAAGAGGGTTGAAGTCGGGAGGCGGGCGCCTTAACTCTGAGACTTCTGAACGAGCACAGTATGCAACATCACCAAGCGCTCAATCGGTGACGTCTGAGTCTTAAGGTCGGTCAAAAATGGGGTGTCTACAGCTATTCTAAGATGACATATGAGATGTGACAAATCGATACATATATTCAAGTAGGAATTGAACTACAATGCGATTAGTATGATGCGCCGAGCCTAGTGTATGCAATACAGATGAATGATGCAAACATGCATAGCATAAGGATGCTAAATGAAATATGCCCTAAAACTAACCATCGTAAGCGGTTAAGTAAAATGGAGAAAGATGTGGGGTTGGAAAACATGCATCACACACACGCACACTTATTACAACAATTGGCCCTCTCGACGGAGGGTCCGAAGAATAATAAAAATCAACTAATTAATCAACTAACAAGCTAATTAATTATTACACAACTCTTAACTAATTAAACAAATTAATTAAGCTGCAAAAACAGTAAAGCGGCCTCGATAAGAGGGACAAACGCATGCTCGATCGGCTTCGCTCGGAAATCCATTGCCATGCCTCATGTTGCCTCTGTTTGCACTGTTTTGCACTTCTAAAAACTGTGAAAAGTCCTGTGATGCTCTAGAACCACTTCATGGACATGCTGAGAGGCCATCAGCCAAATGGTGAAGCCATTAGCCAAAGGAAAGGTGTCATCGGCCATTTATGAGGTCAACGGCCAAACACTTTTAGCCGATCGGCACACCAGATAGCCGATCGGCCATCTTTTCCTGTAAAATGTTATTTTCCTGCAGTAGAGGACAAACAGAGGTATGACAATACATTTGCAAGACAATGTTTGCAACTACACCCCTTATCACGCTTAAGGCTCAAAGGTGTGTAGTCCTCGACCCTCAGGCCACCAATCACGCATTCCAATGCATGATGGCCAAAGGAGCCAAGTGTGCAATTCAATGTGGAATGAATGCACCAAAATCACATAAGAGATCTCAACTTCTATCATGTTTGATCAAGAGGCAAGGCATGCACACACAATGCTATGTAAACATGCAAGCATGATGTGATGAAATTAGCATGCAACAACATGTAATGGAATTAGCATGTAACGACATGCAATGTACCAAGTATGCAACAAGCAAGCGACAGCATGTAAGGCAAGCATGCAACAACATGCGAAAATGGGCTTAAACTAAAATGGACAGCTCTCAAACATGCCCAAATCAGTGGCCAAAAGTGCTAAAATGATGGTACCAAAATGCAAAACAAACATGCATGCCAATTGGCCAATAAGTTAGGCAACAAGACACAACTCTCAAACATGAGCAAGGTGTGACAAACATGAGAATATGGCAATGCAATAAGCTCTAAAAATATGTGAGGAATGATGCCAAATCAACCAAACAAAGCAAGTATAGCATGCAAGAAAGCCTAAAGCTTGAGGCTAGCCAAGGGACTCAAACCATGGCCACACAAGGCAAGTCTCAAAGAGCCAAGGGCACCCAAAACAGTCCCAAGGCAGATCAAGATAAGGCCAAAAACAAACTTAAACCTAGCCAACACAAGCTAGAACAAAAGCCCAAAAGCATGAGGCATGCGAGGCTACAAAAGAGGTGTTATACTACACTTATCAAAACCAAACATGGCATGACTTAACCAATGAAAAACAGAGTTATGGCAAAAACTCACTTAGATGGCATCCCAAAGACCTAAGCATGGAGGCATGCACAATGATCCATTCATGAGGCATAAAACATCAACTCTTTAAAACATTAAAGGAGTGATAACTGCAAGCATTTGAACATGTAACATGGATTGAAAACACATATGAAATGATGCCCAATCATGAAAAAGGTCCAAGCAATGCATGCTAATGACTTGAGCATTCAAAGCTAATAAGCTAGGTTGAACTATGGCTATACAAAACAATGCAAGCATGACCAAAACAACACTGCTACTGTAACCATTACTGTTACTGTAACTACTATAACACTCCACATCCACTATCATTGTCATCATTGCTTATCACAACCATCATTCTACAATTCCAACCTGTCTACCACCACTACACTATTCCTTCGTCATTACTATCACCTACTAACCATTACCTCCACATCTACCTTCATCACTATTCTTATTGACACTATAGCAACCACCAATGTAGTTGCCATCACACCATCACAATATAAAAAATTAAAAGAATTGTTTTTGAAAATAATTAATTTTAAATTTATTTTTTACATATTAAATAATTTATTTTAATTTAATACTAAATAATTTAATTTTTATATATAAAACGATTTCCAACTTAAAGCAATCAACTATAAACTTTTAATTACTTAATTTTAAAATTTTAAATTTCAGTTTTGTCAAATATTATTCATTTGTAGACTTAACGGAAAACGTTAAAAAGTTGGTAGTCATCATGCGGAGCTATCACTATGCTTCCAGATGGCACTAGTGGTCCGTAACGCCCTGTCATCGACGACCGTTATTTGGTGCCACAAATGATTGCCGATTTGATGTGGGGAATCTGTGGGGCCTATGGTGGGGAAAAATGGGATTGTCGTTATCTGACGGCCTGGAATCTGAGAGATGGACCTCAGAATCTCAAACGTGGGGCTGGGATTGGTGTGTTTTACTCTGCCACACCGAGTAGGATTCGGTGGAACCCAAGGGGATTCCAATCTTCCAAATTTTAATTAAAAAATAGTGATGGGCGTTTCAGGTCAATTTTCCTTTCCTTTTTTCTGTTTTAACAGTGTTATATTTAGACAATTTTTTTCTTCACAAATCTCCTCGGATGATGTGGTAAAGTTAGTTGAAAAGTTTTGAGAGAAGAGGTGAGTGTACGAGCGTGGGTCATTAATTTATTTTTTTCTTGTTATGTCATTTAGGGAATATGTGAGAGAAAAATTATGTGGATGAAGTTTTTTTTTTTTTTTTGACATTTTAGTTTTTTTAGAATAATTACACACACAAAAAAAAAAAAAAAAGGACTTTGTGTCCTATAACAAAATAAATTCTCAATTTTTAATTTTATTAATTTAAATCTTAATTTTTTAATTTAGTTTTAATCTAAATTATTCGTATGTTTTCGCTAAGTAAAGCGACGGTAAAAGAATCTTTTAGTCATTAACATATCTAAAATATTATTTTTATTAATTTTGATGACTAAAATACTTATTTTTCTATCAATTTCATTTAACAACAATAGATAAATAATTTAGACTGAAAACAAATCCAACGTATGAGGTTTAAATTGACAAAATTAAAAATTTAAGATTTATTTTGTCAGATGGCTCAAATCCAGATTTTTTTTTTTTTTTGGGGGGGTAATTTGCCCTAGTTTTTTTAAGGAGTTTGAAAGTAGATAATTTTGTTTAGTTTGATTTTTAAAAAAATTATTTTTAGATGAGTTTTTAAAAATTCATTAAAGTAAAAAAAAAAAAATCTAAAACTAATTTTTGAAAATCAAACCAAAAAAAGCTGAGATGTGTTTGTGAAGTTAAAAAAGTTATTCTTTTTATAAGTGAATAAATTGATCTGATATTTAATGTTTTGATAAATGAAAAATAATATTTTTTGACATTTTAATTAAGAGATTGTTTAAGAATAGGCTATTTCAGTAAATTTTTTGATTTTTTTTTGCTAAAATAGTAAGAAAAAAAATTAGTAGTATGTTTGGGAATAATTTTTCGACATTTTACAAAAAAATGTGATATTAAATACTTTTCTATCTCAAAATTTTAGTCTCTTATTTTATTTTTTATTATCCTAAAATATTAACGACTAAAATAACATAATTTCCTGTTTTCCTTTTTTTTTTAAAATTCATACACAAAAAGTATAATTATCACAATTGCTATTCTAAAAAAAAAAAAAATCGAAGGGTAATTTTGAAAAGTTACTAGTATTTAAAAAATACGGTAAATTATAAATACACCCCCTGAGACTTGCTTAAAGTACAGATTGTCCCATATAGTTTGAAAAATTACAAATACCCCTTTATTAAGATTTTTTATTTAACAAAATTAACTAAAAAAAAGAAATTCATAATTGCTTTCCTATACAGTAATAAAATTACCTAAATTATTAATTGAAACATATTTATAACATCATTAAAAATTGTTAATTGACTTAATGATTTATTAATAAAATGGATGATTTTTTTTATAAAATTAGAAATCTCAGGGGTGGAATATAATTTCAGAACCATAGGAGGCAATTTGTATTTTAATCAAACCTCAAGGGATGTATTTGTAATTTACTCTTTTGAAATATAATAATTCACTACTAATTAAAGGGTCTTTTAAGTCAATTTTTTTGAGTCGGTAGATTTTATCGTTGCAAAAGCTAGTCTTTTTGCGATTGCACGGAGTTATCGACACAAATACCAAACTTTAGCGTTATAATCGCTATGCACACAAAAATTTAATATTTTATAGCATTATTTGAGTCGGTTGAATTTATCGACACAAAAGATAGACCTTTTGTGTCGACAAACCCTTGCCGACGCAAAAAACTAAACATTTTTTGTGTCGAAAATTGATGCCGTGGCAACAAAAATATTCTTATACTCAAGATATATATATATTTACTTGATTATATTTAATATTGAGTGTATATATTATAAATAATATATATCTCATTTAAAATCAAAAAGATGTATTGTGATGCAGTGGGCTAAGTATGGTATGTTGGGTTCAAGTTACCCGGATGAAATGGATTTGAAACTTGAGAGTGTCAATGGGGAAATCATGGGTTAAATTTTTTAAAACATTTAATCACTTTTTGCATCAGCAACTTACCGTATCAAAAAATTGAAACTTTTTGCATCAATAACTTGCCGACTCAAAAACTTTTTGTGACCCTAACATTTTCGTCCCTCGAGTTGCTGTCGTAGCGCCATCGCAAATATTTTTTGTGTCAGCAAATATACTATTTGTGACGACACGGTGTCAACTAAAAAATTCTTTTTTTTAATAGTATATTGTACTATAAAAAGAAATTAAATTTCTCAAAAAAAATTTAAATATTTTAAGATGGAAGGAATAATGAGGAAGTGTTAAACTACATATTTACCCTTTGGAAATGTCACGTCAACTTTTGAAAGTATCATGTCAAAGGTCCAAATAAAGAGCAATTTGGTATTTTGCATATAGAAGCGTACCAGCAAGCATGAAAGAGGTGGGGGTAAAAAAAATAACTTTTTTTTGATTGTTTGAGAGCGTTTTAACTTGTACAAGATGCTAAACAAGGTCTAAAAGTTGATTTTTTTAGCTTGGCCCAAACTACTTTAGTTTAGAGAAATGTTATATAATACTCACTTTTTGTCCGATACTTAGGTCAAAAATTTAAATTTAAATTTTCTTTGCTTGTTGGTCTAGTTGTTCAAATACTTTGTTCATAAAGACAAGTTAATGTTAAAAGACCAAACTACCCATGTATATATATATGTTATATATATTCACAAACTTATTTTTTAGCCCCCTCTCTTTCTACTCTCTCTCTCTCTCACAATTAGATCTCACACCTCATGTCGTTCTCTTCCATCGTCCGTTATCGCCAATCACACCGCTGCATGGAGTTTTGAAAATGAATCTACCAGTTCTGTTGGTCAGCAATCACAAAAAGTTGCTGAAAGTTGTACTAATGAAGATAGTGGAGCTACTCATGTGGCTTTGCCTTTTGTCCTTAGTTTTCTCGATGTTCGGGATCTTCTTTTTGTGGAATGGGTTTGTAGATCTCTGCATTCAACTGTTAGAATTGATCCTCTTCTGTGGAAGAACATCCACATAGATCAACCATTGAATGAGAGAATTACTTATGATGTTCTTTTGCAATTAACTAGTAGGGCACAAGGTAACCTACAGTGTTTGAGCTTGGTGGAGTGCCCAAGGATCACTAATGATGGTCTAAAGCGTATACTTGAAAGTATTCTCAAGAATCATCAAAAGATCTGAGATCTAAGTGTGTGTATATGTATATATACATGTATATGTGTATTATGTCTTTGTCTCTATTGATGATGATCTTGGATATGAAACATATTGTTGTTGTTGATGATGATGATGATTGTAACAGATAGACAGAATTAAGCTTGGTTTGATTGCTCTGCAAAAATTTATACAGATAAAAATTATATAGATACGAAAATGTGTACAAATAAAATTTGGATAGCAAATTTGTACAGATAAAAAATTGGACAGATAGAAAATTTACATAGAAAAATTTGAACAGATAGACAAAAATTTGAACAGATAATCTACAAAAGTCAAACAGATAAAAAAAAGTCAAGGGGTAAAATTAAAAATAAAATATCCCTCAAGATTTCTCACTGAATTATTTCATAAAGTGTGGACCTCTCACTAATAAAAAAAATCACTGGACATAATGCCTTAAACAATTACTTCAGTGGATTTTTCACTAATTTTCTTTTTTTTTGTCATGGTTATTATATTATTTTTTATATAAATATTTATAATTTTTTTTCAAAATAATTATTACATAATTAATGAAAATAAATAATATATTTTTATATAATTCACTTATATAAAGGGTAAAAAAAGAACTGACATGTAACAATCTTCGTTAACTTATTAATGAGAAATTATTTAGTAGTACCTACTAATTTAGCTCAACAATTTTTTTTTTTTTTTTTTTTTTTTTTTTTTTCTTTTTCTGCTGATGGTCTAATTTACTAAACAACAATAAATGTGGAGCATGGATATGCTGACTTGCAGAAAATATATATGTTTCCCTTGATTGCATCTAAGTCATGATGCAAACAATAAACATAATTATTTGTTTCTTAAAATTAAGAAGAGTCTTGGTCAGTAATCTTGGTACAAGATAAAGACAAAAAAGTAAAATGCGACATATTTTTTTTATTAAAATCAAAACAATTCTTACAAAATTTAGATTTTTTTTGTTGACATTTCCTATATTTCAAGACATTTTCGCACTCTAATCTTGACACTAAGATTGTGTCTTAGTTTACAGATTTGGATAGAAATTTAGAAAAAAGAAAGAGAAAATATGTTTAAAAAGTAATTATATTTTATTCACATTTAACTCACATTTTTTTTTTCCCATTTTCTAAACACTTACTTAAATTCATAAATTAAACAAGACTCAAACAATAGTGTAAGGACACTTGTTAACAGTTCCAATTAAGAAGTCATGGGTATGCTTGTAATTTACTTCATGTCTATGTGTGGACATAATATATAACATCACTAGGATTCCCAATAATTTTTAATTAGGGTAGAAGATTCATAATAAAAGTAATAATTGCTATTACTATATCTCTTAAAAATTAAATGATGGGTTTTATAAAGAGAATAAAAGTAAGGCTTTTTTACTGGCTGGTCCTGTTTTGAAGAGTTATTCCTATTTTAGTCCTGAAGTTTGATTTTATGCACCATTAAGTCATGAGGCTCTTTTTTCTTTCCGTTTTACCCTGAGGCTCTTTTTTCTTTCCATTTTACCCTTACTCTGTTTTGTCCCTGTTCGTTGTTCTCTATCTCTGTCTCTTCCACTAATGATTTCTCCAGTCGGCACACATCCTCCTCCGTTGCCTTCAACGCTGCTCACTTCAACCACTGCCGTTCTCTATCACATTCAACGTCACTTGCCTCAACTACCACCGTCCTCCGCCGCTATCACCATCATTCTCTTCTATCATTGATCTGCTATGTTCAACGTTGAATTTATATATTGTTTTGAATTAATATAGAGATTGTTTGTGTGATTTTTTCTTCAATTATTTGTTAATCACAATGTGGAGATTGTTGTGCATTTGTTGGAGATTGTTTTGTATATATTTACAACATTATATATTTTTAGTTATAGTTTTAGTGATAAATTTATCACTGAAAGCTAATTTGTTTAATATGCTGTGGACTATTGCTATGCTAAAATTTTGATATTAATATAGTAATAAATTTATCACTGATTTTGTTCGATATGTGGTTGTTGCTGTGATGGAATTTTAATATTAATATAGTGATAAATTTATCATCTTTGTTAATGTAAAGAGTTAAATATGCAGCATGGTCAATTAATCATTTTTATCATTCTATGATCAATAATCAAATTAATTTGTGATTCAATCGTCATTCAACAATCACTAACACAGTACAACCAAAACACTGATGAATTAATAGCAAAAAATTCAACAAATTTATTGATAAATTTATCAGTGATCAATGATAAATTATAGCGATAAATTTATCACTGGTGAATTTATTCAGGCCGATTCTTTTAGTTTTTATATACAATATATCTAGTTCTAAGGTTGAAGATTATAGATCAGCGTTGATGTCACGCCCCAAGCTCCGTGACAACGCCGCACACTCATATAAGTGAGCATGCAAGGCTAAGAATCCAATCACATAACCCGCAATGTAAAATACTCAAATTAAATCCATAAAAGTCATAATGCCATAATCCATAAAAATAAATAGTTCTTATATGAAAATGTCCACCAAGTCCACTAATTTAATTCACTAACAAAACAATAATCCAAGTCCTTAAATCATAGTCCTACTCTCGGCACTCCCACATGTAAAAATCCCGTGCAGCTCTACTCTTCAGAATCTGAAAAAAATAAGGGTAAACTAGATAGCCTAGTAAATAACCAACCATCACTGCTAGCTGGATCAAGTATACAAAAATAAATAAATAAATAAATCGATAACCAATAAATATAATTTTTCTACAGTTCAATAAATGAACAATTATTTGTAAGATGGTTTCATAGCTAAAAATAAACAATGTACAATACATTTTAAATGAAAAGCCAATGTGATAATTCAAAGTAATCCATTGTTCAAATCGATGGTTCGATATTCAGATAGTTCAATGATTTGATTCACAAAACCCAAGTCTTAATGACTACGGTCACTTAGCCCGTGACAAGGCCCAGAACCACACGTAGGCCGGTGGTAAAGCCCCAAAAGAAACTAGTTTCTGTGCCAATAAATAACCCCCATTGGCTAGGGTCCAAATCATAGTCAGACTAGAGTAATGTTCAAAAATTCAAACAATACACAAATTTTAAATAAAACATTCGATATTTTCAGAATAAACGTTTAGTACAATTTTCAGAATAGTTTCACCAAATATTTAAATAATTTTCATAATAATATTCGATGTTGTTTTATACTTGACCCATATTTTATTTTAAGAGAACAGGAAAGGTATAAATAAATATTTATGATTTTAAACGATTCGATAGGAATAAAAATAAACCAACAGTGATAGATGGTTACTTACCTTCAAACAACTAAAATAATATTTTCCAAGCCAATCTCAAATTACCAAGATCCACCTCAATCTCACAAACCTAATAAAATATTACACCGCATAAACAATTATTATGTGCACCCATCCATCTCTTCTTGTAACAACAATAGAATAAATTAACCCAATAGTCTATTAGGAACTCCCATGATTTAGCATCAAAACAAAGCCATCACGGCTTCAGAAATTCTTAAATAAATTAATATTTTTTACATGTTACATACACCCACAAAAGCCCCACTACATTAGATTAATGTATTGCTTTAATATCCAAGAGATCAAACCATTCAACCCAACTTTATAGCCAAACACACCCTTACCCATGATACAAAACTCCATTGTTTCTATTACCCACCCAAAGTTACACTTACACATTGCATCCAATTCTCAAAACTTAAGTAGTCACCTATAGATCTTCCAAATCCCCTTAATGCATTGATTGTTAAATTCCTCAACATAAACTTAATAATTAACAGTAAAGACAGATTTTACCTTAACCAGTGGGTGTCCCAAAATCACCAACGTGCTGCCTCCAAACCCTATTGCAGCCTTACTTGAACCTCTCTTCTCTTTTTCTTTTCTTTTTTCTTTTTTCTTCTTAAACCCTAGCCGCCTATGGAGAAATTCCTAGCCTATGTTTTGTTTGTTTCCCAAGACTTAAAGCCACAATATATAGGTGGGCTTATTAACCTAATTTCTCAAAGTTACAAAATTACCCATCTAAGTAATAGGAAATATAATGCCATCTCATAACTAATTATTTGATATTAATAAATGACCCATATAAATTAATTTAATTACTAATCTATCTAATAAAATAATCCCACACATAACTTGGGTTTTACAGTTGAAATTGGCCAGATTTGAAGTCGCTAGTGAAGATCGATATCGAAGGATGATGGTGGCAACGATGGTGTTGAAGATAATAGATGGATGATGGAGGAGTGGCGGTGATGGCAACGAAGAAGGAGGATGGTAGTGTGAGGTGAGCGATGACGAGGGAAGAAGACGAGAATGGTGGTTGAGGCCTATGATGTTGATGATGACAGAGGAGGATGGTGGTTGAGGCTAGGGGTAAAATTGCAAAAATGACTTCATTAAAATGTGTTGGACCTAGCAGGTAATAAGTTTTCTAAGCAGGATTGGCCTGTAACTCCTCCTAAAAGTAATAATTCCATTCCTTTTATTGGTGATACAAATTGAAAAATAATATGCTATCCCAAAAATGGCCTGAGAACATTAGTTCCAAACCATTCAAATGAGAATCATTTACTAGGGAATCGAAGGCTCTATTTGAAGTGCAGATGCTAAAGAAAAAATGTTTTATAATTAAAATAAAGCACCCATACAAAAGAAAAGTTATATAAAAAAAGAAAAAGAAAAAGAAAGTAAAGATGAAAGTCTAGAATGATATAACAATATTTTCACATTTTAGTTTGGTTAGAAAATATTTTTGGTCAATAAATAAATAAAATATCGACATGTAGCCATTATTTTTTAACAAAAAAACTTGGTTTCACTTAATACCACAAGGGTACAATTGTGGCATTTTGAAATACGTGGGTCATAGTAAAATTAAACCTAATCGCAAGGGACCAAAGGTAATTTACCTTTTTGTAATGTTTTTCACTTGAAGTTTAATAATATTAGTAGTAAAAATTAGTAATAATATACAAATATAAAATTCATACAAAATGATGTGGCTCAACGTGAACCTTTACAAGAAAAAATGACATTGTCACCTCATTTTTATAATTTTTTTTTTTTATAAATAAAGTATTAATAATACTACGACTCATAATTTTTACTCAAAATTTTATTCAGAAATATCAATATATAATTCAGATTTATCTATACCCAGATTTTATAACACACTATTTTAATTTCAACCACATATCAGGATAAAACTCTGACTATCTTTTACTGGGAGGTTAGACTTATTGATATTTTAGTGTATTTCCATTACTTCCTCACAATCTCAGAAAGCAATATGACAATGCAACAAGTCAGTCATTTTCAACACAACATTAGGTACATTAATGATTTTTTATTTTTTTTTATGGAATAATGAACTGCCAAATTCCTCTTTCCATTCTAGCCTACATGATGTGGACTAGAATTAGCATTCAGATCAATCAATACTATGATTTGGATGTTGTAGAGAAAAAGTCTAAATTGCAACAACACATTTAACAATCCCTATTTGTTTCTTAATATTAAGAAATTATGGGTATTATTGTATTTTCACTATGTAACCCATATAATAATAAGATTCTGAATCTTATTGACATTTAAATTATGGATTCAACAAAGAGGATCTTGGTTTCAATTGGTGCTTCACAAACTTTAATAGCTTGGTAATCTCTAATGTGAAACTGACATTATTTTAATATTATTACCAAGTCTTAATTCATGTTAGTCACTAACGAACCATTTAATTCATTTGATGACGATTAATTATCATTTTTTTTAAAAATATATATATGATGACAATGATGATGATGGTAAGGTAAACTTTTGTCAAATATGATGGTAGGTTGGAGAAGAAAAATTGGTAGCTCTTTTAGATTTTTTTTTTTTTTTTTTTTTTTTTTTTTTTTTCAAACGATAAAAGATTAATGGATTAGTAATTTAATTTATTGGATGACAATTAATTATCATTTTTTAAAAAATATATATATATATATATATGATGGCAAGGTAAACTTTTGTCAAATATGAGGGTAGGTTGGAGAAGAAAAATTGGTAGCTCTTTTAGATTTTTTTTTTTTAATGATAAAAGATTAATAGATTAGTAAATTAAGTTACAAAAGGTCAGTCGTTTTATTGATTCAAACTTGAACTTTGGACATTCTCATTGTTCCATCCATTTAAACGTTAAACTTTTGACATTCTTACTATCTCAAGAGACAGCTACATGGATTATTAAATCAAATGTCCTATTTCTTTTGGATCTATTAACAAAAGTCAAAAACAACTCTCTCTCAATTTGTAGATAATTAATTTTTTTAACTTATTTAAATCATTTAAGGTATATTAAACAGTTTGACACAAATTTTTAAAATAAAAAAAGAAGAAGAAGAAGAAGACGTGGAGGAGGCTATTAGCTGCTTAATTAGACTAGCTTAATATAAACTAAAAGTTTATAATTAAAAAGCAAAAATTAAAAGTATTTATCTCCTAACTTCAAAATAATCATATTTTTAAAACTATTTTATCTAATAAATTGTAAACAAAATTTATATTAAATAATCTAACACAAAATTTTAAAATAAATAAATAGTTATAAATAGCTCAAATAAATAGCACTCACTATAAATTGGAACCAAAGGTTGGTTAACTAAGTGATCGGTCGGCTATGCTAGGTGGCGAGAGGTGGCGAGAGGTAGAGGAAAATGGGTGACAAGTGGAACAGAGAAGGTCAAAAGTTTGGTTAACGAAGTGAACATCGATTTTTATTAATCGACACATGGTAATGAAGTGAAAATTGATTTTTATTAATTAACACGTGGTAATAAAATAAATTGGGAATTAAGTATCCAGTCCAAAGGAGCCAAATATTTAATTGTTTAAATTTAATTTAAAATTTTTAATGAATTTTAAAATTTGTTTAAATTTAATTTGTTAAATTTTTGATCAGTTCTCAAAAGAATTTTTGTTAAGCTGAATTCGAGTAGCTTGATATTGTTATATAGTTTGAGGTTTATTGAATCTAATCGAACTGAACGAATAATTGACTGTTTAAATTTAATTTAAAAATTTTAACGAATTTTAAAATATATATAAATTTAATTTATTTACTTAGTGAATTAAGATCAAACAAATTTTTAACGAATATAAGTTAAACTTGAATCGTTTGATTCGCTAAACAATCCCATCCTTGAATGCCCCGATCTCTAGACCAAGCAAGTTTTCCTGAGAATACAGTTGGTTTCGTTTTTAAAAAACAATTTCCCATTATCTCAAAAAAAAAAAAAAAAAAAAAAAAAAATGTTGAAACCAATTACTTGTCTACCAAATTATTTTCAAAAACTATTTCGCCAAAAAAACAGAAATATAAATTTTTAGAAATGATATATTTTCAATTATTATTTATTAAATAGAATTATTATTATTATTAGTCAAGGTGATTATATTTGCATTCAAATAGTAACTCGGTATGTCTAACTAAATTTTTTAAATTTTAATTTCTATTATACTTTAATGTAAATTTATTAATAAGGACAATACATATTAAATCATAAAATAATTTCTTTTTTCATGATACACCCAAAGTACTAATATATACTTTTCATATTCAACTCTTTTCATCTTCTTTTCAAGTTTCACTTATTTTTTTCTTCATCTTTTTTCTCATTCTAAAATTTTAATTTATCTCACCAAAACTCACCATTATCATCAATATTAATGGGTTTGAGGTGATGTGACAACTATCACACCACTTTGCTAACCCTACTGTGTTGATGGGTTTGATTTGTATATTAAAAAAAAGAAAAAGAAAAGAAGAAAATCAATGAAACCAAAAATCAGCTAGTTTAGTTTGGATTTTAGGATTTATTTTTCAAAAAATTAAAATTTTTTATTTTTTATTTTTAGTGAATTTTTTTAATATTCTAAATAATTTTTAAAATTTTTAGATACATCCAACATAAATACACTTAAAAAGTATAGTATTTGTGAATTTTTTTTTTTATAAAATTCACTAAATATAAAAAATATAAAAAAAATGAAAATTCAATAATTTTTTTGTATTCTTGTGTATTTATTGATTTTTTTAAATATATTTTTTTTATAAATATTTTACTTTTTAGATACATCTAAGTAAGGTGTATCTAAAAAACTAAAAAAATTATTTAAAATTTTAAAAATATTCACTAAAAAAAAAAAACATAAAACATAAAAGTTAATTTAAAAAATTGAAACCAAATTTACTTAATGATGTTCATTCACTATAGGCCTGACTTCACTCAAATCAATCTCTACCCAAGTTTTGTTTCTCAAACTTTCAACCATGAGGGAGAAGGCCTCACGCAGGGTTAATGGCCTGGGAGATTCAAACAAGTTGATAGAGAAATTCGACTCCAACATTTACGAGCAAAAACCCATTATGAATCCCTAATTTTGATCTCACAAATTGAGTTTGAGTGTGAAATTAGGGTTTTTGATTTGTTTATTTATTATTTGGGCGTACTTTGAAGGGTAATTTGGAAAAAAAATATAAGATGTATTAAAAATAAATTATAACCGTAAATAATTTAAGAAAATATATTGAGAAATCGGACATATTTAATATTTGGGGGTTTTTTTTTTTAAGGTCCCTGATGTTAAGGTTGTATAGCATAAAGGACATTCAATATTTTCATAATGTCTAAAGTCCCTCAACAATATTTTCATAATATGTCCCTTAACCTTGATCTAGAGAAATTTCAGTCCAGAGAAAATTGGTCCAGAGAAATTTCAATCCAGAGAAATTTTAGTCCAGAGAAAATTGATCCAGAGAAATTTCAGACCAAATTTCTCTGGAAAGTGTAATTATTCTCAGAATTTCTCTGGACTGAAAATTCATCTTTCAGTCCAGAAAAAATTGATCCAGAAAAATTTCAGACCAAATTTCTCTGAAAAGTCTAATTATTCTCAGAATTTCTCTGGACTGAAAATTCATCTTTCTCTGGACTGAAAAAATTGGGTTTGTTTTATATATATATATATATATATTCTATCACCTACTGTGTATACATTTAGATGTATGCATCTCTTCTTCTTTTTATAATGCAGATAGCTAAAAAGCCTAGCAACAATCTCTGATTGATTTTTCACTTTCCTCTCTATGCTTTTTGTGTGTTTGTTTACAGTTATGAACTCCGAAAATCTCGAGAAAATTGTGGAGGAATTGGAAACAAAATTTTTCCAAATATGGAAATCGATACAACAAAAACCGTAGCTTAGGTTGATGCTCATTTCTCTTCTGAACCAGCTCTCTCTGCGTCCGAACTAGGTTTGCTGTTTGAGATCATAAAAATGGGGTTAGGGTTTCTAGTGAGGGTTTGAACGGTGACGACGTCTGTGATGTTGAAGTTTCAAATAAAACCATGATTGTTGAGGTTGAGAAAGATTTCGGTGAACATGAGAGACAAGATGATGAGAAGGGTTTGGGTGATGGAAGCGTGGCTGCCCAATCAGGATAAACATGAATGTTGATCTGCGAATCTCAGGTTTAGAGAATAGTGCAGGTGTAATATAAGGGTATGGGGTGAAGGACCTTAGACTACAAAAAAACATATTGTGGACCTAATCCATTACTAAAAGTTGGATAAGGACCTTAGACCGATTTTCCCTAATATTTGTTGGATGCAAATAAAATCCCCCATATTAGTCCAGACTACAAAAGATGATTTGGTTTGAAAGAAAAGATTTAAGAAGAGGACAACCGTATTTCCGGCCACAACTTTTGGGCCCGGTCTCGGTTACAGCTTGTAGTGGGCCGAAATAATATGGGCTTGCGAATTGTTGGTCTGGTTGATTCCCGCTTCCCATTTAATCTAATTGTTATGAACAGCCTCTCTTCCATGTATGTACAGTTGTGGGCCATGGAAGCCCATCAGTTCAGGATCAGGCCCCAAGATTCCCTGCCACCTAAGTCCCAAGCACTTGTGCTCAGTTTCTAAACCCTTCAAACAAAAAATAAAAAAAATTAATTTTTTTCTTATGATTAGATTAAAACAATGTAAAATCATATAAAAATTATTAAAAAAAAACCTACATTATATAAGAATATTTTTAATTATAAAAAATCACTATTAATTATGAAAGATTATGTATAGAAATTCTGTTTGGTTTAGAATTTTCAAAATCAGTTTTATGAGTTTTCAATTCTTATTTTTTTTAATTTTTAATGATTTTTAAAAATATTTTAATCAATTTTTAAAACTTTGTAGATCCACTTAATCTTCATATATTTAAAAAGTATAAAATTTATATATTTTAAAAAAAAATATTGAATATGAGAAAATATGAAAATGTATTAAATTGTTGTATTTTATTTATTTATTTTTGTATTTGGTGAATTTTCAAAGCTTTTTTCATAAATATTATATTTTTTAAGTGTATCTAGATTACGTGTACTTAAAAAATAAAAAAGTTGTATAAAATATTAAATTTTTTTATTAAAAGTAAAAAACACAGAAAATAAAAAATTTAATTTTTTCAAAAATGAGTTAAACCAAAAAAAAGTAAACTTAGGTGGGCTAAAAAGTGCTGTTCTGTTAGTGAGACTATCATGAGTGCTATTTCGATAATTTAAAATCGTTTATCTTGTATACTATAACATTTTCTTAGTTTAGTGACATTTGAAAGTGTCACAAAATTATTGATTTAATGACATTTTTTAGTCTTGTGGCGTTTTGAACAAGTGCCATTTGTATCCATGCCACGGTAGATACTAGTGCCACAGTAGATACTTGCAAGTGTCACTACACCATCATGGCTAAAAATTTTCAATGACATTTTGATGTCTTGGTAGATATTATTTGTGGCATTATCAAGCGCCATTAAAAAAAGAGTTAGTGACATTTATAAGTGCCATTACATTATCAAGACTAAAATCTTTCAGTGACACTTTAATGTCATGATAGGCACTATTCGTGACGCTATCAAGTGCTATTCGTGACGATAATTCGTTGTAGAACAATTTGATTCGCTCTTGCGGAGACTCGAACGGCTAACCTTCCGCTCCATAAACCTTATACACTACACTCTTTTCACTACACCTCTATAGCACCACATGATTATATATGCAACATATATTATTTATATAGTACATACATCCATATTAATATAAAAGTACATGTATAAACATAATTATTTTATTGAACATAATTTATGTAAAATAAATTATTTACTAGTAAAATAAAAAAAGACTACTTTTGGTGACAAAATATTTTTTATTCGCCAATTCTATACTTTTGGCTACTAATTATTTTTTAGTTGCTAAAAAACTTAACTTTTGTCGACCAAAATCGGATTTGGTCATCGAAGATGCACTTTCAGTTACCAAAATTTTGGTCGCCAAAAAATTTAATTCCCGCCTTAGGATTTTAGTTCTCCCGCACTAAAAATGACCACTTTTGGCGACTAAACTTATTTTTTAGTCACCAATTGTAGACTTTTGGCTACTAAAATTTTTTAGTCATTAAAAAGCTTTACTTTTGGCTACTAAAATTTTTTTAGTCGGTAAAATTCATATAATCAATGACCAAACCTATTTTTAGTTGCCAATTGTAGACTTTTGGCTACTAAATTTTTTTAGTCGCTAAAAAACTTTACTTTGGGCTACTAAAAATTTTTTAGTCACTATAAAACCCATATAATCAGCGACCAAACTTAGTTTTAGTTGTCAATTGTAAACTTTTGGCTACTAAAATTGTTTAGTCGCCAAAAAGCTTTACTTTTGGTTACTAATGTTGTTTTGGTCGCTAAAAGTTACATTTTAGTGACCAAATTTTTTTTGGTCAGGAAATTTAGTCGCTGAATGTGCTTTTTCCTGTAGTGTATATTGAGTTTAATTTATTTATTTTTAATCATTTACTGCATTTTAAAAATTTAGAAAATATATTGACATTTTTTGTTTTTTCAAAAATGTAATTATAAGCTTGGAAAGTTTTTGATTTAGTGGCATTTCTCAAAATGCTATAAAATATTTGTTTATGAAACTTTTCACCTAAGTGCCATAAAAAGTAATTTGCACCTACCTAATGGGTGTTTCTATTTACACACCACATTTGGTCTCAAGGCACATCACTTACTTAATGCACACTAACACTACAACAAAAAAGGGTTTTTACGACACGCAATGCATGCCGCAAAAACCCTTCTACGACGTGCAGGCGTACGTCATATTATGATCAGTCATGGAAAGTCATTCACTTTCAACGACATGCTTCATATGCCGTTAAAAACTATTCAACGACAGATTTTGTGCGTCGTTGTTACTTTTTCTACGACATGCTACAGTACGCCGTTAAAAACTATTTAACGACAAATTTTGTGTGTCGTTGTTACTTTTTCTACGACTACTTTTGCACGCCGTTAATTAATGAGACAAATAATGACATTGATTGCACGCCGTAAAATATGTAATACGACGACTTATTATGTCTGTCGTAGAATATACAATTTTTTATTTTTATTTTAAATTCAGCAGGTTCTATTTGACCAATTTTGTACAATCTAACAAATATCACAAACAAGCATCACAAAACATTAATCAACCACCAAAACATTATTTAAAACATCAAAAAGAAACTATATCCGTAAATTATAAACATTCAACAATTATCTATACATTCCAAACATTCGAAAACTATATCCTTAAGTTCTAAACTGTTCAAAAAGTTTAAACCATCCAAAACTATGTATATCTAACTTTCTAAACATATCGACAACTTTCAAAATTTATCGAATAAATCTAGTGATTGTGCGCCCATACACCTCCACAAAAACTCCAAATGCAAATCTGTCTTCAATTCAAACCTCCTCACAATGTGATCAACAAATGAAAGTGGGGTCAGAGAATTCATCTTCCATTGAAGAGTAGATAGCACCAGAAACTCCATTCTCTAGCTTATCCTAGCTTCAAACACAAACTTTGATTCCTCCACCTAATCACAACACAAAGAAATAAATCAACGACAACACAAAGAAAGAAATCAATTCCTAAGCTTCCAAACTGACCATAAAATAGCAAATAGAATGGAATTCCAAATTTACACCGGCCCACCATTGGAGTAAGTCATTAACAGAGCCTGGTAATGCCCAAACTAAACCCCACCATCTAATTGAGCTTTGGGAGGGGCAACATTTTTTCAAATACAGGCAGTAATTATACAAATAGGGCCCAAGGACAATTCAAACCAATGATGGACTAAGGAGACAGAATCTATTTGAGCAACCAGTAGACCACCTTAAATTGTCAAACCTGTTGTCTCTAATAGCAGGTGCAGTAAGTAAAGCATCAAAAAATGTATGAACTTAACTTCCTAGAATAAGATGAGGAAAGGAGTATAATGGGAAACTTTCATGAAACTGAACCAAAAAATAATTTGGTAAGGGGTCACTGTGTTCATGGATACAAGAAAATCAATTCATTTTCACAATCCAAGTGAAGAACAAAACTAAGCCATGACCAGCCCTGTGGATGCTGGTGTTATTGAAAATATTTTTTCAAGTGTTGAACCTATGACTGAAAAGATATGACTCGTCTCAATCTAACTAATTTTACCGGGAAAAGACATTATCCAGAGTCTAATTTTAAACAGAAGATGGATACATAATAAATTAGAAATTTAAATATAATAGAGATTCCCGATTTCATTGACCTACACATCTCATGCTCCAACTTTATCTTTCTCACCTATTCTTTCTTATTTTGTTGAAAAATGAATTAATCTTGTTCTCTAAACCAACAAAATACTTACCGATTGTCCACTGGCCACTAAACTTTTATTCTGCAATCAATCAGGTCTATTGTCTCACTTCTACCTTTCTTTGATGTGCACTGAGGAAACAAAGTAGCAGGCCAAGTGATTGCTTATGATGCTATTTCTGATTCTAAATTCTTAGTAAGTAAGAGAATTTGAAATATTTTGAAAACCAGAAAGTTCTCACATCCATAATTTAAAAACAAAAGCACACGCCACTGCTCGCAATTAAAAATAAACTGAAATTATATTGTTGTACGTGCAAATCATTAGAAACAGAGTTTACATCATGAAATAATAGTCATCCATGATATAAACTCATAGCAGCTGGATTCAATTCCCTCACATATCTGTTCAATACTGAATCCACTGAACCAGTAGCTTCCCTCACAATTGCTTTCAAACAAAGCTAAAAAAGCAAAACTATATGGTCCCTCATAGGCACATCAATCACAACATCATAACGAGGCAAATTCACAATTACCCATCTAAGGAAATCACAATCTTCAACCATAATAGAACACAAAATGATCTGAAGAACGCTATATGAATAGGCAATAGGATAATCCCTCCACGACTCGATTTCACTCCTAACAAGCCACAATTCCAAAGGAAGAAGCCTAACACAATCCATATGATCCAAAAACTAAACATGCGATACTTGCAATCCTGTGACCTCTCTGTTGCCAACTTGCTAATTGCAGAGAACACCACATATCATATGCCTTCAAAAATTCAATCATAACATAAGAAAGTTTAGTGCTTAATTGAGCATATAAAATCTCTACAATTAAGTATGATAATTAATTAAAAGCAATAATAGAATAAGAAAAGATGAACTCAATTGGCATATATTTAGCTTGGGTAACTAATTTTAAAGCTTATTTTAGTTCTTTAGCATTGGCATATATTTAGTTCTTTGGTTGAATTTTAGGCTTAAATCTTGATGACATGAGAGATCGTTTAAATTGATTCACAGATGTTCTAAGAAGAGGATAGAGGAAAGGAAGAAACTTTGAAATCTAATCTTACTACTATTTCAACTAGGAAAACCACACAAAAATACAGATGTCTAACCTCTGTTGCCTCAACTAGCTTAGTTTTTTGAGAAGGGGGAGCTAGTACTTTTTTTATTAAAGTTTCCGCAACCTGATGCCAAAAAAGAATGGAAAGAAGGCATTATTGTTAGGAAGGCAAAAGTGGTCAATTAGGGAACCCTCAATTTGGGGCCTTGGAAGAAATTGATTTCAAATATAAATATTTGATGCATTCTGCAAGAATACCCAGTAATGAAAATTTGGCACAAATATGCAAAAATCAATATAAGATCATGAATACAACAAAATGAAATATCAATCTTTCAGAAGAGTCCTAGTGATGTAGTGATTACAGATGAATTTTGGTTTTCATTTTTTTTTTATTTTAAAAACAAGCTAGAAATATCTGAAGCAACCAGCAAACAGAGTCCAATGAAAATAACATGATGAAAAATGCAAACCCCAGTTGGCCCAATTTACTTCATTCTATGGCTATGACTGAATAGCAAAACAAGAATTAGTAGTAGAAGAGAAGTTTACCCCAGTCATAGTGGATCTATATATTCCATGCCACGGGGAAAGGATTGCAAATGGTTAAGACCTTCTCTAGCAATTGCTGTTGGCTTCTGCTCAAATTTTTGAGCCACCGGAACTGCTCTCGTCTCTCGCATCTCACGAACCCTATGAGCAAGCTACCACAATAATACAACCTTAAGAAAATTCTACATAAATTGGAACCAAAAATAAGAGTAAAATCAAAAAGTAAAAGGCACATAATAAGTTTAGTTTTTCCAAGAAGGTGCATGTTATTGTAACTAAGAAGTCATCATTTCAAATTGAGAAAATATTAAAATAACGAATTTTGGTTCAAGATTTGTACATGCTAGCCAATGGCCACTGCTACTAACATGGTGATGTAGTTCAAAAGCAATTAAAAAAAGAGCCCCTTAAGGAAAGATAGTTCTAAGAGCAAACCAACGTCAACATGGAGCTACTTATAGCTTATTTTTTCTAATTGTTTTTTAGAGCCTGTTGTAGAGTCTTTGGGGTAACTTCTACTTATAACTTATGAGGCATAAATACCTTGAATAAGTTGAAAAAAGTTGAATATTGGGAAGCATGGAAAGGGACATTATCAACTTTCGGTTATAAATTGCACCAAACAAGAAGAATCACACACACAAAGGGTATAATGAAAATTATTTCAAAGGATTAAAGACAACACTATGTTCAAATAGACCCTTTACCAGCACCGGGAATTTTATATTTTTGAATTGGACCAAGTACCTGGTTATCAAAAGTAGAACTTGAAGTAAGTGGAGCTATGCTAACAAGAATGTTGTGGCCAGGATAAGGAGCCGAGCTCTACTGAAAATTAGATGAACATGAAGATTTCGAGCTGCTAAACGAAGGTGCACTATATACAGGTGGTGGGAGGGGAACCCTCTCAGGAACATTCCCTTTCCGGCCACTGTACCCAAGCAAAGAGAAGACAATGAGATCATATGTGAAATTGAGGCAATTAAAACCTAAATATTCAAGTTAACCATCAATTACCCTAATATATTGAGCTCTATTGTTGCCTTATATTGAGAAGGAATTTCCATCAACACTGCAAGAGCAAATTCTGTCCCTTTTCGGGATTGGGCCACATTCGTTGACATAATTTCTGTGAAATTGACGAACTTAAAGAAAAAAAATAGTTGTCCCCTATTAAGCATTGTCAACAATAATATGCATCAAATACTAGTGGCAAATCAGAAGGCATAATAAACATTATAATGCTAGTACATCACTTACTTGGAAATTATCAAAGGCCCGAGCGGGGATGTTGTCATCAGACTCCCTCGTCATGTCCCAGGGTCCATCTCCAACCCCAACTAATATAATCGACAAGGGTAACTTGCTGTACAAATATAGCCAAATTTAATACAAAAGTTGACAAAATAAATTATAAAAAGAGCAATAGAAAAGAGAATGGTGCAGCAAGACAACAATTGAAGAACAAGAAGTTACGCCCAATAACCATGCTGTTACAATTGCTTCAACAGTTTTCTTCTCCTGCGGACTCAACTGACCATGCTCAGTATCAACACTTCTAGTAACTTATGGCAAAACCCAAATGGCTAGGTGAGTTTGAAGGTTTAATTAACAAAGAATGGTGCTAGCCACCACAGGATTTTAAAGTTTTAATTAACAAAGCAAGATTACCTGTCTGTCTGCAATTATTAACAAAACATGGTACTGGCCACCACTCTTCTCAACAATTGTCATGGCCATTTCAATAATTGGGCCAAATGATGTCAGCCTTGTAGCAATTGACAAAGAACAGAGAAGTGTAACCTATAAGAACGAATTATTCTGGAGTTCAAGTACTACTAGGGTAGGGAAAGTATAGTTTAGTTTGTAGAATTCAAACCTGCTAAACGTAGATGAGGAACTATTTCTCGGTACTGACTCAACACTTCCTCAAATCCATTACAAAACCTATCATCTGGATAAAACCTAAAGACATCTTGATCATGTGTTGATGTTGCCAAAATGGAAACACAAAGTACTAATTATTGCCAATATTCAAAAAAATTGATCTTGGAAAGTATTATCTCTGGCTCAAAGAAATTACCATCTCCAAATCCATAACAAGAAATCAAATTATCCTCATCAAAAGCTACCAAGGTTTTCCCAATAATAGAAATGGCTTGTTCATACGGATTTAAAGCACTTCCAATGTAATGTAAGCCTCTTCTGTTGAATGACCTTGCACCTATTTACCAGTCCAAGATCAGCATGTTTCCGGTAACTGATAATAATGCTTAACACATTCAAGTTAGCATAAAAATTCAACCTGTCCACTCATTGCTCTTAGTGAAGTCTATACTAACAATGAGATTACAAGACTCAAGACCAGCATGGGCAAGAGCCTCAGTCACCTGTAAAGAAAGTAACATCTCATTTAGACTTGGTAGCAATTGAATTTATAAGAAATTCACATAATTTTGTAGGCAATAAAAGGAGGAAAATATATATATATATATATATATATGTATATGCCAAACCCAGTAACATAAAAGCAATTATTTTTTAACGATAAAACAATACTGTACTAGAAGCCAATATCTTTATTAACTCAACAATGCTAAAAATTTGACTAGCCTCTATTTGGCGTAGCATGATTTCAATCTTGGCAATTCATTGTCGACGACTCAACTGTCAACAAATAGCCAGTGGAACAAAAACAAACTATTTTGCAGAAAATGCTAGTTTCACTATCATGTTGGATAAATACTGTTGGAAATAAATAAAAATAAAATCTGGGTATTGAAAATTTTTAAAAGACAATCATTAAGTTGATCTCCTGTTTATTGTTTATTAAGAATTGGGTTGAAGTTGTTTTACCACATTTCTCTACTGAAGAGAGTCATATCCTTCATTTACCAACTTTAGATTTTAGAAAACAATCTTTCATTTTTCTATTTTCCTGCAGAAAATGATTTTATGTGGGAAAAAAAGAAACATTGTAAAGATTTACTTATCTTCCCTATTCAGTAATATAAATTGTTCAAATTACATGATAAGTTGATCACTAAAATGTTTGTACCTGTGTGTGATCTGTGGCATACTGCTTCCGTCTCTTGTTCAATTCGGAGTTTACTGATATGATGTAACAGATAGAGTTATTTCTTTGTGGTTTGAATGATGTAACAGATAAAGAGCTCAGCTGTGTTTAGCAGGGAGTTAACCTTGATGCTGCTGCAGAATGGAATTGCTGCTGCTGTTGATTGTTGCTGCTATACATATGATTTTGGTGTTGTTTTTGGGTGCTGTAGAGCTGTTTTTCATGCTAATTTTGGTGATGTTTTTGGTGCTGATTTTGGTGTTGTTTTTGGTGCCCCAAAATTCACAGCAGCACACACAGTAGCAACAGGCCACTCCCAACTAACAGCAGCATGCTTCATTGCCAATTCAACAAAGAAACATAGACATCTCTAATATTGCAAATTTCTGAGAAATATATGTCCAAAAAAAGAAAAAGGAAAAAAAAAAAAAAGGTCCTTAACAACATTTGTAGAAAGAACATACAAACTGGGATGGTACAAACGGCTCTAAAACTGTCTTGCGCAACTTGTTGGGGTTAAGCACAAGAGAGAAAGAGAATTAATATTGGCTTTTTGTGTATTTTGGATTTTTTATTGGAGCAATGACTACTTTGATTTGTAGATTATATGAAAATGTATCCATACCTAAAGAAAAGTAAATAAAAAAATGGACTCTATACGAATAAATTCCAATGATTAATTTACCTTCTTCCGCCCATTATCCACATCAATATAGACAGGAGTTGTATTAACGATAACCGAGCAAGATCCTCAACCTGAAAATCTATAGATGTTTCTGCTTAAGCTTCCATAAACACAGAATTTATAATTTTGGTGTTAGAAATGTTTTAGTTGATTTTCATAGACTCCTTACCCTTTCAATACTCAACTAACAATTCCATGGACCTAAACAAATCAATGAAGCTTTAATGGTTAGTATATGAAACAGGTTATATATCTAGACAGAATTACATAATCAAAAGGTACTTACACTATTATAAGGCAAATGTTTAGAATAAATCATAATGAAAATGAAATTGAATAGATTTTTTTTTCCTTGTAGGCAGGGATGTGATTATAGAGGAAATTGAATAGAAATTTTTTTTCCCCCCCTTATCAGCAAAATTCAAGAGACTTTTTCTCATTAAAAAATGACAAAGTTCCATGGCTTGACAGGTTTAATGCACCACTTTATAAGACAACTTGCCAAAGAACATAGGAAGAGCTACAACTTCTTTGATACAAATAAGCTTTTAGGAGGAATTAATGCCTACATCTATAACACTTATACTGACCATGCAATGTCCAAATATGATGGAGCCTATCTCATGTTGCAATATTTTTTATAAGTGCTTTGCCAAAATCCTTGCTAAGAGAAACAAGATCAATCCTCAATGGAATCATTAACCCTATTCAAATATGCTTTTGTTCCTGGATGAATCATTAATGATGACATTTTAGCTAATATTTAGTCATGGTCATGCAAAAGCTTTTGTTTGGCTGTCAATTCCATGATTTTATACTTTTCTGTTTAACTTTGTAAACTACTCTCTCTCCCCACTAAATATGAATTTTTTTTATTTTATTTATTATGTTAGTCAACACACCCTTGAATGCCTTCCTGTTTGCTTTTCCTTCATGTAGCCTGAATGTGTAGTTGAATGCCTTCCTTCTTGGTTCTAATAAATAAGGTTCTAGCATCAACCTCTAGCCATAAATCTATAAGATGAATCTAACTCTTACGTTCTCAAGTGACACCATTAGCATTGAATGCTATGATATTCCAGTCTAACTTTTTGACCATTAATCCTGTGTCTATAGAACAGAGGAATTCAAGGATTTCTGAGGATTTGTCCTACCCTTTTTATGTTCAGGAGATTTAGGTGCTCTTGCTTTCCTGGTTTTGGTTCCACTTTATTTTTTAGCAGTTCTTTCTGGCTATTTGATTCTGTCCAACTGTCCCAAACTTCTTACTAAATTTCATATTGAAAAATAATGAAATATTAGAGTAAAGTATTAGAAATATGCCCTTATATTGCTCTTTGTTCTGTTGAGTGGCTTCTAGTTTCTAACCATAATAATCTTTTCTTTCAAATACATTAATAAAATGGACTGAAATCTAGCTATGCTCTCTTTTGTTTTATAGTATGATATCACTTATCATAAGAATGTGTGCACTTTGTTAATTTTAGTTGGGAAATACTATTCACCTTCTTTCGGTATTTTCTTTTCTTTTTGAATATCAATATAAAAAAACTCATCGACTTCTATTTCTGGAGATACTGCGATTGGAGTAGGCCTCGGCCTATTCGTCCTGTAAGACCAAAACCGCAACCCAGTTACAAGGACTGTCATCATCTACATGCCAAGAAACCAAATTTCCATTGGGATCTTGAAGGTTAGCTTTGAAGGCTATCAAGCCTAGAACATCATCGTTTAGAGATGGATTCAAAGATCTCACAGAAATAGGAAATAGAAGCATCACAATTACTAATAACATATTAAACAACTTCATTTCTAATCTTCAGCTGGAAACAAACATTAATCAATTTTCTCAATCTTCCATCAAAGATTATACATTTTCTAACCTCAAATACAAGTTGTATCTATAAAAAAAAAAGAAAAAGAAGGGTCTAACGAACTAAGAATAGTCCCCAAAATACAGAACAAGAGAATAAAGGCATTGCTTGATTTTACGATGAAACCCAACTCAAAGAGAAAAATGGAGATGAAAATAAAGCTGAAACAGAGTTAAAATGACTGATATCGAACTTTTTAAAGCAAAACCTAAATTTATATATATGTGTGTGTGTGGTTGCTTCTAACGACTAGAAATTGAGAACCAAACAAAGCTTGACAAAAAAATATGTGAAAAGAAGGCAGAGAAGACTAGAATGAAGCACAACAAAACAGGTACATTAGCAGCTAAAAAAAGCCAAGAAACCAAAAGGAACAAGCTGAAACAGATGTGAATCTTTAAAGGTAAAAGGGTTTTGAAAACCCTAGAAAATTACCGATTCGAGCTTGGAGGAGTCAGAAGGAACAAGGGTGAGGAAACAGAGAAAGAGTTCGATCTAGGAATTACAAAATGATGAGAGCTCAGTACTTGAAGTACCAGAAAGCAAGAACACGAACGAATAGAGTCCTAATCCTAAATGGAGTGAATGTGTGTGTGGAAGAGAGAGAGAGGGGGGAATCTGAACATACTTGAGATTTTTTCCAGACCAAAGAGAAGAGAAGAAACAGTCTCGCCGTCGAACCAGTCTCGAACCGTCGAGTGTTGCTGTTGCTGAACCAGTCTTGCTAAATCGTCAATTACACCTGTAGACGTCCCCGAACGCATCCCGGGGGAAAGGGAGCGCGAGTCCTCCTCGTTTTGGTTCGATATTGGGTCACTACAGTTCGAAGAACTCAAAAGTCATGGTTCTCAATCTTGAACCGAAGAGTCCAAATCCGGCAAATCGTTTTGAGAAAACAGATTTTTTTGAAAGAAGTGCCAAACATGGACTGCTTTACCAAATAACAGAGTCGCCACCTAAATATTTTTTAAATGGGAAATTTAGGAAACCCTAACTCGGTGCCAAAGGCCACGTGTCCGTCATCACCAAAGTTGGCTCGGGAACTTGGGTACGATTGGGGAAGGTCACATCGTGAGCACCCCCGCTCGCCCGGTCAAAGACCGGCCTCTACTAACCATGATATCTGTTTTTGAAAAACATTGTATGTTCTTATTTCAGTTATTAGCCTAGGTTACTATGTGATACGCACAGCATACAAGTATAGACTGAATCGTCTAAATTGGAACAAAACATTTCATGTTTGTTTGTTTGAAAATGGTTTGATGGTGCTACTCGCAAGTAGGCTAAGACGTGGATTTGCCACCCTCGGGTGGGCTTAGAAAACATGATTTTGCCACTATCTAGTGGGCTTAGAACAAACAGTCGATGAATTGTCTCAATTCAAATAACTCAACCTCCACCCACAGGCATTCAAGGCAGTTATATCACATAAGCACATAGCCTCATGGTAAGCATGCTATCATGGCAGTCACTCACACGCATGCAAGGATGCTAAAGCGTAAAACTTACCGAGTACTCCAAGCCAAAACAGAAGCTTGTTAGAAATCCATGCATGGACCTAAGCATGCTGAAATGTCTAATGCAACACATGCAAAGATGCAAACTATAGCAGGCTCGGCTATCCTAAACATGGCATGTGAAATGCTACAGCTAACACGTATTCAATTTGGAATTGAAATACAAATGCAGTTTGTATGATGCACCGAGCCTGGTGCGTGCAAAACAGATGAATGATGCAAACATGCTGTCATACTGTTATGCTAATTGAAATATGCCCTATATCTAACCATCGTAAGCGGGTAAATAAAAGGGAAGAAAGACGTGGGATTGGAAGACATACATCACACACACGCACACTTATTACAATTTTGCCCTCGCACAGAGGGTCCGAATAAATAATACAGTCCCAAATGAAAGAATAATACAGATTTCTAATTAATTAACAAATTAATTACAAAAAAGTAAAACTGGCATGCAAGCCAAGGACTGCCTTGCTACTGATGAATGACGTATGCTGGGCTGCCTTGGCGCAGAAATCCACTGGGATGCCCCAATTAGCCTCTGTTTGTAATATTTCTCGAAATGCGTGCGGACTCAAAACTTGGCGATTCTTGATTTTCGCAACAGAAGCGAAGCGGAAAAGGGCATAGCAATGTATTTCACAAATATATGCATGCCTCGATCCTCGTGCCACCAATCGCTCATCTCGATGCATGATGGCCGAGGAGCCAAATTGCACAACTCAATATAGGATGAATGCAGATGAATGCTACAACAAAACCTAACTCTATCATGGGCAATCCGGAGTGTCGGTGACTTGGGAATTGAGACCCGTTCCGTCACTCGGAGTACGAAACATGCCTCGTTTCCCATGCCCGGGCTAACTCATATTCCGAACACGATGCAATATGCACGACATGCATAAATGCAACTAAAATATGATCTAGCATGCACAATGCTCTAAAAATGAGATGCCTCGAAATGCGTGCACGCGGGCACGCAAATCGAGGTGATGACATAAAAGCATGAAATGACATGAAAAATGATATACAATGAGACTAAAATGAAATGCCTCGAAATGCGTGCCCACAGGCACGCAAACCGAGGAAATGGCATACGGAATGCAACAGATCTAAAATGGCATACATGATACAAGATGGGCTTATACTAACATGAGAGAGCCTCAGCCGCACTCACATAAGAGGCCATCTGATGAAAAAAAAAAGAAGTGTCTCGAAACACGTGCCCACGGGCACGCAAACCGAGGCAATAACATAAAGGCATGAAAATGCAAATTGGGCTTACACTAACATGAGAGGACCTCAGCCGCACTCACATAAGATGCCGTCGGATGAAAATGAAGTGTCTCGAAATGCGTGCACACGGGCACGCAAACCGAGGCAATGATATACAGGCATGAAAATGTAAATTGGGCTTACACTAACATGAGAGGGCCTCAGCCACACTCACATAAGATGCCGTCGGATGAAAATGAAGTGCCTCGAAATGCGTGCACATGGGCACGCAAACCGAGGCAATGATATACAGGCATAAAAATGCAAATTGGGCTTACATTATCATGAGAGGGCCTCAGCCACACTCACATAAGATGCCGTCGGATGAAAATGAAGTGCCTCGAAATGCGTGCACACGGGCACGCAAACCGAGGCATGGGCATACGCAATGCAAATGACATGGAAAATGCAAATTGGGCTTACACTAACATGAGAGGGCCACAGCCACACTCATATAAGAGGCCTAGAGATGAAAATGAAGTGCATCGAAATGCGTGCGCGCGGGCATGTAAACCGAGGCAATGGCCCTAAGGTATGAAATGGCATGCAAATGAGACGTGGAAAATGGCATACGGAAAATGTAAATTTCAGCAGCCAAAATGATGCAAAAACAGCCCCCGAATTATAACAAAATTACACCCGATGCCCGAAATGCTATGCTAAGCACCCGAAATGGCCTACAGCTATGCCAAACATGCACAATATGGACATGACATGTAAAGACAGATGCTAGGAAGTCCCCAAACTAGAATTTTTTCAGTACAAAGCATGGCCAAACAATGATCACAAGTATGACAAAAATAGCATGCAAAAATGGGGGAAAAGAGGGGAATAATGAAACAAGTGGTATATAAAATGCTCAAACTGAAAAACACAGTTCTACAACATTAAAGAGGGGTCAAAAATATGCACATTTACAAGAGATGACATTCCTCAATTCAGTATGTAGATATGCTCAATGTAGCATGCAAGATGAAGCCAACAAAGGCTATAACATGAGGTATCAAAAGGATGCACCAAACAGCCTTGGACCCTTAACAAAACATGAATAATGGGTCATTTTAAGACTCTTTCCAAGCCTGATTAAGGCTCAAAAACAGAAGAATGATGAGCTAGCAAGGCATGCAAAAATAAGGAACCAAAGAGGGTATAACATGAAGTACCAAAAGAAATCACCAAACCACTTAAGACCCTCAACAAAACATGACAAGAAGGCCAAAATGAGGCTCTTTTCAGGCCTGATGAAGGCCGAAATCAGAAGCCAAATAAGCTTAAAGAGGCATGCAAAATGGGGCCAAAGAGAGGTATAAAGAGAGGCCATGCATGGAGGCCCCAAACAAGATTTATCCCTTCTACAATGTTGTAGAGGGACCTAAAATAAGCTCAATCTCAGTTAATGGAATGCTCAAAATCATACTTCAAATAGGCTAAAGAAACCATGCAATTTTACGGTAAATTGGAAGAATTACAAAACAAGCGCATGATAGATCCACCAAACATGGTTGAGCCCTTCTTCAATGTTGAAGAGGGGCTCAAAATAGGCCCACTCACAGTTTATTGCATGCTCGGAAATGGATCATTCATAAGCTAAACAAAGCATGCAAAATATTGGCATAAAAGATGATTTTGAAGGAAGAGCATCATAGAGGTGCCAAACAAGGTTGAGCCCTTCTTCAATGTTGAAGAGGGGCTCAAAATAGGCCTGAAACCAGTAGGGGTCAGAGCCCAAAACCACAAGAAAATAGGGTAAAGAAATGAAGCAAAAATATGTTAGAAAAAGGGAAATAGAGACTTACTCTTGAAGACAAGTCTTTGGATGCTTCTTGGCTTGAATTTGCTGTTTCTTAGCCTCTGGAAAAACTCCCTTTGCTGCTGGAATAGAAGTGATGATGGTGAGGCTTAGGGTTGGTGAAGAAGTGAGCTAGAGACTTGAAGGTTTTTCAAGGTTTTGGAGATGAAAATGGAGGCAAATGGCTAAGTGTTCTTGAGGAGAATTTTTCTAACCCTAAAAAAGGAGCCCATCGGCCCCTTAAATGGACCAAAAGGGGAGGGAAATGCACCTAAGCTTTCCCTCCCAAAATATCCCCCAGAGGGCTGAGATATTTTGAAAAACAGCTGGACAACTGTAAAGTGCTCAAAAGTAGAAAGCAGGCCGGCAAGGTGTTTTTCTTGAAGATGGCCGGCCAGCCACCCCACTGGTCGGCCAGCCACTCCCCATGGCCGGCCGGCCATGGCCAAAAATGAAGTGAACAATTACTGGCCGGCCACCATTTTTTGGTGTCCTCCCAGGTGTGTAGAACAAGGCCCATGGTTGGAATTTGGCAACTCTGAAACAGGAGACACAACATTGCATTTGAAAGAGAGGCTCAAAAATGAAAATCACAATTACTAGCCGACCACCACTTTTTAGGGTCCTCCCATGTCCCCTCATCACAAATATGTAGTCTCGGCTCGAAGAAAATATCCCTAGGGTGTTCAACATTAGCCCGGAAGTGAGAAAAACGGACGCCGGAGGAGCGAAATTGGTTTTCTGAGACAATTGCTGTCCTCCCACCCTCCAGTGATCTTCCTGGTGCTAAAACAGAGGTACCTGCCAAAATTGAACAAAAACTAATGCAAAATGAATGCTCGGGGCCCCAATCACACAGTTAAGGTCCGAAAATGTCAATAACCCAAAGTGGTGTTCGGCCACGAAGTGGGTATCTGAGACCCCAGTGTCCCTCGGTATGATAAAACAGAGGTACTCGCCGAAAATGAACAAAAACCGATGCAAAATGAATGCTCGGGGCTCAAATCACGCAATTCGGGGTCCCGAAAATAGGCTGTTGGGCATCGGGAGCGGTGTTCGACCACAAAGTGGGTATCTGAGACCCCAGTGTCCCTCGGTATGGAGTAAATGAGATGCATGCCAAAAACCGAAGAAATCGGAGATGGTTGGGCGGTCCCGAACCGAGGCACACGGCCCGACGCTCAAAATCGGAACCCGAAATGGGCAAAATGGCCTCACGGCCACGAAATGTAGCCCACGGCCACCGAGATAGCCTACAGACCACTCTTCCTCGGGAAAGAAAACAGAGAAACCGAGTCCGTTCATAACCGAGGCAAACCTGAGAGTTCGGAAGTCCGGAGGCAGGGCGCACGGCCGCGACTCTGAGACTTCTGAACGAACACAGTATGCAACATCACCAAGCGCTCAATCGGTGACGTCTGAGTCTTAAGGTCAGTCAAAAATAGGGTGTCTACAACACCACCATCGATCGTTCCCCTTTGAAATCTTATGCCGCTTAACACCAGTCTCCCTTTCGAACCCTCCTTCTCTACCTTCTCTTCTAGGTTATTCGATTTACAGCTTTCTATCTTCTTTTTAGAATCCAAATAGAAGCCAAATAGTTTGTATATATTCTGATTAAAAAAAAATTCTAATATATTTTTGGTCATTGGTGCCACATTCTACTAGTCGATTGGTTTTGTAACCCTAGACCCCAAAGAGAAGAGAAGAGAAGAGATGAGATGATCACCTAGCAATTGATTTGGCCTTTATCATCATCATCATCAGATAGAGAGAGAGAGAGAGAGAGAGAGAGAGAGAGATTGAAAGACTTGTGATATTCCATTTTGAAGGAAAAATAGTTATTTTGGAAAAAAAATTGGCGCCCCGAATTTCATTTTGGCGCTCTCTATTTGTTTGTTTGTTTGTTTGTTTGTTTTTTTTTTTTTTTTCATGACATACATTGGGCGTCATGAAAAAATAATACTTTTAACGGCAAGCGAAGTGTGCGTCATAAAAAGTGTAATACTTTTAACGGTGGGCGTTGTATGCGTCGTGAAAAGTATTCACTTTTTACGGCTAGCATATGTGCGTCATGTATAATTAATGTATTAACGGCACGCCATATGCATGTCGTAGAAAGTTTTATTATTTACGACATGCATTGCAAGCCGTAACAAAATCATCGATATTACCATTCACGGCCTACGCAATAGACATGTCGTGGTTGGAAAAGTATTTACGACATGCAAAAAAAATAAGTTGTAAAAGTGAGAAATTACGGCGTGCATTTATTGTATGCCGTTAATGTAGTGCCGTAAAAAGTCAATTTTGTTGTAGTGTAAACACAATTTTAACTTTATTAGTTTTGCTTAATACACACCATCCATTTTCAAATATACCTAAAATATCCTCATCTTCTTCAACCACCCCACGAACCCTAACCCTAACCCTAATTTGAAACTCTTCATTAACTTGTTAGTAACTAGAGCTTATACATAGAATATATAGCTGGAAATTTGTTCAGAACTGTGAAGTTTTGCAATGCCATAAAATGGTATCCATCCTTTATGAACCAAAAGAAAAGCAGGTAACTAACAAGGGATGCAAAGCACAAAAACAAAACCAGTCACCCTCAGCACAATATACCCAAAAAAAAAAAAAAAACTATACATCATCGAAATATTAAAAGCTGCAACCAAATGGGTCAAAAACAGACCTAGACATGAAATCCAAATACAAAATGACCCATACCACACAGAATAGATCATATCAAATACAATCGGAAATTTATTTATTTATTTTTTATTTGAGTGATACGATCTGACAATCATCCCAATACTAGCTAAAAAAATAAAGATTTGAAATAAAATTCTATGCGATCTAGGGTTATGTAAGTTTAAATTGAAATTCTGACAGAGATTTTTGTCACGGGTCTTGGTGAACTAATTCAATAAAAAATAACCAATTAAATCCTTTCACTGTCACGAATCAGGCGGGGGAGAGTGGTGGTGTGTGGGGGGTGTATTGATATTCTTTTGTGGTTATTTTGGTCATTTTATGTAAGGTCATTATTGTAATAAAAAATAATCAATTAATGGTGTGCCTTGAGACTATATGTGATGTTTAAATAGAGGCACTCCTACCTAATGTCCTGATATTTTTTAAAAAATGCCATTGCTACTAAAGTTTAGTGGCATCTGTTGGTAAATGTCACGAACATAATTTTTTGTGTCATTATTTTATAAAATGTCATAAAATTGATGTGACATTTCTTTATTGAAATGCCACTAGAGTCTGGTATGTTTGTGGTTCTGTGGCATTTTTCTAAAACATTTAATGCTAATTTTTATTTTTGTGGCATTCTCTAAAAACATGCCACTAGTGTAGTGTCACTAAAGTATAAATTTGTTGTAGTGACATTTTTGTTGTAGTGAAGTGACACTTTTTTTTATTGAAATGCCACTAGAGCCTGGTATGTTTGTGGTTCTGTGGCATTTTTCTAAAACATTTAATACTAATTTTTATTTTTGTGGCATTCTCTAAAAACATGCCACTAGTGTAGTGTCACTAAAGTGTAAATTTGTTGTAGTGACATTTTTGTTGTAGTGAAGTGACACTTTTTTAATTGAAATGCCACTAGAGCCTTGTATGTTTGTGGCTCTATGACATTTTTCTAAAAAATGCCACCAAATATTCTTTTTGTGACATTTTTTAAGAACACGTCCCTAATATAGTGTCACTAAAATGTGTTTTTGTTGTAGTGGTAGGTCATTATGTAGATCACTAACAAAAAACATAAATGGATAATCATAGCTACATTCATCATTCTTTTCTTTTAAAAGTTAGATTGTTTATTTTTTAAAGTATATTCGTCACTTGCTGTTAATTTTTTTTGAGGATAAATATGATAAAATTATATGGTTATAATTTTAAAATAAAAATGGATGCTGATTTATTTTTTTGGTATGAATGATGTAGAAAATAAAAGATTTAAATTATCCTAATAAAACATGAGATCTCCAACCCAACAATACTGCCCCAAGTGACCGGAAATAAGTATGATAAAAAATAAAATATGGTAAGTTAAAAAATATGATTGTTAGTATTCTGGTTATAATTTCTATTTTTCTCTAAGGTTTTGTTTTTTGTTGTTTTGGTTGAACAAAACAACAACATAAATAAAATATTTTTTAAGAAAAATATTTTTCGTCATAGTTCTAAAATGACTTATTATTAAAAATTTTGTACATCAATTTTTCATCGTGGTGGATCTTTATTGGCTTCTATTCAATGCTTATAACAAAAAGATTTTTTTGTTTTGTTTTGTTTTAAGTATCAATCAAATAGTAAAAAAGAAAAAAATTACATCCAAACAAATGGTGCCCAAGTAAAAATCTTAAAAAAAAGTGTTAAGTCAATTTCAATCCAAATGGGAAGTGGCTTTTTAGCTAAAATATGAAATAAAAAATAATATTTGGAATGAATTTTATAACTTTTTATGAAAAGCACTTACAAAAAATAGAAAAGAACGAAAATGAATCATTAACTTTTTTCTATGAATTAATTTTTTATTTTTATTTTTAACTAAAATTTTCTCATCCCAAATGGATCTTCCAAACTGCCAAAGTGGGACTTCTCATCTGATTAGCAATATGTATATTCTAAAGTGTTTTTATTTTGTATTTTTGTATTTTTGTAACTAACAAATCGTAGTATAAGGGCAGACAACAACGCATGCTCCAACTTGCAAAATTTAAAGGTGGAAACCCACAAGTCATTGTCTCCAAGTATGACCAAAACCCAAAATAGAAAAAAAGGGAAACCAAACGGCCATTTATTTAATGATTAATTTAAGAAATCATATCTTTGTCCCAAATTAAATAGGACAAGCATCAATGTGGGGTCTAACTCTCATCATGCCATCACCTTGACCGCCACTATTTATGTCTAGTGCATGTGGATCCCAAATGATTTTTTTCCTCTTTTTTGTAATAGGTCCAAATGACTTTCATGCATGGTCAGTTTTTAAAATGACCTAGTTTTGTCCAAGCATTACACCCTTAACAATACTATTTTTTATTTTTTTAAAAAATGAGAAATGATTAATTTCTTAGAGAGTAATGTTAGGCTTGATAAAAAAAAAAAAAAAAAAAAAAAACTATGAAGTTTTAAGAAATAATCTGGTGCGGTCGGTAACAAAATAAGAAAAACAGTTTGTCTTAATGTAAGTATATCTTAATTTTGAAATCTTAGGATACAAATAGTATAAACTTTCTTTTGTCTTATAGTTCTCTGTGATTAATATGTTACAACTTAGTGTATTTAATTGTATAACATATAATAAAATACCACAAACTAAGTGTGGAAAATTTTCATGAATTTTTTTTGATATTTCTTTTATGAAACATAACATTACTGTAAAATATTTAATTTTAAAGAATAATTATTCTATTGCAATGAACTAAACACTATTCAAGATTGAACTAAACATTATCATTAATGTCTACTCTTACGTTCATATATATGGTGTCTGAATGGCAACATCTATTTATTTACCTATCTATTTATTATTATAAAACTAAAGATCTGGGTTTGATAAAAAAATCCTTATCATTTGAATGATAGACAATTTGTGTGCCTTCTTTCTAGTGGCCTTATGTGCCATCTTTCCTTGCTCTTTTTCCCAACTCTCCCCTATATTTGGATCTAGGATTTAGAGATAGATTTGTGAAGTCGAGCAAGGGGGAAAAAGAGAAAAAAAGAAAAAGAAAAATGATAAAAAAAAATTAGCCTATATGCAATTCACATATATATATATATATATATATATTTTTTGTTATTCACAAATCCTTCTCCAAATTCAAAATCCAAATACAACATTAATTTTTATTGTTGTATTGCCAAGATTTGAATTTTCCACATTTGAGTTTAATGTTAGTATTCTCAACAATTTAAAGTTTTTAAGAGCATGTTTGTTTTTGTTTTTTATTTAAGAAAATATCATTTCATAAAGAGTCAACTTGTTAAGATGGTTGATCAAAGAGAGCAAGGAGGGTAGATACCGGTGGTAAGGCAACTAGGGGACAATGATCTGAGATGGTTCTTGATAATCCCCATAATTTGAGCTTGAACCTTTCAATCCATTTAGGACTAAGAAGGAACCTATCAATTTTACTCCATTTAATCCAATCATGAGCATTGCACTAGGTGTATTTTCTGCCAAGCACCTGAATTTCAGTCACCTCACACCTATCTATATGAACTCATTGAAATCTTTCATACCCGTATCCCTTCTTGAGCACCCTATTCTTTCAGCTACATTTCTAATTTCATTAAAATTTCCACACCTCATGGGTGCTTTGTAGTTAAATACATTTGTAGGTTGCATTGCTTAGCAGTGGCTGCCATTCATGGGTGACTTGTGCTGGTGGATGTTTGCTGGCCAGTGTTGCTGTGTTGTTGTCTGCTGAAGTTGAGGGCTGGAGTTGTCTGCTGATGTTAGTCTGTTAAGATTTTGTGGTTGCGTAGTCTGGGTGTGTTGGTTTGTTAAGCAGTGGACAGCTAGCTGGTTTTTTTGCTTTGCTTTGTTTGTTGGTCTCTCACCAATTAGGAGGTTGGAGCTTGAATTAGCTCCAACCTCCTCTTTATTGATGTACTTTATATGTGCTTCATCAATAAAATATACTTTTTGCCGATCAAAGAAAAAAAAAAAAATCATTTCATTAGGAAATAGGGAAAATAATACTAGTATCTCATTAGTGAAAAACTTTGCAACTTTAGAAGAGAAGTTCATATATAAAGTTTTCCACTTAGCTGATATATATATATATATTTTATACTTTTCACTGAAATGATATTTTTTGCCAACTTTTTTTTATAATATTTTGTTTTTTTAAAAAATAAAAAATTTGTTTGACGAACTATTTTAGAAAATTATTTTTAGGAATTTTCTCCAAAATTAACTTGTATTTTAAGAAACACCAAAACTTTGTTTTCAAATTTTTTAAAAACTGTTTTTTTCATAAAAATGAAAATCATATGTAAATAATGAGTGTTCTTAAAAGTTTCAATATTTATAAAAGAAAAAGATAAGAATTTGATATATATTTATATATAGAGTAAGAGACAGAAGAGAGAGTTCTGTTTATGTTTATCGAGTAAGAGAAGTACTTCTTTACTTCTCTTGTAATTGTGTTGTACTATTTTAAACCCCTTCGCTTTTGCATGAAAGATTTTTTTTTTTTTTTTTGCGTTTTACATGAATAAATAAACTATTACACTATTCTATTACTCATTTTTGAAATCCCCAAATTGCTTTCACTATATTTGCATAACCCTTTCAAGGATTTAGGAGATCTGCTTCATACACTTTCTTCCCGCTTTTCAAGCCAAAGAGTCCAGAGAGAGAGAGTGAGAGAGAGCTCAAAAGCAAAAAGCATTTTATATATACAGTTAAAATGGCACATTACAATGAATTATAAACAACCTAATTTATATACAAAGAAGATCAATTGTTGAGAGAATGACCAATTCCTGGGCTGTGACCTGGTTGTGTGGGTCGAAAATCGTCGGCATATTCCACCTTATTGGCGGTATCCGTCAGTGGCTTTCCAGCGGATGGCTTGTTACCACCACCACTACCCATTGTTGCCTTCATATTATTCTTGCCATATCCCCTCCTCATGAATTTCTTGCATGTCCTATCCTTCAAATGCCTTCCATCAACACCCACAAAAACCTCATTACATAGAATCAAAACAAGAAAAAAAGCACAAGCACACACCATTCCACACTTTCCCATAACTCAAAATTCTCAAACTGATATTGTAAATATTTATCAATCTACAGAGAGAGAGAGAGAGAGAGAGAGAGAGAGAGAGAGAGAGAGAGAGAAGCCTAAATGTCACTCTTGAACAGTAGCATTTATATAAGGGGCAGTGAGGTTCCTTGGCGGTGGGAAGATTCCATGAGAGATATAGAAAAGAAAGCAAAAGAGGAATTGGATGGCTTAGTTTTAGGGTATAAGAGCAACCTCTCATGAATAAAGAAAATCTTTGGGACATGTTAGCCCCTTAATAGTTGGCTACATTCTGAATGTTTGTCCATCTGTACAGATTGTTAGGTTAGGTTACTTTCCTTAGTAATTAATATTTCTTTTTATTTTTTTATTTTATTTTTTAATGTCAAGTTAGCATGAAGAAAAATTATTTGTTGTTGAACCCATCTTATTATTATGGGTCTCCATTAAGAGCTTGAATTTAAAAATAAAACCTTATACTCTTAGGTAAGACACTAGTAGTTGTGTCCTTCATGGATTTTAGAAACCAATCAAAATGTATAAATTAATATGCACTATAAAGTAATAATTTTCATGTACCCTTCTCTTTTTTGCTAAATGTGATCATAGGAGTACTTATTTATTGAGAGCTTGAGAAGATGGGCTTAAACGGGTTACAAACATGAGGATTTGCATACACTTCTTTAAATAATCTAAGTCAAAATCAGTATCGACTCCAGCTTAAAGCCATCAAAGATATTAGTTTAAGTCCTTGAATTTGGAAGGCATGTGCTCCAACTCTCTATGTACAAGGTCTAAAAATAAATATGCTGATCATCTAAAATTTCCTCCCAAAAATATAAGAAAAAGAAAAAGAAAAAAAAGAAAAAGAACCTTTTGTGTAGAACAAAATCTTATTGACAAAGGTCCCTAATCATGAATATTAAAAAGAGAGACTTACGGGCTGGTCCTATTGATCGCACTTATTTACCTGGAAGTTTTGTTCATTTTTTCACCTCTTAGCCTCGTTTGGGAACATGCTATTTTAGTAATTTTTTGACTTTTTACGAAAAGATGTGCAGAAAAGTAGAGAGGTGATGTGACAAGTTTTAGTTGGCTTTTTGACTTTTTGGCTAAAATAGCCACTCCCCAAACGAGGCCTTAATATCTCCAAAATATTCTTCCTGCACTTCCTTCAACAACTCAATCATCAGATCACTGACATGACCCACCATCATACACTTTTAGCCATCGGCGATCACTTCTGACCACCGGTGATTCAGGCAACCTCCAATGATCACCTCCAACAACCTCTTCTAGTGACAGTTACCAACACCATTTTTTTAGCAAAAATAACGTCCATCTCCACCATATTAATACCGTCACTACCTCCTTAGATCTGATGGCAATGAAAAAATAGAAGAATGTGAAGACGAAGAAGAAAAAGAAAGAGAGGAAGGAAAATGATGAAGATAAGGAGGAAAAGAAAAGGCCTTACCAAAAAATAATTGCCCTTAGTGTCGTAGATCAATATAATCATGTCTTTACCATTTATTCTCTCTCCTCTTTCCGGTCATAAATTTATCATTGATAGATTGACCCATATGGCATATTCATCTCTTTATTGACAAATCAGTACTCTATTATCTTTCTAATGATAAATTTATTACTGGATAGATTGACTCATCTAGCATATTCATCTCTACAATGACAAATCTGTGCTCTATCATCTTTCTAATGATAAATTTATCATTGATAGATTGACCCATCCAGCATATTCATCTCTACAATTACAAATTAGTGATAAATTCATCATTGTATAAATATGAAAATTCGCCAACAGTATACAACATATTCAACAAACCAATGCTAAATTTATTGCTGATAGATTGACCATACTGCATAATCACCTTTCTCCAGTAACAAAAATGCTAAATTTGTCATTGTTTAAAAATCATCATAAATAAGTTTCATCTCAAAATAAATAACATAACTTACAAACTCACAAAAATGACGTAACTTTCATAAAATAACAGTGATAAACTAATCAAACAACAAGGAACACGAGTGTTGCTGACAATGATGAAGGAGGACGGTGGTTGACGCAAGTAATGTTGACGATGACGAAGGAGAATGATGGTCGACGATAATGGAAACAAAAGAGGATGACAGTGGTGTGAGGCAAGTGACAACGATGGCGAGGGAGGAAGATAGCAACAGAGTGTAGATCTGCAATGGTGGAGTGTACATCTGCGATGGTGGAGGTGGATCTAAGATGGTGGAGGTGGTGTATACATCGACGGCGGTGATAGTTGATGAACAATGGTAGCGGGTGAATGACGATGGTGGTGGTGGTGGTGGTGGTGGTGGTGGACAACGATAGTAGTGGTGGTAGTAGATCACGATGGTGGTGGTGGTGGTAGTGGTAGACGACGACAGTGCCAATGGCTAGCTAGTGATTATGTAAAGTTTCTAAAAACATGGTAAGAGAGAAAAAAGAGAGATGTGAAAAAGAAATATGAAAATATTTGATATATAAATATTTAACGAGGACAATATAAGTAATGGAGAATTTATTAGTGCATTTAATTAGTCAAAGTGACTTAAGTAGGACTGGTCGGTAATAACACCTATTAAAAGCACATTCTTCGGCTTAAGTCAGTAATAACAAATCTTTGTCCAAAGGCCCATAAAACTTATTCTTTAAGGCCCAAATTATATAAAGATCTTGAGAAAAAATGCCCTGGGGCCTAAAAATTATCTTATTCGGCTAACTCCAAAATTTTATTTACAGTAATAAAAAATCAAATAAAAAAGTTTACACAAAAAAAATCTAAAAATTATATAAATATTATTTAAATATAATTGTTGAATTTCTCTATCATCATGTCCCAATGCATACTTAACTACTTAGCTAGGTGCGTATAAGATGACTCGAACACTCAATCATAAAAAAAAAAATTTAAATTGTGCCAGAATATTAAAAGGGTTGGTCGAGCATTTGAACTTGGAAAGTTCATTTTGAGACCGATTTTGATAATAACTGTTCATTTTTTAGGACTTGTTGAATAAAATATACATACAAAAAGACAAAATGATTGAACATCGGTAACTATATGTTTGGATCATATTTTTTTTAAATAAATAGATAATAAATATAATTTTAAGAATAGACATCCATTTTTTATAATACAAATTTTATTTAAAAATATAACTACCGACATATCTGATCATCTTAATTTTTATATAAATATTATTTCACGAGTTTTAAAAAATAAATAGTTTAGATTACTGAAATCGATTCTAAAATATACCTACTAAGTTCATATTAAAGTACTTAAATTTTGATGCATAATCTAATGAACGAGAGGAGAACATAATTTTAAGGGGCAAATTACCAACATCCCTATCGAGATTTGACTAAAATATAAATTTTTTTCTGAGATTTGAGAAATTACATCTCGTCCCCTGAGGTTTATATTTGCATAACAAATTGTCCCCTCATTTGTTATGCAAATATAAACCTCAGTGGACAATTTATAATTTCTCAAACCTCAGAAAAGAATTCGTATTTTAGTCAAATCTCAAAAAGGTATTGATAATTTATCCTAATATTAAAAACAAAAATTTCTATACTTAAAAAGAGTTTCAATAGAGATTTAGCTTTAAGCTTCATTAAGAATTGAGCCGACCTAATTATAACTTGACCCCACAACTAGTTTTGTTTTTGAGATATTTTAAGAAATACTCTCACTACAAGATTGCGCATTAGAAATCCTATGAGATCTTTCCAAGGTGATTGGATCTTCAATGCACTTTATTATTGATTTTCTTTTGACAGGTATAGCCCTTGAAAGAACTCAAAGGTTGCAATTAGGTTTACAGTAATGTTACGGAGCTCTAAAATAAGAGCACTAAAATAGCTTTAATTTATTTATTTTTTATTTTTTTTTGTCTTTACTACACTGTTTTTTTTTTTTTTTTTTTTTTTAAATGGGTGACAGCTCATTAGAGCTGTCCTTCCCCAGTTCTAATTAGAGCTCCGGAACATTTTCCTTAGGTTTAAAATAGGAAAGAGAAAGAGAGGTTAGAGGTTGTACTTCCCCACTTCCAGCATGTACCTTCCCACTCACCACCACCATACAATACATACACCACTGTTTATATGGATGGTTCCTATAAGACTTGCCTTTATTTCTAGGGCTACACAAATCCTACTTTACAGCCAGAGACCTATGTGACTTTTTGCACTTCCTATAGCATGATCATTGGCCACCAATGTACAAAATAATATTGCTGATAAAATATAAAAAATAAAATAAAATGTAAAAAGAATATTCCTTTGCGGTTGATGGCAAGAAAAGAAGTAAAGAACCATAAAGATGGTCTCCCCAGTTTTGGGAGTTAAATTAATTGGGTGTTTTTATATACCACAAAATTTAAATCAGGGCATGTTCTAGACAAAATTTAGTGGACCCAAGTTTCCTTAGCATCTCCACTCCACTTTGATTCCCTTGTGATATATAATATGTTTTCATTTTTTTTTTCCTTTTCACAAATTGTTGGGTTTGGTGAAGGATTTCTTTAGATAGTTTTTTTTTTTTAAGGCTTCACCCCGACTAATTAGGTACATGGGTAGTTTAATCGTGGGATAGTTTCAAAAGCAAATGATGAATGAAACTTAAGTTATTCTGGAGCTACTGCTCTGTTTGCTGGCTTGAAGCCCTTTGCTGGCTGGGTGTTTTTTTTTGGTTTTCTTTGGTGATCCGTCTAGCTTTCTTTTGTTCCTTTGTTCTCTCATCTTGTTGGTTTCTTACCAACTGGTGCTTCGAGCTTGTCCTAGCTCTGAGCCCTTCTTTATTAATGTATTTCATCTTTCTTGATTCATCAATAAAGATTTATTTTGCCGATAAAAAAAAAAAAAAGTTATTCGGTTCACCTCGAAATTTTTTAAACCCAAAACTTTTCATATAAAAGATATATGAATAACTTTACTTTCTTGTTGATTTAGAAGCAAACCCATGTTTGAACTTGTAATTTTTCAATTCAGTCCATCTTTTATGTTGGAAAGTTTTAAATACACAATCGAGACTTATACCTTCCAATAGAAACTCTTGTAATGCAAGTGTAGGGAGAATTATGTGTATTCACCTCAATGCATGTTGGTACACATTGTTTTCCAAGTCCATCTTCTATGTTGGAAAGTTTTAAATACACAATTGAGACTTATACCTTCCAATAGAAACTCTTGCAATGTAAGTGTAGGGAAAATTTTGTGTATTCACCTCCATGCATGTTGGTACACATTGTTTTCCATCCCTAGCTAGAGTAAAATACGTTCTATTTGTTTTTTTTTTTTTTTTTTTCTTTTTTTACCATATGTGTAACCATCGAAATCATACGTAGATGTGTGGTTTGGATCATAGGGCGGAATTGGCTTATATGCATGAAGGAGTATAAACATGAATTTAAAAAAATGAAAAAAAAACCTTGGACATATGATTCGATATTCCTATGGAGCTTGGAGCTTTTGCTAGCTCTAAACTCCTCTTTTTTTTTTTTTTTGATCGGCAAAAAAGAAACTTTATTGATGAAATAAACAAGTACAGGGTACAAGACAAATTACATCAATAAAGCAAAGGGAAGTGCAGAAGCATCACAGTGAGCTAAATGATTCCAACTAGGTTGGCACCACCGCGCTCACCCTATCATTTGCTAGCACCCCTAAGTTGGTGAGAGACCAACGGAAAAAAAGAAAATAAGAACCAAACCCAACAAACAAATCTAGCACTAGAAACAAGCAGCTTTAACTTGACCAACACTGAATAATTTGACCATCATGCTGCTAGTTGACCAGAAGTTGAACAAAATAGCTCCTTATTTGGTACACTACACTTCTGCTGCTAGTTGGCCAGAAATAAACAAAAAAACTCCTTTTTTGGTTCACTACCACAGAAGCAAAAAAAGAACCTGTGCTTGCAATTGGATAACCAAGCCAAAGAAAAGACATCAAATGCAACCAGCAAATTAATATAGTCATCATCTCAAATTCCCAAGCAAAACCCAAGCACAACACAAACAGATTGCAGCCTAAGACAACACTGACGTCAGCAAAGATAAGTCCAGCCAAAAGCCTAACAGAAGCACACAAGGACAGCTCCCTTCACCCTTGACAACTAAGAACCCAGCCTTACAGGAGCAATCACACCAGCAAATTCAGTCCAGACTTAGCATCACAGCAGCAAATTCAGACTTAATTTCCTCTAAACCCCACTTTGACAGGTTAAGCCTAGCACCCCTACAGCAGCAAACTACAGCAGCATAACCAAACCAACCCAGCAACGCATACAGCAGGACAAAACACTAAAATCCCCCAGCATACCAATGGTATATTGTTATTAAAAATATGCATGATCTTGCTGTATTAAACTCCTCTTTATTGATGTATTCATTTATATTCCGTATGTTCCCATCATTAAAGATTTGTTTTGCCGATAAAAAAAAAAAATGTGGCCATAAAAACAATTTTCTAGTATGTGAATTTTCAAGATGAAACTAAGGTCTCGTTTGGGGAGTAACTATTTTAGCCAAAAAATTAAAATGTCACTGTAAGTTATTATATTACACTCTCTACTTTTTTACACATCTTTGTATAAAAAATTAAAAAAATTACTAAAATAACGTGTTCCCAAACGAGGCCTAAATGGCCAAAATTACTAAATCATCCTAATCCCATACCATGTAAACCTATAGTTAGAGATATAATTTTTTGTAGGTTTTGTTGTACAAACTGGCATTTGCTTTCTAGTTAGAGTGTTTGTAGCTCTAAAATATTTGGTAGATTTGATTTTAAAATCTCGTTTGAGATAAGTTAAAATAACTTAATTTGGGCTAAAATAGCCAATAAAAGAAAATATTCAATCATGTCACATACTCTATCTATTTTTTTACATGTCTTTTAATAAAAAAAATCAAAAAGCTAATTAAAATAGTCAATTCCTAAACGGAGAGCCAAACAATCTTGCTAATTACACATAGTATAGGGCAAAATGTCTCCATGCATGTGACTAGGCTCTCTTTCGTAAGTGGACATACATATTCTATTGTCTTCTCTGATACTATGATAAGTTGTTGAGCACCTTGAAACTTAGATTGTTAGAAAGATGAAAAATTAATTATTTATATCCTCAATACAATCTTGATTAAAAAAGTAATGCGAATCCATAACACATTAAGAAAGAGATAGTTCACATTCTACATTAAGTAAAACAAATTACAACTTCAAATTACAGATTTCACTCCATTGTGAACCATCTAAACTAGAAGTGGAATGTTACATACACAAACTCCAATCTTACGTAAAAATGAAACACAAGTCTATAACCCAATGATTGCGTAGTGCAATGAAGAAAATCCGAAAAATGAAATGTTGCATTGTAATAGTGCCTTAATCGTGATCAGAATGACCAACACCAGGACTATGACCTGGTGTTGTGGGTCGAAAAGAATCCACATTTCCTTGATCCATAGTTCTAAAACCAGATGGTTGCAGCTGACTAGCGCTTGCAACCTCATTACTTTTGTCTTTAACGCTCATTTTGACATTAGGGTTCAAGCATTTTGCGCACCTCAAATTCTTTCGCAACTCCAAATTCCTTCCTTCAATACAAGTCATTTCGCAAAACAAGAGTACTAGAAGAAAAAACAAACAAATTGAAGTAATCAACTTGGCCATGGCTAAGTAGATTAGATGAGCTCAAGCTCAAAGATAGAAGAATCAAATGAGAATGGTTGGGACAAGGAAGAAAGGAACATGGTCTGTCCAAATGACTCTCTTGGTATTTAAGGACTAAAAAAGGAGAAGCATGTGAGTCCCAAACATCAAGGAAGATTCCATATGGTGAGCTACAAGCCTGACATAAATGTTAGGGGCTTTCATTCCATTGCTTTGGAAGAATTTCTAGGGTTAGAACAATATCATAAATTTTCTTTTTTTCTTTTTAAAATTTTCTTTTTTCTGTGGTAAGTAAGTGCTTCAGAATATCATGCATGTGTATGTAATTAAGAATATCATTCTCTGTTTATATGCTCGCCTTTATGAATATCATGCATGTTTGAAGAAAAACAGAACAAGTAGTTATTTCTTTTTATTCAAATCTATTTCAATCATATATCAAACATCCAGTAGCTCTCTCTATATATACAAGAAGAAGATAACTAACTCTTAACTATCTAACCACCTAACAAACTATCTAACTAACTAAGACAAGTGTTAACAATCTGTCTAACTAACTGAAGCAAGTGTTCTGTTACAGCTGCAGCACAGGAATGATACAATGTGACCTCAGCTAGCTCCTTGACCTCTTTGAGCTGTCTTGATCTGCTGCAGTGTTAGGATCCTCAACATCCCCTTGCAAGCGAATGGGGGAAGATGGAGACAACATGAGCTTGGCTTTAAGATACAAAAACCGAGAAACAGAGAGGGGCTTAGTGAATATGTCAGCCAGCTGATCAATGGTTGGAATGTATCGCGATAAACTTCTTAGCCAGAACTTGATCACGCACGTAATGACAATCGACCTCAATGTGTTTAGAACGTGAATGAAAAACAGGGTTGGAGGCTAAGGCAATTGCAGAAAGATTATCACACCAAAGTGTAGGAAGCACTGGTGAGACAACAGACAAATCTTGAAGAAGCATGCCAATCCAAGCTAACTCAGCTGCAGTATGAGCAAGAGACCGATACTCTGCCTCAGTCGAAGAGCGGGACACGGTTGATTGCTTTTTAGCGGACCAAGAGACAAGATTACTACCCAGAAAAATGCAGTAGCCGGAAGTGGATTTACGGTCAAGTAGATCACCAGCCCAATTTGAATCGGAGAAGGCATGAACATCAAAGGAACTAGGGGAATAAGAAAGACCATGAGTAAGAGTGCCTTTGATAAAACGAAGCAATCGCTTCACAGCAGCAAAATGTCCAACAGTGGGTGAATGCATATGTTGGCAAGACTGATTTACAGCTAAGGAAATGTCTGGGCGAGTAATGGTGAGATACTGAAGAGCCCCAACCAAACTACGATAAAGAGCAGGATCAGAAAATGGCTGAGCAGCATTGGGAGGAAGAGTTGGCTTGACAGAGATGGGAGAGGAGCATGGCTTACAGTCAGCGAGTCCAGCTCTTGTGAGAATGTCTTGGGCATATTTGGTTTGAGATAAAACATAGCCGGAAGTAGTGGTAGTGATAGAAACACCAAGGAAATAAGACAAATTTCCCAATTCTTTCATGGCAAAAGCTGTGTGCATATGAGAGATGAGGGACGTAATATGAGAAGGATTATTGCCGGTAAGCAAGATGTCATCAACATAGACTAAAAGAATAGTAATATTGGCGCCCAATTTTTGAATAAACAAGGAAGAGTCACACTTGCTGTTAGAAAATCCTTGAGAAAGCAGATAGGTGGAAAACGTTGAGTACCAGGCTCGGGGGGCCTGTTTGAGCCCATATAACGCTTTTTTGAGATGACATACATGGTGAGGATGAGCTGAATCAACAAACCCAGGGGGCTGAAGCATAAACACCTCTTCTTCTAGTATACCATGCAAGAAAGCATTGGATATATCTAACTGTTGCAGAGGCCAACCATGATGAAGAGCCAAGCAAATCACAATTCTGATAGTGGGAAGTTTTGCCACTGGGCTGAAAGTTTCTTGAAAATCTATTCCTTCTTGTTGAAGATATCCCTTGGCAACAAGGCGAGCCTTATGCCGAGCAATAGTACCATCTGAATTTCTTTTAATGCGAAATACCCACTTACAACCAATAGCATTTTTAGTGGAAGGCAAAGAAACCAAGGACCAAGTCTTTTGTTTGTGTAAGGCATCAATTTCATCTGTCATGGCTTTATGCCAAATAGGAGAATGAAGAGCTTCCTTATAAGAAGGAGGTTCAATATCAGAATAGAGAGGCGCAGAGATAATAGAAGACTGTAGAGAATTAGTGTGAATCAAACCATGTGAAGGAGCCTTAGAGCGAGTAACCATGGGATGAACATTAGAAGGAGGAAGAGGCAAATCAATGGAAATAGAGGAAATGGGAATAGGTATAGGTGCACCAGGTGGAGAAGAAACAGGAATAGGAAACTGAACCTGAGGAGAAGTAGAAGTGGTTGGAATAAGAGCAGCAGCAGAACTAGGAGCAGCAGCAGAACTTGGAGCAGCAGCAGAACTAGGAGACAAGGTAGCAGCTGAAGAAGTAGAGGTAGGAACTGGAGAAGACCAGAAGAAAGACTGAAGCTGTGGTAAAGAAGAAATAGAGGAAGTAGAAGAAGTAGTAGATGTGGCCATAGCAAAGGGAAAGACAAGTTCATTAAACACAACATGCCTGGATAAGTAAACCTTACCAGAAATGGGATCCAAACATCTATAACCCTTAGCAAAAGAATGATAGCCTAAAAACACACAGGCAAGAGATTTAGGCTGCAACTTAGTAGAGGTATATGGTTTTAACCATGGAAAACATTGACAACCAAAAGTGCGAAGAAAAGCAAAGTCTGGAAGATGATGAAATAAAATTTCAAAGGGAGATTTGTGACCCAACTTAGAAGAAGGCAATCTGTTAATCAAATAAGTAGCACAAGCTAGAGCATCAAACCAAAAATGAAGAGGAACAGAGGAATGATGTAACAAGGCTATAGCAACTTCAGTGAGATGTCGATGTTTTCTCTCAGCCACACCATTTTGGGGTGGTGTATATGGACAAGAATGTTGATGCACAATGCCTTGAGCTGTGGTAAACACTTTCATTTTCTTATTACAGTATTCAGTACCACCATCCGTTCTGAGAATTTTGAGTGAAGTAGAGAATTGTTTTTCAGCATAAGCTTTAAACTCAAGAAACTTATCATACACCTCACTTTTATAAGCCAAAGGATAGAGCCATGTAAATCTGCTAAAATCATCCACAAAGAGAACATAATATTTGAAGCCAGATGTAGCATCAAAGGGACCCCAAACATCACTATGTATCAATGAGAGAGGTGTATTTACAGAAGAATTAGACAATTGAAAAGGTAAACGATGACTTTTAGCAATACAGCAGTCAATACAATCAAGTGACTTAATGATTTATTTGTAGTAAGTCAGAAATGAGGAACTAGATGAAAAATTTCAAACTACTAGGATGACCTAATCTATTATGCCATACAATACTAGAAGTAGGCAATGACTTATTGATAACAGAATCTGGTATATGAGTTGTAGCAGATGTGAGTGATGCTGTGTGTGGAGCAGCAAAGGCAGCAGGAGCAGATGTGTTAGTGACTGATGGAAGAAAATGGTATAAGCCATTGAGATTAGATCCTTGATGAAGAATTCTCTTCGTAACTTTGTCCTGAATCACAAAATTGGCATCATCAAAACTAATAATGCAATTATTATCCTTAGCCAACTTTTGAACAGAAACAAGATTAGAAGACATAGCATTAGCATGAAGAACATTATTGAGTTTGAAAGAATAATGAGGGGTAGGAAGGAGACCTTTACCAATGTTACGAATGGGAATAGAGGTTCCATCTCCTATGGTAATGTGATCTCAACTCGATAAGCGATAGTTGCTCGAGATGATTCAGGTTATTGGTAATATGATCGATGGGCGCAGAGTCTAAGTACCAAGGACTAGACCGAAATCTGAAGAAACGAGACAGAGGTGAAGAAACACTAGAACCGTGTAAAGAAGATGTAAGATGTGCTCTAGGTTCTTGAGGTAAAGAAAAGTGAGAGGATGAAGAAGGAGTAAAAGGTGTGAAGAAGGCGTGAAGAAGACCGATATTCAGATCCATGCGATGCCAAAGAATCAAGTGCGTAATGACTCGCCTCCACAAATTTGACAACTCAAGTAGAAGAGACATGATGAACATTGCGTCCTCTGCCTCTGTTGTTGCTATAATAGCGACTATTACCTCTATATGATCCCGGCGCGACCTCTCCTCGCCTCTATAGAAGGATCGCCTCGAAGAAGTGAAATGAGGTGCTCGTGAAGCGAGAACTAACAGATCCGTAACCTTTAAATGAAGAGAATGCAACAGCTTGGTTCAGAACTATTTTGTGTTTAGCTTCCAAGTGAATCGCCTCGAACATAGCGAGATGATAGATCGCCATAGTTATAGTGTCGATCGAGCACGAATGGCATGGTGAATGCATCATATTCGACGGCAAACCATTCAAAGTAATTAACACTAAATCTTCATCTTCAATGATTCTTGAAGCAAAGTGCTAGTTGACTAACTAATGCCTTAATCTTTGAGAGATACTCCTCCATTGTATCGATTTCTTGGAAACAAGATTCACTTGTTCTTCAATTGATGGATATGAGACCGAGACGAGATGTAAATCTCTTGTTCAGAGAAGACGGATCTCGAGCAATTACGATCTTGAAGCACGCTTGAGTAGATTGGTGGTGTAAGCGTAGCGTTGATCTGACTCAATAAATGAGCATCTATCATACACCATTGAAGATGATCTGGATTGGACACTTCCTTTCACGATGAATCAGAATTGTAAGAGAAGGACATGGTGTGGAACCATCAAAACCTAGAAGATTAGTAGCTTTGAGAATGTTGGACAATTGATTTTTCCGGATGAGAAAGTTGGATCCATCGAGCTTGACAAAGAACAAATGATGAAAGATTGGATATCGTGAGAGTTAAGTTTGAAGGAAGGGAAGAAGATAAAGATGAAGATAGGGAAGATGAAGTTGCCATGGATCGGTCGTGAGAGCATCAAAGCTCTGATACCATGAAGAAAAACAGAACAAGTAGTTATTTCTTTTTATTCAAATCTATTTCAATCATATATCAAACATCCAGTAGCTCTCTCTATATATACAAGAAGAAGATAACTAACTCTTAACTATCTAACCACCTAACAAACTATCTAACTAACTAAGACAAGTGTTAACAATCTGTCTAACTAACTGAACCAAGTGTTACATACCGCAAAGACAGAATGATACAATGTGACCTCAGCTAGCTCCTTGACCTCTTTGAGCTGTCTTGATCTGCTGCAGTGTTAGGATCCTCAACAATGTTACATTCAACTTCATTTCTCCAACTGTCCTTAGCAATAGAGTTAGTTTTCTGGGGGTTCTAAGAGTATTTTTATGATATATCTACTATTACATTAAAATTGTGAAAATCCTGTCATATTTTTTACTTTTTTTTTAAATTTTAATTTTACTCTCTCAAATTTATTATGTTTGGTAAAAGTTATGAAGAGTCTTATATAAATTAACTATCTCTTTATTTTTGGAGTTGAACACTAAAAAACGATATATCTACTTCTAATAGTCTATATAAATATAAACAACTGCCTCTCTTCTTATTAAAATTTAAAAAAAAAAAAAATCATTTTCCTATTATTTATGTGTCTATTTCTATATAGATACACATAATATTTACAATTGTCCACTATGAATCAAGTAGTTGTGAATAATTTTAATTGAATCATAAAATTGTATGCATCTGTTCAAATCTAAACAGATGAAAGCGCATATGTTTTTAAAATGGAGATTTGTGCTGCATCTCAAAAATTTGCAAGTTATCTTCATACACTTTGTTTTTGTTTAGATTAGATTTCCTGAAATATTTTACATAATACTTTAATAATCAAGATTGATATTAAAATTCTAAACAATAACTACTTTCATTAAATCTATTTTGCAGTTTTTGGTTTTTCATGTTTTTGTTGTTTATTTTTTTATATTTTCTCAAATTTGATAATTAAAGATACTGAAATTTTTCATATTTATTTTTAAATTACTTTTACATAAATATCTACTATCTTATAATCTAAATAGAATTAAAAAGTAAAATATTTATAAATTTGAACATGCACTGGTTTATTATTATTATTAATTTTTTTCGAAAAGAATACACAATAAATTATTTTCTAAGTGTATTTAGATTAAATGAATTTAAATCTAAAAGTAAAATTAAAAAATAAAAAGGTATTATTAAATTAAGTAAATCTAAAAAAAAATAAAGGGTTATTAAAAAAAAGTGTCAAAGACAAAAACATGGAAAATAAAAAAATTCAAAAGAAAAGTTTAAAAAACAAAAAAACCAAACCAAAAACTATAAACTTCTATTTTTTTTTAAATCTTTCTTCACTAATCTCTAATTTTACAAAAATTATTCACAAATTTCTATCAATTTTATGTGAATTTAATAATCTAATTAAAAAATAGTGCATACACACAAAAAATACAAAATTTTAATATTAAACATATATATTATGACTAACTATTTAATTATGAATAATTATCTTCTCATTATTATCTGTATTAAAGTTTCATATATTATTTTTATGGTATTTTATATATGTCAGTATCTACATATATCAATAGATAAAAACATATAAATGTTAATTTACATATATTACTGTATTCATACATTTTCAATTCGTAATGCTATATTACCATTGATTTGGGGCGGTGGATAGCGTCAATTTGGAGGCATGGGCAGTATAGGGTGGTGTGGACAGCGGACTTAGGGTGGCAACAGGGGTGGGTAGTGGCGTGGCGGCTTGAGGTGTGGTCTTGAGGAGTGAGCAGCTGCAGAGGAGTGGGTGGTGATTTGACTTCTGTATTGAGTGGTTCGGCTGCTTGGGTGTTGGGTTATTTGTTTAGGGTGTTTTGGTGGGTTAATTATGTGGGGTTTCATGTCTTTTTTTATAGTTAAGTCCTTCTTAGCTTGTTTTTGTATTTTTTTTTAGAAAAAAAAACGAGAGGCTTAGGGGTTGGTTGTTTAGATGCGAGTAGCAGTAGTAGGGGTATTTTGTACTTCCGAATCTCTCTCGATGCATGTCATCTTCCTGTACTCTTAATTTCATGCTGTTAAATGAAATTTTTCTTTGCCGATCAAAAAAATATTACCATTGAATACTTTAATTTTTTAATATGCATCGCTTTAGTAATATAATTATATTGGTTAGGAATAAAACTGCGGAATTGTGTATTGTTCTCCTATCAATTTATATTCAATACATATATACATACATCTCATACAAACAAGTGTCAACAATGGAAAAGTTCTGTCTCTCCTCTCTCTAAAAACCTCCCTCTCTCTCTCTCTCTCTCTAAAAACCTCCATTCCCGAGCCTCACTTTTGGCCGGCCGATCACCGCCTTTGGCTATGGCGGTCGGCTGGCCCAGCTCTCTCTTGTGTTTGTGTGTTGGTTTTTGTGTTTAATAAACTTGATTCCCACAATGTTTTCCCACTTAGTTGTGTTTTGTGAGCTGATAATCTTAAAATTTTTGGTGTTTGTTATCCGTTTTTTTGGTAGATGCATTGGGGTGTATGTTTTGTTTCAACAGGGATGCTTGGAATAAGGGTCATAACAGAGTAGAAGGAGGTCGGTTTTGGATCGGAATAGAGGTTGTTCAGATCTGGTTTGGATCTTCATTCAAGCGCTCCTTTGCGAGTGGGAGTTTGAGGGATGAGCTCTGGTTCGGATTTATGGAGTTGTTTCGGTGCGCTCCAGATCTATCTAAGATTTCATTCGAGCGCTCCTTTTCGAGTAGGAGTTTGAGGGGTGAACTTTATCCAGTTGTTTGGAGGCATCTCGGCGGTTGTTCGATGTTTTGGGTTGTCAATATCGAAGCTTCTGCAGTGGGTGTGTTCGAAGTTTGGATCGGAAAAGATGAGTTCGACCATGGAAGTGGAGATGGCAGTGGGTCTTGTTCGGTTGGAAGTGGAGCTGGGTGTGGAGCTTTTTCCAGCCATGGAAGTGGAGTTGGGTGCGGAATGAGTTTTGTGGGTCTTGGCTGGGTACGGAGCGTGCAAAATGAGCGTGAGTTTGGTGCGGAGCGTGCGGAAAGAGTCCGACCATGGAAGTAGAAGTGTTGTATGGTGTGTGTCTCAGCTTTGGTGGGTCTTGGGCTATTGAAGTGTTGTGAGTTTGGTGGGTCTAGCAGCATGGGTGAATAAAAGATTGTGCATTTAGAGTGTAGCAGCATAGGAGTGTAGCAGTGTTGTCTGGAGTGTAGCAGTGTTGTAGCTGTGTAGAATGGGAGTGTAGCAGTGTAGTAGCATGGGTGTGAAGCAGTGTAGCAGCTTGGGTCTTGGGCTATTGAATAGATTTTAGTTTGGGAGTGTAGAAGCTTGGGTGAATAAAATATTCAGGTTGAATAGTAGTGTGTGGTTTGTTGATTTTGGGTTGTGTGGGTTGATTTTGTGGGGACTCATGTATTTTATTTTCTAGTTAAGTCCTTCTTAACTGCTTGTTTAAAAAAATCGTGAGGCCAAGAGGTTGGTTGTATGGATGTGAGTAGCAGTAGTAGAAGTATTTTGTACTTTCCGAATATCTTTCGATGCATGTCATCTTCCTGTACTTTTAATTTCATGTTGTTAATGAAATTTTTTTTTGCTGATCAAAAAAAAAAGTGTCAACAATGAATACTTTCAATAACAAATCAAGACTTTGCAAAACACTTCATTCACAACAATAATTGATTTTTTTTTTCCTTCACAAAAATAATCACATTATTGAGGGTAAAAGAATTTTAAAATTCACAACAATATGATATCGTATTAAACTTTTACTCATCCAAACATTTTTATTACAATGAGTTATAATAGTGAGCAGAAAACAAAATTAGAATATGGTGAAACAAAAACTACAAAAAATCTATTGCAACATTCTCTCACAGTAAAGTTAGATGAGCTCAAACAGAAATTGTCCTATCTATTATGAAATTCAAGAAAAATAATATATCTCATGCACACATTTTAGTCAAATTACAAGGAAAAAAAATAAAAAATACCCAAATATTATCACAACAACTCAATGATGCAGAAAGTAAGTATATCAAATAAAAAGTTTCAATCAATTTTTGTCATATGCTGATTACTAATAGATACTATAATAAATTATGTGACTCGACGGTTTCATGAAAATGACCTTGCAAATATTTATAAGCAGGGGCGGAGCCACGTTGGGCTTAGGGAGTCACATGCCCCCCTTGAGTTTCGGGAATTTTTTTTTTTAACATAAAGAAAATATATTAAATAAAAAAATTATAAAAAAATTATTTAAAGTGAAATGTCAATGACATTTTTAAAATTATGAGAACAATAATAGTTATTTTGATTGAAAATAAAGAGGCTATAATAAGTCACATTATTATCTATAAAAATTTTAATATAATGGTGATGTCTATCATTATTGACATGCAAACATAATTAATTTCATTGAAGATATATAGGATTTATTGGATTGTTAGTTACATTTGACATCTGGAGTTTATCCTTCATGTGTTTCTTTCTATTCATAACTAAAATGACTACTATATAAATTACAATCAAGCAACACATCTTCAATTATAAAAATAAAAAATAAATAAATAAAATTATAATAGGTCATAACTAATATCAGAATGAATTATAACTAACTATTACTTGATATATAGTCATAACTAAAATAACAACCACAAGAAATTATAATTAAATTATATCTAACACTATAATGTGTTATAACTAAAGATTACAAAGATCATAATTGCGACATATGATAGACACTTTTTTTACAGTATGTTTTATAAAATTTCTTTACTAAAATATATCATTTTTGTCTCAACGTATCTTCTTTTTTAATTTTCCAATCCACCTATAAAATAGTTACTCCCCAAGATTTTTATAAAATTTAATCTCAAATCCTTTAATTTAAAATTCACATTTATCCAAATAAACTCTTAACATTTAAGTTTAATAATATCTCATTGTTGTTTATTATGAAAAAAAAAAAATAGTGTGTTTGGTTTTAGTTTTTTGAATTAAGTTTTTCGAAAATTAAGTTTTTTGATTTTCATGTTTTTTTTTTGTTTTTAGTGAATATTTTTAAAAGTTTAAACATTTTTTTTTTACTTTTTAGATGCACTTTACTTAGATGTATCTAAAAAGTAAAAAATTTGTAAAAACAATATTTTAAAAAATTAATAAATACATAAAAATAAAAAAAATGTACTGAATTCTCATATATATATATATATATATTATATTTTTGGTATTTAGTGAATTTTTAAAAGATTTTTTTCACAATTTTTTTACTTTTTAGGAATATTTATGTAGGTATGTCTAAAAAGTAAAAAAAAAAAAATTGCTTAAAATATTAAAAAAAGTCAGTAAAAACAAAAAAACACGAAAAATAAGAAAGTAGAATTTTCTAAAAAATGTTTTTAGAAAAATGGAATCAAATTATCATTAATTTGTGCCCCCTCTGCATTGAATTCCTAGCTACGCCACTGTTTATAAGTATGGATCTATAAATATCATGATTTCTATATTGATCGAAATATTAAGGTACAAGATCATTCTATTTTCTAAAAAGACTATTTCACATTTTCTAGATAAATGAAAATATACTAATGACTAATATTATGTCTTTCAACATGCAAGATACTCGTGATACAGGAAACGAGACTCAACAACTTTTGATGTATAAAATTATATTACATATTGATATAAATGCATTCTTAGACTAATAATATGCAATAATGGGTTCAATGAATTTGTATTATGAGATGAACTATTAAACAAAATTGTGTAATTAAGTAATTAATGTCACAGCTTCAAAAGTATTACAAGTATGAATTATGAAAAATTGAAGTGAAAAGTTGATAAAAAAAGATTTGTGTAACAAAATATATTTAAAATATATTTTATTATTTATTATTTAAGATAAGATTGTGATTTTAACAATCTAACTATAAATTAATATTTACGGTTATAAATTTTCTCATTTATCATTTAAATTCTTTAGTTAAGTATGTATTAATTTTTGCTTAGTTGTATTTTGGATACAGATCAATTTATCTATACAAGTCTCCATATTTTGTATACATATCACATATCAATTAAGAAATACGTATAATTATAGTACTAACAGTTGATAAAAATCACGTATTACATGTAACGTACGTACTCAACTACTAGTATTCACAACAACAAAAACAGAGAAAATTTTGAATAAAATGGCAAGTAATCACATTTATTATTTTTATTTGTTAGTGCTTACACAAATTAGAATTATGTATTAAAATTTTATTAGATAGATTAATAAATCATTACAATAACTCAAAAAGATAAAATCTGGTCTTATTGCTTCATAATTTAGAAATTATTTTTTATAATGAAAAAAAGAAAGAAAGAAAGATTGAAACCTATAATTTAAGTCTTACAATTTTTCTCTACAATAATATGACAAGTTGTGTTAAGTTTTAATTAGTCACATATTCAATCATGTAAGGTTTAACTCTCTTACTATGTCATTATTGGTGAATTATGAAATTTAACAATGAATCCCTATCATTTATTAAAAAAAAAAAAAAAAAACCATACTTACAGAACTTTTGGCGACCAAAATTGCATTTTTCGTCGCTGAAAGTAGTAAAATTGGCGACTAAAATGAAATTAGTCGCCAAAATTGATCACTTTTGCCGACTAAAAGAGTTTAGTCGCCAAATATAAGGGTATTAGCGACTAAAAGGCAGTTTAGTCACCGAATGTAGGTGTTTTAGTGACTAAAGGTTGTTTACTAGCCAAAAGTCACGGTTTTTGGCGACTAAAAATGATTTAGTAGCCAAAAGTGATGGTTTTGGTGACTAAACGACAGTTTGGTTGGCGATTATAGATGTTTTGCCGACTAAAAACAATTTAGTCACTGAAAGTGAAACTTTTTTGCTACAAAAAAAAATTAGTAGCTAAAGGTCAAGAATTGCCGACTAAAATGCAGTTTAGTCGCCCAAAGTAGAGGTTTTGGCCACTAAAATTCAGTTTAGTCGCCAAAAGTGCTATCCATAGGCGGGATTTAATTCTTTTAGCGACAGAAAACAAATTAGTAGCCAAAAAATGGAGAATTGGCGACTAAAATTCAGATTTAGTCGCCAAAAGTGCTATCCTATTTTTTTTAGTAAATAATTTATTTTTTACATAAAATATATTAAATAAAAATAATTATTTATATATATAATTTTGTGTTAATACCAGTCAATATAGTATATAAATAATAAATATTGCATTAATATTCATGTGATGTTGTAGTGGCGTAGTGGGGAGAAAGTGTTGGTAAAGGTTGAGAATGTTGGGATGTTGTGGGTTCGAAACTTGGGACCAGCAGAGGCAAATTTATTTTATTTTATTTTATTTTCTGAAAAATGGTTTTGGCGACTAAAGTATGTGGTCGCCGAAAGGTATACTTTTTGGCGACGAAAAGTTTAGTCCGCAAATGTTTAAATAATAACAAAAAAAAAAAATCAGTATTGGCAACTAAAAGTTTAGTCGCGAAATGTATAATTTCAAAAAATGGAATTGCATTTGGCAACAAATTCTTTCGTCGCTGAAAACCTGCATATTGCCGACTAACGGTTTTTTAGTCGCCAAATGTATTCGCGACTATGTATTCGCGACAAAACCGGCGACTAAAAATTTTTGTCGGAGAAAGTGAAAATTCGACATTTGGCAACTAAAAAAGGACTTTTGGCGACTAAAAAATTAGTCGCCAAAGATATTTTTTCTTGTAGTGTTACTCCCTCTCACACACACACTCTAAAAGTGAACGAGGGGCCCTTAAGTAAATCTTGGACCTAGAATCGCAGTCTTCAATTTGATCAAGACTTAATAATTATAATAATAATAATAATAATAATAATATTTTTTGGGCTTAGTATAATTACTAGAATTAGTTGGGCCCTGTTTATATAAGTTAAAATTTGAAACTCTAAGCTACGATTTTGCACACTTATGCTCATCAAGCCGGCCCTGGGTATCATAACCGCCCTCTAAAACAATAAATAAAAATGCATTAGTTGTTTGGATATCCCCAGTTTTCAGAAAATTAATATTTTTTTTATTAATTTGTTTGTTTTAGTAATTATTTTAATTTTTTAAATGCATTTAACTTAGATATATTTAAAAAGTATAATATTTATGAATTTTTTTAAACATCAAATACAGAAAATACAAAAAAAAAAAAAAATACAAAACTTCAGTACATATTTGCATTCTTGTGTATTTATTATTTTTTTAAATATTTTTTTCACAAATATTTTACTTTTTAGGTGTATCTTAAAAGTAAAAATAAAAAATAAAAAATTTATTAAAATATTTAAAAAATTTACTATAAAAAAAACACCCCCAAAAAAAAAAAAAAATCAATTTTTAAAAATTAATCAAAACCAAACAAGTCTAACAAACTATGGTTACATCTTCAACTAGCTCAAAGGCCACTCGTAATTTTTTGGAACAATGTCGCTTGCCTTTTTCTCTTTTAATATGGTTTCAAGATCAAGTTGGTACTTACACAGATGCCCCAAGAATCATGTGGTGGGAGATTCTTTTGGGGTCTTTTCTTCTCCCATGCCACTAACCCGAAATTTAAAACAATAACTGAACGGTCTTCCATCGTTAGGGCTAACTAAAAATATGTAAAACTCTGTCTAACCATGCTTCGTGGCTGCTAGGTAGGGCCATTAGATTCTTTCGAATGCAGTAAACCAAAAAAAAAAAAAAAATGTATGATAATTGTTTGAGAAGTACACGAGTGTCGCAATATAACAACTGTAAAGTTTTAGTAGGGTTGCACATGAAATAGAGATCCAAAATCTCTGCTTATAAAGTGAAAATCCTATGTGATTCGTGATTAGATAAGGATCAAAATATTCCAAAGTCAGAAATTCCAAAAACACTCAATCTAAAATCATCAAGCACTTACGAATGTGATTTTAGTTTGTTTGTTTTTTAGGAATAAATAATAAATCAACACAATTGATTTTTACGGAAAACCACAATTGAAGAACCTTCAATTGTAATCAAAAACCAGGCGAACCGCCACTAATCAATCCACTATAGAAGGACTACAAGGTTACAAAGAAACCATACAAATTACCCACACAGCCAATTTGTCTCTGAATCTTCTGTAACTCTTTCACCACGCCTTCGCCACGGAACTGATTCTGAAGTTGGTTCCACTCCTCAACTTCACTTGTGGATGTTACTTATACAATAGGGCAAACACCTTTTGAAACTTTACGTAAAGATCTTCGGATCACACCGAAGAGAACACTCTTGAATATTAAGTATCAATCTCTTTGATGTATGAATATCAACTCATGAGTTTTAGAACTCTCTCAAGAACATCAAAGAAAACTAAACAAACTCTCAGAAGAAAACTTCAAACAGAACTCTAGAATTGTTGAATCTGATCTAGAAAAAGAAAGATTGGTTTTAGGAGAAAACCATCTACTTATAGAAAACCAAGAGAGCCCCAACCAGGAAAGAAACCAATCATTTGAAAATTCCCGGGATTGTGAAGCTCGCGCGAGCGCGGCTCCTCTCGCTCGAGCGAGGAGTGTAAATCGCGTGATTTCTACTAGTGACCTCGCTCGAGCCACGAGCCCTTCGCCGGCGAGAATACATCCTGCGAGTTCAAGAGAGGCGAATGCTCCGCCCGAGCCACCATACTCTTCGCTCGAGCGCACAATCATAGCCTTCAGGTTTTGCCCAGACGCAGACCTTCGCTCGAGCGAGCACTTCCTGGCAAGATAGGTCCTAACAATCTCCCCCTTTGTCAATACCCGGACAAAACTTTCTAAACAAGATTCCTAACCAAAAGCTCTAACTAAAACAATTACAACTCAACTAAAGACCTAATAAATTACAACTCGATGAAAAGAAAACAATGAGCTGTAAAAATAAATCAACAACCGTTGAGCTGTAAAGAAACCAACATAAGCATGCATCATATATATCCAATATCCAAATATCTAAAACAAACAAATCCAAATATCCAAATATCAACAAAAACAAAATATATCCAACATATATACCAAATCATCTCCCCCTTTTTGTCCGGGAAAAACAAAAGTAAAGAGAAAACAAACCAAAACACAACCACTAGGAAGATGGTGGAGGATGCTGCAACTGAAGAAGAGATAAAATCTGGGACAACATAGCACCGTGCTCATCAAGGCGAGCATCAATATGATCAAGTCGACGGGCAAGAGCTGGATCCAAATCAGAAGTATCCGCTGCTGGGCCGGCATGGGCAGCCTCAACCTCCGCCTCCTCAAGAAGAGGATCATCATCAAGACTGCATGAGAACCCCAACACCGACCCACTCTAACGTGGGCACGACTCGTGAGACGGTGAGTTTGGTAATAGGTTTGACGGGAGAAGCAAACTCATCGTCGTCAAAAGCAGGACATTAAGAGAAGAGAGAAAGCGGTGAAGAAAACACCCATAGGAAGCCCCAAAGATTTTCGCCCTCGAAAACTCCAATCATTTTGAGATAATCATCTCGGGAAGGTCAATAGGAAGGCGATGATGAATCTGATAAAACATACCCCTGGTCCTGAGTAATATGAGATGAATGGGTGGTGACAAAAATGTTGGCGCACACGATGATGTTAAGAAGACGGAACCGAGGAAGCAACTCATTCTGCTGAATGAGAGCCCCAGCGATCCAAGTCCTCGAAACACCACACAATTCGGAAGCAACCATATCAAAATTAATACCAGCCCGGGTAAGAATTGGGAAATGACAATCATCAATAGCTGGAAGACCAAGGAACTCACGAAACACATCATCAGTGATAACAAAAGATTGTTTCCGAACCCAAGTGTGAAAAGTACAACCTTCGCGATTAATAGAATGCATATTACAATAAAACTCGCGAATGAGACTAAGGTTTTGGGGACCAGAAAAGTGTAACACTTGATCACCACCTAAGGGATCGAACAAGGACCGAATAGGTATGACCTCAAAGGCATTAGATAAAACATTTCGTTCCAAATGAACTTTCCGAGAGACGTAAAACTCCCTAAACAATTTAGCCTTTTCTTTTGACTCAAACTTGGAGGTATTGAAGGAAGGTCGGGAAACAGTCATCTTGCGACGCTTGGAAGGTTCTGCCATGACTAAACAAACCACAGAAGTACAAAAGACAGAGGAAGAACTGAACAAGACACAATCCAGAAACAGACCACCCCACAACCCCAAGTCCAAACCAAGAAACATAGATAAATAGCATGAGTTCATTAGTCCAACAAAAACCATGAGTGCAACATTAAGAATAAAATCAGATAAGCACAGAGTTAAAGCAAACATGAGGGTTAAGAGACAAACAGTGTGAACCCATATATCAAATGCCAACATCATAAACCATACATGAAGCCAGATATCAATAGCCAACATCATAAACAAGTATCAGGAGCAGAATATGGCACATATGGTCAACAGGTATGAACAATCAAGCAATTCCAATATGAGACATGAAAAGCCCTAAAATTCCCAATGTGAAACAAATAACAGACACATATGAAACCTTCCACAAATGCAGAGTATAAAATCATCAGAGAATCAGAAAGTGGCCCAATGTGAATCAATGTTACAGTCACAGAAGAATGAACATCCAGAAAAGAGAAATATGAGACCCAAAAAACCGAAAAACCCTAATGCTGAAACCAAGAACAACCAAGCCAAAACAGAGCACCATCACATTCCCAAAACTAGATGAAGAAAAAAATAAAAAAAAACTTACCAACGAAGAGGAAAGTGAGGGAGGAGACAGAAGCAACCTCAAATGCACGAGGAAACCCTCAAATAAGTCCAGCAATGAGGAACACAAAAGCCCTAGGAGAGAGGGAGAGAGAAGAATATGAAGAGAGTAGACAAAAACTGAAGAGACCTCTGTTTTAAAAAAGCTGAATCGCGACAGCTCGCTCGAGCGAAGAATCGCTAGCTCGAGCGAGGGTAACAAAACCGCCAGGTTCGCTCGAGCCAGAAAATGGTCGCTCGAACCAGCAATGCATGCTCTCGGTCCGATCACGAAGCGAGCACGCTCGGCGAGGACCCGTCGCTCGAGCGAAAAAAAACATTTTTTTTTTTTTTTTTGTAAAAACTAAAAACACCTAGGATATTTTTGTAAAAGCAAGGTGAGGGTGACAAACTATTTCACAAGAACAAGAGCATCCATCAATTACGAGTCACGAAAATTTGAGAACAAAAATGAAACAACAGCTCATGAATGAAACAGATAAGATTAAATCAAAGTCACATGCATCATGAGAATGCATAACTCAAAAACACACATGAGAGCTCATATAAAAAATGTGTGTGTGTGCAATCCTTGAGAACCACAAAGCTAGAGTTAATCCTCGTAGTGATCGATGCATTTGGACCTCCAACAAGAATAATGACCATCACAAAGAAAAGTCAAACCCTTTGGGAATCACGGGGTATTTGTTGAGTAAATCACGAAGCTCCCCTCGACAATGATCCCCTTTTTTTTTTATAACTTTTCTTTCTTGTGGGCACTCCTTGGTGGCATACACGCTCGAGTATGGAGTCCAAACCGGAGAAGAATGAAGTCAAAATGATGGCACAGTTGGTGCCTCTGAGGTAGCCTTTTCCTCATGCAGGAAATCATGTACTGAGGGAGAAACCATGGAAGTGAAAAAGATGGTAGATGGTTAAGAGACTTAACATCACCCATGATATACCAGTATAGGTCAATTCCTCTGTAAGAGTACAAGAAACACTGTCAGTGGTCCATAGAGAACTTTGATCACTTGTGCGGAAACCCCGCATCAGTTTATCTCAAGGATGTGTACAGAATGAGATCATGAAGTAAATGAGTATGGGCATTCAGAATGAGCTATGAACAAAGATGAAAAAGATCTTGTATGCAGCATGAGCAGTGTTCATATAAATTTTGATGAAAAGATATCAGAACTCAAACACAGATAATCATATTCAAGAACAGTAAGTCAAGCACTCACACTCACCTTACAAAGCTGACCTGAATTCTTGAGACATAACACCCAAGGTCTTTCTAAGAAACTCAAAGCGAAGAAGATCAAGGGGTTTTGTAAAAATATCAGCTTTTTGATGCTCAGTAGAAACATGTTCCAAAACAACAAGGCCTTCATCCACTAACTCTCGAATAAAATGATGACGGATGTCAATGTGTTTAGTGCGAGAGTGTTGGACAGATTTTTGAAATGTTTATGGCACTTGTGTTATCACAAAAAAGTGAGAGTGTTACGTTCAATTCCATAATCATGAAGCATTTGCTTCATCCACAACATTGGGCACAACAACTCCTGTGACAATGTATTGACCTCGTGATGAAGCGAGAGATAGCATTTTGCTTTTACTATGCCAAGAAACCAGTTATTCCCAAGGTAAAAACAACCCCCCGAAGTACTTTTCCTATCATCAGCACACCCTGCCCAGTCGGCATCAGAAAAACCAGTAATTTCAGCTGTAGTATCAGTGGAAAACCAAACCCCAAAACCCAAGGGATCATTAAAATACTTGATGGTGCCGTTTTATGCAAAAAGGTGAGACTCTTTAGGATTGGCTTGGTAGCAGACACAGACACCAACCTTTGAAGGAAATATCGGACGGTGGTGTGAGATACAAAAGACTCCTATCATACTCCTATAAAGGGTAGGATCAACATCAATACCAGAGGAATCTTTGGAAAGGTGAAGAGTGGTGCTCATGGGAGTGCGTGCATGTTTGCGGACTCAAGACCAAACTTTGACACAAGATTTTTAGCATACTTAGGTGAGAAACAAATATACCGAAGGAGATTTAATTTGGAGACCCAAAAATAAGACAACTCCCCATCATGCTCATCTCAAACTCATGTGTCATGCAATCAGAAAAATATTTCACAAGATGATCGTGAGTGGAACCAAACACAATATCATCAACATATATCTGAGCAACAAGAATATGAGACTTAGTATGTTTCACAAATAATGTCTTATCCACACTACCCCTTTGAAAATCATTATCAAGAAGAAAGGTAGTAAGCCTATCATACCAAGCCCGAGGGGCTTGTTTCAACCCATACAAAGCCTTGTCTAACTTGTAGACATGAGTAGGACATTTAGGGTCCTCAAACCCTTTTGGTTGCTCAACATATGCCTCTTCTTTTAAGTACCCATTCAGAAAAGCACTTTTCACATCCATTTGAAACAATTTAAAGCCAAGAAAACATGCAACACCAAGTAATATGCGAATGGATTCGAGACGTGCAACTGGGGCAAACGTCTCATCATAGTCAATACCCTCTACTTGTGTGTAGCCTTGAGCAACCAACCTAGCTTTATTTCTCACAACAGTACCATTCTCATCAGATTTATTTTTAAAGATCCACTTGGTACCTATCACATTCATGTCTCTAGGTCTGGGAACAAGAGTCCAAACTTTGTTACGTTCAAATTGACCTAATTCTTCATGCATAGCATTAACCCAACTATCATCTAGCAAGGCCTCTTTAACATTCTTAGGTTCAATCAAAGAAACATAACACATATGTGATACCTCATCGAATCTGTCTTGGGTTTTCATACGATCTGAAACACTCCCAATTACTGTTGAGCAGGATGATTCAGTTTCACCCTTCTTGATGGTTTGAGTTCGGACTTTGGGTGTGGAGGAAGCAGGAGTCTTGTTCTTTTGAGCACTCTTTGGACTTGAACTTACTGTGAGGATGGTCTTTGTAACAATTTCTTGTGATTGAAATGACATCTCCTTGATTTTGAGGTTCGATATCCAAGATTGGAAGCTCAACATTGTCATCCTCATTTGTTCTTTGAAGTAGGTGAACTGTGTCATCTATAACCACATTGATAGATTCCATTAATGATGAAGTTCGCGGGTTATAGACTCGAAAAGCCCTCTTGTTGGTTGAATACCTAGAAAAATACCTTCATCACTTGAGTCAAATTTGCCCAAGGGCTCTCTATCTTTGAAGATGTAACACTTACTCCCAAATGTTTTGAAGTATTTTACATTAGGTTTCAAACCCTTCCACAATTCATAAGGAGTTTGTAAAGTCTTAGGGCCTTAAATACACACGATTTATGACATAAGCAATGATTTAAGGCTTGACCCCGAACTTTGGAGGAAGACTCTTACTAAGGAGCATGACCCTAGCCATTTCTTGAACAACTCTGTTCTTCCTCTCAACCACTCCATTTTGTTGTGGAGTAATAGGTCTGAAAACTCATGCTTAATACCATGCATATCACAAAAATCCAGAAACGAACTATTTTCAAATTCACGACCATGATCGGTTCAGTTCTTATGATCGCCAATGGGAACACCCTGTTCATTTTGGATTTTAAGAACTAAAGCACAGAAAGCATCAAAGCGTGTCGATTTTTCCCTTAAAAATTTACCCATGAGAATCGAGTAAAATCATCAGCAGTTAAAAAATGTATCTTTTACCTCCAATGCTTTTCGGTCTGAGTAGGACCCATTAAATCCATGTGAACCAATTCAAGAGGGCGTTTGGTTGTTAAGCTGTTCACCTTTTATGCGAACACGGGTTTTGCTTGCCAAGTGACATGGTCCACACGTGGCTCAAATTTTACCTAGTTTAGGTACTCCTCTCACAAGTTCTTTGTTGGATATCTTAGTTAGGTCTTTGAAATTCATGTGACCTAATCTTTGATGCCAGATCAATGTTACTTATGATGGCGAGAATGGCAAGTGAGATCATTAGTAGTAAGAATCCCATAGCTTGATTATCGGATGTGCGAACCCCATGTAAAAGCAGTATTTCCTTTTTATCCAAAATTTCACATTTATCTTTTGAAAACAATACTTCATGATGGGAATCACACATTTGACTAATGCTCAAGAGATTAACTTTAAGACCATCAACAAGTAAGGCATTATCTAGCTTGGGAAGACCAACACTTATAGAGCCCTTACCAATGACTCTAGAAGTGCCGCCATCTCAAAAGTAACAATTCCTCCTTCATATTTTTCAAGGGAGGTGAAGTAGGATTTGTTCTGGGACATATGACGAGAGCACCCACTATCAAGATACCACATGTGTGAGTCACGTGCTTTTAGAGCGGTGTGAGCAACAAAACAAGTCAAATCATCTTTTCTAACCCAAATCTTTTTAGTCTTGGTGTTCGCCTAGACATGTAAGGTTGTCTCCTAACCCAAAAAGTGTTAGAATTTCTACCCTTTTGAGACACCTTACCAAACAATTCAAAAGCGATGGGGCGAATGTGGCCATACCTACCACAGTGATGACAAATAAAAGCAGGTTTTACCTCCTTTTGTTGATCTTACCGGCTTTTGCTTGATGAAGAGAAGGATCAACTTTGGTCTATCTTCAATTTGCCCTTTGCTTGAGTCTTCAAATTATGTGAAGTAGAGGCACATTCCTTGTGATTTGTCGTACCATAGCCTAGCCCTCTTTTGTCGAACCCATTTGTTGAGACCCAAGTATGTCTTCTAGAGATCTGGAACCTTTGTTCCACATGGCAGTGTTGCTCGAGCAATCTGAGTTCTTCGTCTTCTGTTTGACTTTTCTTCCAATGCGACTTGTGTGACTCAAGACTCTCAAGCTTTTCTTCATATGTGGAATACACCTTCAAAAGTTCATTCCTTTCGGTTTCACGGGATAGGAGTTTTCCACATAAGTCTTGCACATCACTTGAGATCTTGATGACATTACTGTTTTCTTTGTCAAGAGTTCTCCTTTGAGGACATTTCACTCTCGCATGTTTTAAGCTTGAGAGAGTTTGTCGTTGGTTTTAGACAAATTCAGAGATTCCTCGTCTGACTTCTCGTAAGCTTGTTGGAGCTCTTCACCATTGATCTCATCAATGTCTTGAGATAGTTCATCATCCTCTCTTTGCTCCTCATTCTTCTTAACCTCATCAATCGGCAACCAAGGCGGACAAGTCATTGGATGTAGGTGGAGGTGAATCTCCTCTTTCATGGAATTGGCTCGAAATTTCCCATGCATCTTTAGCCTTTGTGCGATGGCGACCCGTTCTTTGTTCTTCATTAGAAATTGCTCCACGAATAATGATTAGGGCTCTCGATTGCGGATTATCTGCACTACGTATCTTCTTCAATGGTTTGCCAACCTTGTGGTTCATAGGCTCTCGGAAAAGCCCTCATTCGATTTTCCAATACGTAGTTGGTCCCATCAAAGGTGGGAGCATGATGCAAGATTCGACCACGGGTGATCCGAAGGCTTTGGAAGAGGTTGAGAAACCGTGGCCCAAAATGCCATGAAAGCACTATCCCCATCTTCACAGTTCGGGTTCTTCGGGTTCTTGCTCCGACCGCTTCGTCATCCCAAGTTACGGTGTAGACTTTCTTCGATTCTTTTTAGTAGGGCATTCAAGAGATATATGGCCAAACCCTTGACATTCAAAGCACTTGACCCCTAGCCCCTATGACCTTCTTTTTCGATGGTTTGAGCTAATTTTGGTGGAAAAGTTTTGGGTTTGTCATTACTCTTCTCTTTTGAAATAGGGGCTCTGAAATTAGGCTTCTTTTTAAAAATTTTTTAAGCTGTTTTGTAAGCATAGCCGTCATCTCGGACTCTAAATCAAATTAGGTCTCGGAGTTTTTGCGGTCTCATGAGTACTAGTGAAAGCCATACTTTCTTTTTGCTTTTCTTAGAAATTTGGTGTGCCTCATAAGTGCAAATTTCCAACCAATTGATCGAGCTTGAGGGTATCAACATTACGAGCCTCCTCAATCGCTGTCACCTTTGATTGGAACCTCTCGGAAGGGACCTCAAAATTTTTCCCACAACTTTAGCTTAGGATTTTTTCACCGAGAGTGAAAGCAGAATTCACGATATCCTGAGTTTTGCATAGAAATCATCAAGCGTCTCATCGTGCGCATAAAAAGGGTTTCAAAAGCGGATGTGAGGCGTTGAAGTTTGACCTTTTGAGAGGTAGTTCCTTCGTGAATTGTTTCAAGAATATCCACGCCTCTTTTGCTATTTCACACGTGCAAATTCGGCGGAATTCTTGGTGTGACAGAGCGAAGAGGGAGTTGAAACCTTCTTTGTTCAACTCGAGTTCGATAATGTCAGTTGTGTCCCATTTATCTAGAGGTTTAGGAATATCAATGCCATCTATAGTGATAGTAGGTTCCTCCACCCAAAAACAACCTGAGTGCCAAACTTTCTCATCGATAGATTTTAAAAATGCTCTCATCGAGCTTTCCAATAAGAATAGTTTGTCTTACCGTCTAGTAAAGGGGTCTATGAGTCGAGTTACCTTCACGAATAGAATCCATAAAACTAGTCACACAAAATCACACTCCTATAGTTTTGAAAAAACAAAAGAGTGACCCGCTCACGATACCAATTGAAAATCCTATGTGATTCGTGATTAGATAAGGATCAAAATATTCCAAAGTCGAAATTCCAAAACACTCAATCTAAAATCATCAAGCACTTACGAATGTGATTTTAGTTTGTTTGTTTTTAGGAATAAATAATAAATCAACACAATTGATTTTTTCGTGGAAAAACCACAATTGAAGAACCTTCAATTGTAATCAAAAACCAGGCGAACCGCCACTAATCAATCCACTATAGAAGGACTACAAGGTTACAAAGAAACCATACAAATTACCCACATGACCAATTTGTCTCTGAATCTTACGTAACTCTTTCACCACGCCATACAGGCCGATTCGAAGTTGGTTCCACTCCTCAACTTCACTTGTCGAATTAACGACTACGTAAAGAACAAACACCTTTTGAAACTTTACGTAAAGATCTTCGGATCACACCGAAGAGAACACTCTTGAATATTAAGTATCAATCTCTTTGATGTATGAATATCAACTCATGAGTTTTAGAACTCTCTCAAGAACATCAAAGAAAACTAAACAAACTCTCAGAAGAAAACTTCAAACAGAACTCTAGAATTGTTGAATCTGATCTAGAAAAAGAAAGATTGGTTTTAGGAGAAAACCATCTACTTATAGAAAACCAAAAGAGTCCCAATCCTGAAAGAAACCAATTACTTGAAAATTTCCGGATTCAGCTCGCTCGGCGAGGCTCCTCTCGCTCGGCGAGTGTAAATCGCGTGATTTCTACTAGTGACCTCGCTCGAGCCACGAGCCCTTCGCTCGAGCGAGGAATACATCCTTGCAGGTTCAGTAGAGACGCAATGCTTCGCTCGAGCCACCATACTCTTCGCTCGAGCGCACAATCATAGCCTTCAGGTTTTGCCCAGACGCAGACCTTCGCTCGAGCGAGCACTTCCTGGCAAGATAGGTCCTAACAATCTCCCCCTTTGTCAATACCCGGACAAAACTTTCTAAACAAGATTCCTAACCAAAAGCTCTAACTAAAACAATTACAACTCAACTAAAGACCTAATAAATTACAACTCGATGAAAAGAAAACAATGAGCTGTAAAAATAAATCAACAACCGTTGAGCTGTAAAGAAACCAACATAAGCATGCATCATATATATCCAATATCCAAATATCTAAAACAAACAAATCCAAATATCCAAATATCAACAAAAACAAAATATATCCAACATATATACCAAATCATCTCCCCCTTTTTGTCCGGGAAAAACAAAAGTAAAGAGAAAACAAACCAAAACACAACCACTAGGAAGATGGTGGAGGATGCTGCAACTGAAGAAGAGATAAAATCTGGGACAACATAGCACCGTGCTCATCAAGGCGAGCATCAATATGATCAAGTCGACGGGCAAGAGCTGGATCCAAATCAGAAGTATCCGCTGCTGGGCCGGCATGGGCAGCCTCAACCTCCGCCTCCTCAGCAAGAGGATCATCATCAGCACCTGCATGAGAACCCCCAACACCGGACCCACTCCCCCTAACGTGGGCACGACTCGTGAAGACGGTGAGTTTGGTAATAGGTTTGTGGGAGAAGCAAACTCATCGTCGTCAAAAGCAGGACATTAAGAGAGAAAGCGGTGAAGAAAACACCCATAGGGGAGCCCCAAAGATTTTCGGCCCTCGAAAACTCCAATCATTTTTGTGATAATCATCTCGGGAAGGTCAATAGGAAGGCGATGATGAATCTGATATAAAACATACCCACGGTCTGAGTAATATGAGATGAATGGGTGGTGACAAAAATGTTGGCGCACGATGATGTTAAGAAGAGGAACCAGGAAGCAACTCATTCTGGCTGAATGAGAGCCCGGCGATCAAGTCCTCGAAACACCACACAATTCGGAAGCAACCATATCAAAATTAATACCGGCCGGGTAAGAATTGGGAAATGACAATCATCAATAATTTGGAAGACCAAGGAACTCACGAAACACATCATCGGTGATAACAAAAGATTGTTTAGAACCCAAGTGTGAAAAGTACAACCTTCGCGATTAATAGAATGCATATTACAATAAAACTTCATGAATGAGACTAAGGTTTTGGGGACCAGAAAAGTGTAACACTTGATCACCACCTAAGGGATCGAACAAGGACCGAATAGGTATGACCTCAAAGGCATTAGATAAAACATTTCGTTCCAAATGAACTTTCCGAGAGGCGTAAAACTCCTAAACAATTTAGCCTTTTCTTTTGACTCAAACTTGGAGGTATTGAAGGAAGGTCGAAAGCGATCATCTTGCGGCGCTTGGAAGGTTCTGCCATGACTAAACAAACCACGAAGTACAAAAACGAGAGGAAGAAGCGAACAAGACACAATCCAGAAACAGACCACCCCACAACCCCAAGTCCAAACCAAGAAACATAGATAAATAGCATGAGTTCATTAGTCCAACAAAAACCATGAGTGCAACATTAAGAATAAAATCAGATAAGCACAGAGTTAAAGCAAACATGAGGGTTAAGAGACAAACAGTGTGAACCCATATATCAAATGCCAACATCATAAACCATACATGAAGCCAGATATCAATAGCCAACATCATAAACAAGTATCAGGAGCAGAATATGGCACATATGGTCAACAGGTATGAACAATCAAGCAATTCCAATATGAGACATGAAAAGCCCTAAAATTCCCAATGTGAAACAAATAACAGACACATATGAAACCTTCCACAAATGCAGAGTATAAAATCATCAGAGAATCAGAAAGTGGCCCAATGTGAATCAATGTTACAGTCACAGAAGAATGAACATCCAGAAAAGAGAAACATGAGACCCAAAAAACCGAAAAACCCTAATGCTGAAACCAAGAACAACCAAGCCAAAACAGAGCACCATCACATTCCCAAAACTAGATGAAGAAAAAAATAAAAAAAAAACTTACCAACGAAGAGGAAAGTGAGGGAGGAGACAGAAGCAACCTCAAATGCACGAGGAAACCCTCAAATAAGTCCAGCAATGAGGAACACAAAAGCCCTAGGAGAGAGGGAGAGAGAAGAAGATGAAGAGAATAAACAAAAACTGAAGAGACCCCTGTTTTTTAAAAGCTGAATCGCGACAGCTCGCTCGAGCGAAGAATCTCTAGCTCGAGCGAGGGTAACAAAACCGCCAGGTTCGCTCGAGCCAGAAAATGGTCGCTCGAGCCAGAAATACATGCTCTCAGGTCTGATGCAGAAGCAGAAGCACGCTCGAGCGAGGACCCGGTCGCTCGAGCCAGAAAAAAAACATTTTTTTTTTTTTTTTTTTTTTTTTTTTTTTTTTTTTGTAAAAAACTAAAAACACCTAGGATATTTTTTGTAAAAAGCAAGGTGACCGGGTGACAAACTATTTCACAAGAACAAGAGCATCCATCAATTCTGAGTCCTGAAAATTTGAGAACAAAAATTGAAACAACAGCTCATGAATGAAACAGATAAGATTAAATCAAAGTCACATGCATCATGAGAATGCATAACTCAAAAACACACATGAGAGCTCATATAAAAAATGTGTGTGTGTGCAATCCTTGAGAACCACAAAGCTAGAGTTAATCCTCGTAGTGATCTGATGGCTGGACCTCCAACAAGAATAACTGACCATCACAAAGAAAAGTCAAACCCTTTGGGAATCACGGGTATTTGTTGAGTAAATCTGAGCTCCCCTCAGACAATGATCCCCCTTTTTTTTTTTTTCTTTTTTATAACTTTTCTTTCTTGTGGGCACTCACTGGTGGCATACACGCTCAGAGTATGGAGTCCAAACCAGAGAAGAATGAAGTCAAAATGATGGCCTGGTTGGTGCCTCTGAGGTAGCCTTTTCCTCATGCCCTAAATCATGTCTTGAGGAGAAACCATGGAAGTGAAAAAAGATGGTAGATGGTTAAGAGACTTAACATCACCCATGATATACCAAGATAGGTCAATTCCTCTGAAGAGTACAAGAAACACTTGTCGATGGTCCATAGAGAACTTTGATCACTTGTGCGGAAACCCACGCAGCAGTTTATCTCAAGGATGTGTCTGAGAATGAGATCATGAAGTAAATGAGTATGGGCATTGAGAATGAGCTATGAACAAAGATGAAAAAGATCTTGTATGCGGCATGAGCGGTGTTCATATAAATTTTGATGAAAAGATATCGAGAACTCAAACACGATAATCATATTCAAGAACGATAAGTCAACCACTCACACTCACCTTACAAGAAACAGCCTGAATTCTTGAGACATTACACCCAAGGTCTTTCTAAGAAACTCAAAACGAAGAAGATCAAGGGGTTTTGTAAAAATATCGACTTTTGATGCTCGGTAGAAACATGTTCCAAAACAACAAGGCCTTCATCCACTAACTCTCGAATAAAATGATGGCGGATGTCAATGTGTTTTAGTGCGAGAGTGTTGGACAGATTTTTGAAATGTTTATGGCACTTGTGTTATCACAAAAAAGTGAGAGTGTTACATTCAATTCCATAATCATGAAGCATTTGCTTCATCCACAACATTGGGCACAACAACTCCCTGACAATGTATTGACCTCGGAGATGAAGAGAGATAGCATTTTGCTTTTTACTATGCCAAGAAACAGATTATTCCCAAGGTAAAAACAACCCCAAGTACTTTTCCTATCATCGACACACCTTGATCGGCATCGGAAAAACCGATAATTTCATTTGTAGTATCGTTGGAAAACCAAACCCCAAACCCCAAGGTCCCATTAACATACTTGATGATGCGTTTTACCAAAGAAGGTGAGACTCTTTAGGATTGGCTTGGTAGCAGCACAGAACACCAACACCGAAGGAAATATCGGACGACGGGTGTGAGATACAAAGACTCCTATCATACTCCTATAAAGGGTAGGATCAACATCAATACCAGAGGAATCTTTGGAAAGGTGAAGAGTGGTGCTCATGGGAGTGCGTGCATGTTTGGCGAGACTCAAGACCAAACTTTGACACAAGATTTTTAGCATACTTAGACGAGAAACAAATATACCCGAAGGAGATTTTTAATTTGGAGACCCAAAAATAAGACAACTCCCCATCATGCTCATCTCAAACTCATGTGTCATGCAATCCGAAAAATATTTCACAAGATGATCGTGATTGGAACCAAACACAATATCATCAACATATATCGAGCAACAAGAATATGAGACTTAGTATGTTTCACAAATAATGTCTTATCCACACTACCCTTTGAAAATCATTATCAAGAAGAAAGGTAGTAAGCCTATCATACCAAGCCCGAGGGCTTGTTTCAACCATACAAAGCCTTGTCTAACTTGTAGACATGAGTAGGACATTTAGGGTCCTCAAACCCTTTTGGTTGCTCAACATATGCCTCTTCTTTTAAGTACCCATTGGAAAAGCACTTTTCACATCCATTTGAAACAATTTAAAGCCAAGAAAACATGCAACACCAAGTAATATGCGAATGGATTGAGGCGTGCAAGCTGGGGCAAACGTCTCATCATAGTCAATACCCTCTACTTGTGTGTAGCCTTGAGCAACCAACCTAGCTTTATTTCTCTAGCAGTACCATTCTCATCGATTTATTTTTAAAGATCCACTTGGTACCTATCACATTCATGTCTCTAGGTGCAGGAACAAGAGACCAAACTTTGTAACGTTCAAATTGACCTAATTCTTCATGCATAGCATTAACCCAACTATCATCTAGCAAGGCCTCTTTAACATTCTTAGGTTCAATCAAAGAAACATAACACATATGTGATACCTCATCCCGAATCTGTCTTGGGTTTTCATACGATCTGAAACACTCCCAATTACTGTTGAGCAGGATGATTCAGTTTCACCCTTCTTGATGGTTTGAGTTCGGACTTTGGGTGACGGAGGAAGAGTCTTGTTCTTTTGAGCACTCTTTGGACTTGAACTTACCTGTGAGGATGGTACTGTAACAATTTCTTGTGATTGAGCCGCAGCATCTCCTTGATTTTGAGGTTTAGTATCCAAGATTGGAAGCTCAACATTGTCATCCTCATTTGTTCTTTGAAGTAGGTGAACTGTGTCATCTATAACCACATTGATAGATTCCATTAATGATGAAGTTCGCGGGTTATAGACTCGAAAAGCCCTCTTGTTGGTTGAATACCTAGAAAAATACCTTCATCACTTGAGTCAAATTTGCCCAAGGGCTCTCTATCTTTGAAGATGTAACACTTACTCCCAAATGTTTTGAAGTATTTTACATTAGGTTTCAAACCCTTCCACAATTCATAAGGAGTTTGTAAAGTCTTAGACCTTAAATACACGATTTATGACATAAACAATGATATTTAAGGCTTGACCCCGAACTTTGGAGAAAGACTCTTACTAAGGAGCATGACCCTAGCCATTTCTTGAACAACTCTGTTCTTCCTCTCAACCACTCCATTTTGTTGTGGAGTAATAGGTCTGAAAACTCATGCTTAATACCATGCATATCACAAAAATCCGAAAGCGAACTATTTTCAAATTCACGACCATGATCGGTTCAGTTCTTATGAATCCAATGGGAACACCACTGTTCATTTTGGATTTTAAGAACTAAAGCCTGGAAAGCATCAAACGTATCAGATTTTTCCCTTAAAAAATTTACCCATGAGAATCGAGTAAAATCATCAACAGTTAAAAAAATGTATCTTTTACCTCCAATGCTTTCAGTGCGAGTAGGACCCATTAAATCCATGTGAACCAATTCAAGAGGACGTTTGGTTGTTAAGCTGTTCACCTTTTTATGCGGAGCACGAGTTTGCTTGCCAAGCTGACATGGTCCACACACGTGGCTCAAATTTTTACCTAGTTTAGGTACTCCTCTCACAAGTTCTTTGTTGGATATCTTAGTTAGGTCTTTGAAATTCATGTGACCTAATCTTTGATGCCACAGATCAATGTTACTTATGATGGCAGAATGGCAAGTGAGATCATTAGTAGTAAGAATCCCATAGCAGTTATCAGATGTGCGAACCCCATGTAAAACAGTATTTCCCTTTTTATCCAAAATTTCACATTTATCTTTTGAAAACAATACTTCATGATGGGAATCACACATTTGACTAATGCTCAAGAGATTAGCTTTAAGAGCATCAACAAGTAAGGCATTATCTAGCTTGGGAAGACCAACACTTATAGAGCCCTTACCAATGACTCTAGAAGTGCCGCCATCTCCAAAAGTAACAATTCCTCCTTCATATTTTTCAAGGGAGGTGAAGTAGGATTTGTTCTGGGACATATGACGAGAGCACCCACTATCAAGATACCACATGTGTGAGTCACGTGCTTTTAGGCGGTGTGAGCAACAAAACAAGTCAAATCATCTTTTCTAACCCAAATCTTTTTAGTCTTGGTGTTCCGCCTAGACATGTAAGGTTGTCTCCTAACCCAAAAAGTGTTAGAATTTCTACCCTTTTGAGACACCTTACCAAACAATTCAAAACGAGAAGGGCGAATGTGGCCATACCTACCACAGTGATGACAAATAAAAGCAGGTTTTACCTCCTTTTTGTTGATCTTACGGCTTTTGCTTGATGAAGAGAAGGATCAACTTTGGTCTATCTTCAATTTGCCCTTTGCTTGAGTCTTCAAATTATGTGAAGTAGAGGCCTGTTCCTTGTGAGCTGTCGTACCATAGCCTAGCCCTCTTTTGTCAGAACCCATTTGTTGAGACCCAAGTATGTCTTCTAGAGATCTGGAACCTTTGTTCCACATGGCAGTGTTGCTCGAGCAATACAGAGTTCTTCGTCTTTCTGTTTGACTTTTTCTTCCAATGCAGCTTGTGACAGCTCAAGACTCTCAAGCTTTTCTTCATATGTGGAATACACCTTCAAAAGTTCATTCCTTTCAGTTTCACAGGATAGGAGTTTTCCACATAAGTCTTGCCTGTCACTTGAGATCTTGATGACATTCATTTCTTTGTCAAAGAGTGCTCCTTTGAGCCGGACATTTTCACTCTCACATGTTTTAAGCTTGAGAGAGAGTTTGTCGTTGGTTTTAGACAAATTCAGAGATTCCTCGTACAGCTTCTCGTAAGCTTGTTGGAGCTCTTCACCATTGATCTCATCAATGTCTTCAGATAGTTCATCATCCTCTCTTTGCTCCTCATTCTTCTTAACCTCATCCAATCTGGCAACCAAGGCAGACAAGTCATTGGATGTAGGTGGAGGTGAATCTCCTCTTTCATGGAATTGGCTCAGAATTTCCCATGCATCTTTAGCCTTTGTGCGATGGAGCGACCGTTCTTTGTTCTTCATTAGAAATTGCTCCACGAATAATGATTAGGGCTCTCGATTGCGGATTATCTGACTTTCGTATCTTCTTCAATGGTTTGCCAACCTTGTGGTTCATAGGCTCGAGAAAAGCCCTCATTCGATTTTCCAATACGGTAGTTGGTCCCATCAAAGGTGGGAGCATGATGCAAGTTCTCGACCACGGCCGATCCAGAAGGCTTTGGAAGAGGTTGAGAAACCGTGGCCCAAAATGCCATGAAAGCACTATCCCCATCTTCACCAGATTCAGTTCTTGGGTTCTTGCTCACCCGGCCACGTCATCCCAAGTTACGTGTAGACTTTCTTCCGATTCTTTTTAGTAGGGCATTCAAGAGATATATGGCCAAACCCTTGACATTCAAAGCACTTGACCCCTAGCCCCCTAACAGCCTTCTTTTCAGTAGTTTGAGCTAATTTTGGTGGAAAAGTTTTGGGTTTGTCATTACTCTTCTCTTTTTAAATAGGGGCTCCAAAATTAGGCTTTTTTTTTTAAAAATTTTTAAACTGCTTTTGTAAGCATAGCCATCTCGGACTCTAAATCAAATTAGGTCTCCGGAGTTTTTGCAGTCTCATGAGTACTAGTGAAAGCCATACTTTCTTTTTGCTTTTTCTTAGAAATTTGGTGTGCCTCATAAGTCTGCAAATTTCCAACCAATTGATCGAGCTTGAGGGTATCAACATTCTGAGCCTCCTCAATCGCTGTCACCTTTGATTGGAACCTCTCGGGAAGGGACCTCAAAATTTTTCCCACAACTTTAGCTTCCGGGATTTTTTCACCGAGAGTGAAACAGGAATTCACGATATCACTGAGTTTTGCATAGAAATCATCAAACGTCTCATCGTCGGCAAGATAAAAAGGGTTTCAAAAGCATATGTGAGACGTTGAAGTTTTGACCTTTTGACAGAGGTAGTTCCTTCGTGAATTGTTTCAAGAATATCCCACGCCTCTTTTGCTATTTCACACGTGCAAATTCGACGGAATTCTTCAGGTGTGACAGAGCAGAAGAGGGAGTTGAGAGCCTTGCTGTTCCAACTCGAGTTCTGATAATCAGTTGTGTCCCATTTATCTAGAGGTTTAGGAATATCAATGCCATCTATAGTGATAGTAGGTTCACTCCACCCAAAAACAACACAAAGGCCAAACTTTCTCACCGATAGATGTTAAAAATGCTCTCATGCAAGCTTTCCAATAAGAATAGTTTGTACCGTCTAGTAAAGGGGGTCTATGAGTCGAGTTACCTTCACGAATAGAATCCATAAAACTAGTCACACAAAATCACACTCCTATAGTTTTGAAAAAACAAAGAGTGACCCGCTCTGATACCAATTGAAAATCCTATGTGATTCGTGATTAGATAAGGATCAAAATATTCCAAAGTCAGAAATTCCAAAAACACTCAATCTAAAATCATCAAGCACTTACGAATGTGATTTTAGTTTGTTTGTTTTTTAGGAATAAATAATAAATCAACACAATTGATTTTTACGGAAAACCACAATTGAAGAACCTTCAATTGTAATCAAAACCACAGGCGAACCGCCACTAATCAATCCACTATAGAAGGACTACAAGGTTACAAAGAAACCATACAAATTACCCACACGCCCAATTTGTCTCTGAATCTTCAGAACTCTTTCACCACGCCATGCCAGGCCGATTCGGAAGTTGGTTCCACTCCTCAACTTCACTTGTCGAATAACGACACGTAAAGAACAAACACCTTTTGAAACTTTACGTAAAGATCTTGGATCACAATCAAGAGAACACTCTTGAATATTAAGTATCAATCTCTTTGATGTATGAATATCAACTCATGAGTTTTAGAACTCTCTCAAGAACATCAAAGAAAACTAAACAAACTCTCAGAAGAAAACTTCAAACAGAACTCTAGAATTGTTGAATCTGATCTAGAAAAAGAAAGATTGGTTTTAGGAGAAAACCATCTACTTATAGAAAACCAAAAGAGTCCCAATCCTGAAAGAAACCAGTTACTTGAAAATTTCCCGGATTCTGAAGCTCGCTCGAGCGAGGAGTGTAAATCGCGTGATTTCTACTAGTGACCTCGCTCGAGCCACGAGCCCTTCGCTCGAGCGAGGAATACATCCTGCGAGTTGATGAGAGCGCAATGCTTCGCTCGAGCCACCATACTCTTCGCCGAAAGACAATCATAGCCTTGAGTTTTGCCCAGACGCAGACCTTCGCTCGAGCGAGCACTTCCTGGCTCGAGCGAGGAAGGCAAAAAACTTAGGAAAATTACAACTCAATTACACAGTTTTGTGCGCGGGATTTTGACAAGATAGGTCCTAACATAAAGTATTCAAAAAAAAAGTACGCGGTTTAATTTCATTTTTGTATAAGTCATAGTATGGTTGCATTTGGAATAGAGATTCAGAACCTCTGCACAAAAAAATAAATATTTAGAAAAATTAATATACACTTCGGGCTTATTTTATATATGGATCTAAAAGAGTTGAATTTGGACTCGGAATTATTTTTCTGAGTAAATTTTTGTGTATGAGTTTGGGATCGATAGCTTTATTGCTGGATCCTACTCTAATCAGCCACAATTACCTTAATTTTCAATAATCCCATTTGGCATTGAAATGTGTAGTAACATGGGGTTAACTATGATACTAATTAATTGATAAAGAATGTGTTTTTAAGACAAAACAAATGGAAGCCTCCTTGGCATATTCTTCAAGGAATCTCAACTACACAGCTCAGCTACCATGGGAGATTCAGAATAAGTCCACCTTTTCTACTTTGCGGCTTTATTTTTTAAACACCATTTAAATTATTATTTTTTACTCACTTAGAAGTTTATGCATAAAGTGTAGTGTTGAACAGTTGAAGTTATCATGCGCTATATCATCATATGACTAGCCGTTTCATCACCCTTTTTTAAAAAAAAAAAAAAAAAATTCCAATCTATTTTTGTTGTTGTTTTATTTTTTTTTAAAATTTTAAATTTTAAATTTTAAATTTTAAATAAGGATTTCTCAGTTAATTAATGTAAGATGGAATAGGGTTGCACATGAAATAGAGACCCAAAATTGCTTGTAAAGTATTAAAAAAAAAAGTGTGCTGTTTAAATTCATTTTTGTAAAAGTCATAGTATCGTTGCATTTGGAATAGACATTCATAATCTCTGCACAGAAAAATAAATGTTTAGAAAAATCAATTTACACTTCGGATTTATTTTATATGTGGGCCTAAAAGAATTGAATTTGAACTCGGAATTATTTTTCTGAGTAAATATTTGTGTATGAGTTTGGGATCGATAGCTTTACTGCTGGATCCTACTCTAATCAGCCACAATTACCTTAATTTTCAATAATCCCATTTGGCATTGAAATGTGTAGCAACATGGGGTTAACTATGATACTAACTAATTGATAAAGAATGTGTTTTTAAGACAAAACAAATGGAAACCTCCTTAGCATATTCTTCAAGGAATCTCAGCTACACAGCTCAGCTATCATGGAAGATTCAGAATAAGTCCAGCTTTTCTACTTTGCGGCTTTATTTTTTAAACACCATTTAAATTATTATTTTTTACTTATTAGAAGTTTATTATTTTAATTATTATTTAGTTTCTTTCTTTGCCGTTCAAAAAAAAAAAAAAAAGTTTATGCATGAAGTGTAGTGTTGAACACTTGAAGTTATCACGCGCTATATCATCATATGACTAGCGGTTTCATCACCCTTTTTTAAAAAAATAAAAAAATTCCAATCTATTTTTGTTGTTGTTTTATTTTATTTTATAAAATTTAAAATTTTAAATAAGGATTTCTCAGTTAATTAATGTAAGATGGAATAGGGTTGCACATGAAATAGAGACCCAAAATTGCTTGTAAAGTATTCAAAAAAAAAAAAAAAATTATGCGTTTAAATTTATTTTTGTGAAAGTCATAGTATGGTTACATTTGGAATAGATATTCAGAATCTCTGCACAGAAAAATAAATATTTAGAAAAATCAATATACACTTCGGATTTATTTTATATGTGGGTCTAAAAGAGTTGAATTTGGACTCAAAATTATTTTTCTGAGTAAATATTTGTGTATGAGTTTGAGATCGATAGCTTTATTGCTGGATCCTACTCTAATCAGCCACAATTACCTTAATTTTCAATAATCCCATTTGGCATTGAAATGTGTAGTAACATGGGGTTAATTATGATACTAAGGGGTGGTTTGGCATACTCCAAATAAATTAAAAAGTTAAAAAATTATTAAAAAAATTAAAAAGTTATCACTATTTACAAAAAATTAAATAATTTTATACAAAAATTATTACAATTAAGTCTGACATCCCACAGACTTTTGTTGATTTTTTTGAAAAAATTACATAGGCGAGGTGCACAAATAACACGGTACCGTTCGGCCCGTGAGGGCCCATCACGGTTCCTGTTTTGATAATCTGAACCGTATGTGTAGAACTCGTCGAGTACTATATGCTTGTAAAAAATCAAGTTAATCGGATATCGTTAACTACATGATTAAATTAGTTTTGTATAAAAAAATAGATGGTGTTATAGTTAACGGTTGAAAAAAAAAACTAATCCAATTAGATAGCTATCGATATCCGATCAACGTGATTTTTTATAAGCATATAATACTCGACGAGTTTTACATATTGAATGGTTCCGATTAGCAAAATGTTACCCGTGGTGGGCCCCCACGGGCTGAATAGCACCGTCCAATGCCATGCCAGAAAAAGAGGCAACCATTTCTTATATCAAATCACTCTGCCCAAACGGTACGGGCTATATTTCCTACTCTCTCTAACTTCTCCTACACACTAATTTATATAATTTTTTAATACACATTTTTTCGTAAAAAGTCAAAAAGTTAATCTAAACAATCATTTTTTTTCCTTAATTCTTTAGTCTAAAATTTAAAAAATAAACTTATTTAGGACATCCTAAACCACTGCTAATTAATTGATAAAGAATGTGTTTTTAAGACAAAACAAATGGAAACCTCCTTAGCATATTCTTCAAGGAATCTCACCTACACAGCTCAGCTATCATGGGAGATTCACCTTTTCTACTTTGCGGCTTTATTTTTTAAGAACATTGTTTGAGGGTTCGAAATCGTAGGCTTGAATTGGCTCAAAATTTAAAACGATGTCGCTTTGATTTTTTTTTTTCTTGTTTTTTTTTCTTCTTTTTTTTTTTTTCTTCTTCATTTTCTTGCTTTTGAACACAAACAGAGGCGAGAGAGAGAAGAGAAGAGAAGAGGAAGAGAGAAGAAGGAGAAAAGATGGGGAGAAGGAGGAGGAAGAGAAGAAGACGGTGATGGCGGAGGAGGAAGATCGATGGTGATGGCGGTGATCGGAGCTGGTGCTGAATCTGAATCGGATCTGAATCTTTTTTTTTTTTTTGGCTGATGATGATGATGATGATGATGATGATGATGATCTTGATGAAGATGTTGTTGTTGATGATGATGATATATTGATGAAGATGTTGATTTTTTTTTTTTTTAAATTTTTTTTTCTAGTGGATCTGATCTGAAGATGAAGGGGGAAAAAAAAATTGTTGGCTGTTAATGATGTGTTGATGATGTTTTTCTTTTTCTTTTTCTTCTTCTTCTGCTTCTTCTTCATCTTCAAAACAGCGAGAAAGAAAATAAAAAAGAAAAATAATTTTTTTTTTTTTCAAAATGAAAATTTCATACTACGTATTACAACTGATTTTTTAAACACCATTTAAATTATTATTTTTTACTTACTTAGAAGTTTGTGCATAAAGTGTAGTGTTCAACAGTTGAAGTTATCACGCACTATATGATCATATGACTAGCCGTTTCATCACCCTTTTTTAAAAAAACAAAAAAATTCCAATCTATTTTTGTTGTTGTTTTATTTTATTTTTTAAATTTTAAATTTTAAATAAGGATTTCTCTGTTAATTATGTAAGATGGAATAGTCGCGGGGAGGGTCAGAAAGAATGGGATGCTCATGCTGTGATCTCTCTCTAGCATGATTTTATGGGCCATCCACCTAATGTTCCTTTTTTATTCTTTTTAAATGTTTTATTTCATCAATAGTTTTTTTTTTTTTGTTTCGCAAAGAAAAAAATGTATCATCTTTATATTTAAACCAATTGAAGAACAATAAGCAAAATAACTGGCCCGATGAACGTAAATTTGACCCACATTAAAATCTAAGCCACTACATATAGGAGGAGGATTCTAAGTCAATGATTTCAATCATTCATTTTGTCAGATATTTCGTGTATTTCATTCACAAAACAAATTAAATCGATCAAATAATTGTAATTTGTTCAATTTATTATTTTTGTCATAAAAAAAATCTATAGTTCATTTTTTAAAAACATAATTGTTGTTTTTTTTTTAATGAAAAATATAATAAATTGAACAAGTTATAATTATTAAATCGATTTAATTTTTTGTGTGAATAAAATTCATAAAGTGCCCAAGTTGAAATCAATAAAATGAGACCTGTAATAAATCTCATGGGCTGAAGCAATCCCCTTTAGTCCAAATTTGGATGAGAGGAATCCTCCTCTCCATACATATTTACCCTTAATTTGGACCACATTAAAATCTAAGCCACTACATATTTATCCTTAGTTTGGCCGCCTCATAAGAAAATTTACATATAAAGCCTTGAGATGGTATTGACACAAATTGTTTCATATTTTGAGTCTTTTCAAATACTGGGTGTGTTTGGTAACGTTTACGTTTTTAGTTTATATTTACAAAAATTTTATAAACTGATTTTTGTTTATTTTTAGAAAAACATAAACTACAAACGCGTTTGGTAATTGAAAATTTTTTTAAAATTTTTTAAAAATATAAAAAAGAGTGAGAAATGGCAAGTGGTGGCGGAAGACGGTGGTGGAAAGTGGCGACGGTGGGTGGTGGCGAGTGGGTGGGTAGGTGACGGTGGCGGGTGGCGGTTGGTAGCGGGTGGTAGGTGGTAGCGAGTGAGTAGTGGTGGTGGTGGTGGTGGCGGGTGGTGGTGGCAGGTGGGTGGCGGATGGCGGGTATTGGTGGTAGGTGGTGGGTGGTGGGTGGTAGCAAGTGGGTGGTGGTGGTGGTAGCGGCGGGTGGTGGGTGGTTGGTAGCAGGTGGGTAGCGGATGGCGGGTGGTAATGGGTGGTGGGGGTGGGTGGTGGGTGGTGATGGTGTATGGGTGGGTGGCGGTGGTAGGTGGCGGATGGCGGTGGCGAGTGGTGGATGGCGGTGGTGGTGGGTGGGTGGTGGTGGTGGTGGTGGGTGGGTGGGGTGGGTGGTGGTGTGGTGGTAGGTGGTGGTGGTGGTGGGTGGTGGGTGGTGGTGGTAGGTGGGTGGTGGTGGAAGGGTGGTTGGTGGTGGTGGTGGGTGGCAAGTGGTGGATAGTAGTGGTAGGTGGGTGGTGAGTGGTAGTGGCAATTAGGTAGTGGGTAGCGGTGGTGGGCGGTGGATGGTAGTGGTGGGTGGATGGCAGGTGGGTGGTGGTAGTGGTGGTGGTGGTGGTGGTGGCGAGAGGTGGGTAGTGGTGGCGAGTGGGTGGTAGGTGGGTGGTGGTGGCGGTGGTGGTAGTAGGTGGGTGGTGGTGGTAGTGGTGGTGGTGGGGGGTGGCAGGTGGTGGTGGCAGAAGACGGTAGTAGAAAATGGTGGTGGATGGTGGTGGCGAAAGACGGTAGTAGAAAATGGTGGCGGGTGGTGGCTATTGTTGGGTGGTAAAAAAAAAAAAAACTCAAAACTCAAAACGGAAACACATTTTTTGGCCAAATTTATAAACTGAGACCACTGATTTATAAATCAAAATTTTTACCAAACAAGTTTTTATTTGAGTTTTTAAAATTTTTGTAAATATAAACAAAAAATTAAAAATATAAGTGTTACCAAACGGCACCTTATAGTTTTTTTTTTTTTTTTTTCTTAATTGATAAAGAAAAATTCATTTAAACCATGAAAATAAAGATATAGGATAATGAAACGCATTGAGAGAGAAGAATATGAACCAATAATATTAAAGTAAAAATTATATTAATAAAAAGACATAATTTGAAGCTGAGATCATGGGTTTGAAACGGAAAACTATTATCACTTGAGCAACATATACTATGTTTGTATATATATATATATATATATTTTGCCATTATTCTTATATTATTATTATTATTATTTTCAAATTGCACACGCAGTATTAAATAAAAAAGGGATAAATTACAGCTATAGTCCCTACAGTTTAGTTTTACCAATGAATTTTTCACATTATATTAAATTAGTCCAATTGATGATGCCACTTTATAAATAGAACTAAAATTAAGGGACAAAACAGTTCATTTAATCTTTCTAAAATGATTGAGGGGTTGATATCTAATTTGAAATAATTCATTCATTTTTTAATAAATTATTTTACTCTTGATTTAAGGCCAATTTTGTTAATGAATGGCTGTAGATGGGCGATTTGAGTGTATCAATTGGTTTTCTATGAAAATTATTATCTTGGAACATCAGGGGTATGGGTAAAGCAGACAAGCAGGGAAGAATCAAAAAGCTCCTAAAGTATAAACATATAGATGTTGTTTTTTTTTTTTCAAGAGACCAAAAAGGCAGTGCTATGTGATATTGCTGTTCGAAGGATATAGGGGAGTAGAAACATGGAGTTTATGTCTGTTGATCCTGAAGGAACAGTTGGAGAGCTATTATGTATCTGGGACCCTGCTGTCTTCACATTTTCTGGCTACTGCTGCAATAGGAGGTATGTTTTACTTTCTGGTTCTTTATACAATTCCTTTTATTGTGTATTGCTCAACATTTATGCACCCAATGATGTCAGCACCAAATCCACTTTCTGGGGCAATCTCTTAAAGCTTAAATCTTCTTTCCCTAATTCTTGGTGCATGGGTGGAGACTTTAATGAAATTAGTCATATGGGTGAAAGGGTAGGATGCTCTAGGAGGGATAGAGGAATGAAACACTTAAATGAATTCATTGGCAAAAGTGAGCTTCATGATTTACCTCTTCATGGAAGGAAATACACTTAGTGTAATGCCCAGAAATCAGAGAAATGGAGCAGAATTGATAAAATCTTGTTCAGTCCTGAGTGGTTGATTAATTTCTCAATGAAACTCTAGGGATTGCCCAAGTTAATTTCAGACCACTGCCCTTTGATAATGATGAAGGATGATAGAGATTGGGGGCCAAAACCTTTCAGGTTCCTAAATGCTTGGATTCTCCATCCCAATTTTTCTCAGCTTTTTGTTACTTTCTAGACAATTACTACCTTTGCTGGTTGGTCTGGATTCATACTTCTTCAAAAGCTCAAGCATCTAAAGTTGATCTTAAAATCTTGGAATATTGAGGTGTTTGGCAATATTCCTTCCAAAATCAAATCTTCAGAGGAAGAGTTACATGCACTGGACATCATTACAGAGAAAAGGGCACTGGCTGCTTCAGAAAAGGAAAGAAAAAAGGGTGGTTAGAGGTGAGATGTGGAAACTTTACAGAATGATAGAGTGGATATGGCATCAAAAATCCAGACTGAACTGGACTCTCAATAGGGATAAAAAAACACTAGGTTCTTCTATATTGTTGCTAGTACCAGGCAAAGTAGAAACCTGATTACCTCTATTTCAGTTAATGGTGGGTCTTTTAAGGAACCTAGCAGGGTCAAGCATCAAGTTTTACACACAATTTCAAGACTCAATTCATTGAATTATGGGTTAAGAGACCTATTTTGGGAGGGGTGTTCAATACTATTGAGTCAGATTATGTTTCTCAACATCTGATAGCTGAGTTCAATGCAACTGAAATCTTAGCAGCAATTAAACATTGTAACAACAACAAAGCTCTAGGCCTTGATGGGTTCAACCCATTTTGCTATTAGAAATTCTGGAAGGTTATGAAGCCGGACATAATGCGATTTTTCAAGGAGTTTCACTCCAACAACAGGCTCACTTATGGCATTAACAGTACATCTATTACTCTTATTCCCAAGTTAGAAAATCCAATTGGTCTATTTGATTATAGACCTATAAGTCTTGTGGGATCTATTTACAAAGGCCACAGTTCTTTCGCACAGATTGAAATCAGTGCTTCCCTCAATCATTGGTGAAACTTAGACTGCATTCATAGGAGAGAGAAATATTCTTGATGGAGTGTTCATTGCTAATGAAGTGGTGGACAGTTGGAAGAAGGCCAAAAAGCAAGTGTTGATTCTTAAATTGGACTTTGAGAAAGCATTTGATTCTGTTTATTGGGAATTCTTATTCTCTTTGATGACCAGTTTTAGCTTTGGGGATAACTGGACCTCTTGGACGAAAGCTTGTGTGTCTACAGCAAGAATCTTCATTCTAGTGAATGGATCACCTACTGAGGAATTCTCTCCCCAAAGAGGCCTTAGGCAGGGTGATCCACTCTTTCCTTTCCTATTCAGTATAGTGTCTGAAGAGCTTAACATTCTTCTGGTCAGAGCACTTAACCTTGGTATTATTAATGGTGTGGTAGTTGGGACTAATAACGTTCTTAGGCCTCGTTTGTGAACAGGTTAATTTAGTAAATTTTTTGCTATTTGGCTAAAATATGAGCTAAAAAAAACTAGTATGTTTGAGATGACTTTTTGACTTTTTACAAAAAGATGTGCAAAAAGTAGAGAGAAAAAAGAATCTTTGACTTTTTGGTATGGGTTATTGGTTTTTTGACTTTTTTAGTAACTTTTTGGCTTTTTGGCTAAACCGGCTAGTCCCCAAACGAGGCCTTATTTCATATTTGCAATTTGTCGATGATTCAATTCTCTTTTATGAAGCTGATTAGGATCAATTGGCATCTATTAAAAGAGTTCTTAGATGCTTTGAAGTACTATCGAGTCTCAAAATTAACTACCACAAGAGTGTTGTGTGTGGTGTTGGTGTGGCTGATGATTTAATGACTTCTTTTGCTAATTTTCTCAGCTGTTGGGTGTAAGGCCTTCTATTAAAATTTCTGGGGCTGCCTTTAGGTGCTAACCTTGGTAGGAAATCTATTTGGAAACCTGTTCTTGACAAAATCAAATCTAGACTGTCAGGGTAGAAGAGAAAATTGTTATCCTTTGCAGGTAGACTAACTTTGATCAGGACTACCCTTTCTAGCTTACATGTTTACTTTCTTTCTTTCTTGGTTAATTTGGTCTGCAGTGATTGAAGATTGGAGATTTCATTGGTGCATTCCTAAATCAGTTGATGGTTTGCTTACTTGGTGGATAAGTGGTAAATTTCAGAAGCGTGCAAGGTCAATTTGGAGAGCCATCCCATTAATTGTTCTTTGATCTCTTTGGAAGCACAGAAATGAATGTATATTTTCTAACGCACAACCCAACTCATCTGGTCTACTTGAATTCATCAAATTCAGATTAGCCATTTGGCTCAAAGTTTCCATTAAGAATTTCCTTTACACAGTTGATGATCTTGTCTTCAAATGGAAACATATCAGGGGAAGTGCTTGATTCTCCAGTTAATATTATGATTGCTACTACTCCCTTCCTCATTATCTCCTATGTGGTTAGAGCTTGCTTAGGATCTGTTGCTGTTTGTTTTGCTATCTGTTGCAGTTAGATTTTGGTGTTTCAAACAGAGGTGATGCTGTATAGTCTTGGTTCTATTTGTTGGTCAATGCCCTGTTTGATTCTCCAGTTAATATTATGATTGCTATTGCTCCCTTCCTCCTTATCTCCTATGTGGTTAGAGCTTGCTCAGGATCTGTTGCTGTTTGTTTTGCTATCTGTTGCAGTTAGATTTTGGTGTTTCAAACAGAGGTGATGCTGTATAGTCTTGGTTCTATCTGTTGGTCTGTTATGCCCTGCAGGTTGTTTTGCTGCTTTGCTCAGGATTTGTCTTTTCTTTTACTCTTCTTGTTTGTCTTTGCCTTTGCTCTGTTTGTTGGTTTCTCACCAACTAGGAGGTTAGAGCTTTATCTAGCTCCAAACTCCTCTTTATTGATGTAATTTATCGTACTTTGTAAATGTTTCATCAATAAAGTTTTCTTTGCCGATAAAAAAAAAAAAAAAAAAAATTGGATTCAATTGAAACAATGTAAAAAATTAAAGTATAAAATTGATGTAATTAAAATTACATAGATCAAATTGATACAAGAAATAGGTTACAAGAACCACGAGTATAAGTTTTCCAAGAAAAACAGAAAATGAAATGTGGTACATATAATTGTTGTCTAAAAAACTGCAGAGTCTAATTTGCAGGAAATATAAGCCACCATAACTGATGTTATGAACGGGAAGCAAAAACATTATATAGGATTTAATATATTTATTTTTTATTTCAATATGTTAGGATTATGGAAAATTATAAAATAGTCTTAGAGTATCACGTGGTTATATTTTCTCACCAATCACCATTTATTATAGGCTCTCATGTTTCTCAATTAGCAAATACAAATAATTAATGTCCCACATTCTCTACCCATCATAATATATATGGTAGAATTAGACAAATAATTTTTCTTATTTTTTTTTTTTAAGGATAAATTATAGATGCACCACCTTGAGTTTTACTTAAAATATTGTTCTTTATAGTTTTGAAAATTACATCTAACCCTTAACATTTTTAATCGTCTAACAAATAACTCATTTTTATTAATCAACAATTAAGGCCTCGTTTGGCAACTTGAAATTTTAGTTAAAAAATCACTATAGATTGTCACATTACTCTCTCTATTTTTCTGCACATTTTTCGTAAAAGTCAAAAAATTACTAAAATAACATGTTCCTAAACCAAACCTAAGTCAATTAATAATTTTTAATGATGTCATCAATATATTTGAGTTAACCATTCTTTAATTTTATTATTGTATAGAAAGATAGTTATAATTTTTTTTTTCCTGTCAACTTTGTTAAATAACAAATTCTAATTAGCGAGTATTTGTAATTTTCGGAACTATTAGGAACAATTTATATTTTAAATAAATTTCATAGAGTGTATTTATAATTTATCTTTTTTTAAATATAATTGATTGCTTAATTTTTGGTGCCATTATTTGGTAAAATTTAAACCACAAACTAATATATTTTACATCAACGAATTTTAAGGCTTCGTTTGGGAACAGGCTAATTTAGTAATTTTTTAGCTATTTGGCTAAAATATGAGCTAAAAAAAACTAGTATGTTTGAGATGACTTTTTGACTTTTTACGAAAAGATGTGCAAAAAATAGAGAGAAAAGAAAATCTTTGACTTTTTAGTATAGATTGTTGGCTTTTTTATTTTTTTAATAACTTTTTGACTTTTTGGCTAAACCGATCTGTTGCCAAACGAGGTCTAATTTTAAATTAGTATATTTTTTATAATGATAAAAGTAATTTAAAATCCCTTACCTTAAGTTTTGAGCCAATAATTCTTCTAAAAATTTTATTCCTGCTGAGACGAACAAATCCAAAAATTATTTCCAAAGGATCCAACTAAATTAATATTACTGGTTCATATTCTTCTAAGGGGTTAAAAAAAAAAAAAAAAAAAAAAAAAAATTGATGAAATTAAATTGTACCTCAATCTAAAAATAAAAAAAAAATTCAAGAAATCATGAATGAGCAGTAATCCACAAATTTGAACATTTTTTCTATCATAAATGAGCCATAATCTACAGGCGAATCGAATACATACAAACTATTTTCCTACTTACATCAAATTTTAAAATACTTTACATGGTTGAGCTTAAAAAACTAGTGCCAATTAAAATGGACAGTAATTAAATTGACAACAAACTATTAATTCATTGGTTTTTCATAATTACTAGCTAGGGTTGTTCATCTTTCTGTAGTGCAAAAGCATGACCGACGCCAGGGCTGTTACCGGGCGTTGTAGGTCTAAAATCATCTTCATGTCCTGCATCAATACCATCAAATCCCGGGCTTTGATCGACTGTATATTTCTTTCCTGTGATAGAATGGTCAATTATCGGAAGATGAGTTGCGTGTGGGGGGGCTTGAGGATAGTATCCATTGCCCCTGTGACCTTCGTTGTTTTGGCTTGCTGCTGCTGATTCATTTTCATCTTGTATGGAAATGGAATTGTATGCCTCTTTTTCCATTGGTTTTAGCTGTCTTCCCTCACTAAATAGAATTTCATTGCATGAAATGAGTGAGAGAAGAATGGCAAAGGTGTAGATGGGTTGGATATAGGCCATAACTAGAGAAGGGAAGAGTTTGGGTATGCTTGTTTTGTTCAAAATTCGTGTGTGTGTGAGAGAGAGACAGAGAAAGAGAGAGAGAGCTGTGAACACTATGATGACTACCTAGCATCTCCTTTGGTATTTATAATGGAAGATTCTAAATAAACTCAATAAATATCTCTCTATGTCTACTTGTATAAGTGCTTCTTTCTAACATACATTAGTTTTAAGGATAAAAAGGGGGTAAATTGCACTTGCAATTTTTGTAATTTATCTTTTATATTAATTTGGTTCTTGTAATTCTAATTGTATCGATATTGGCTTTAATTTTTCATATTGTTTCAATTTAGTCTAATTGCATCTATCAAAAAATCTGACATAAATTAAGAACAAAATAGTTAATTAAAAAAAGAATGAGTAATTTCAATTTGGAGGCAAAAAGGATCATTATTAATTGAATTAGATTGACACAATGTAAAAAATTCATAGGTAAAATTGATACAATAAAAACTATAAGAACCAATTGATACAATACATAAATTACATGAATTCCAGATGTAATTTGTCCCCCAAAAAATAAATTAATGTATTTATTTTAGAAGCTCTCTTAACCACTAATACTTCCGTAAATTAAAATGTCCACTTTGTTTATACAAATTTGGATGGTTCATGTTTTCAATCTTTTTTAAGGTCCTTTCTGGAGGGAACTTTATGCATATATTACTATTGGAAATTTAAGATTCCCTACTTTTGATTTTTTAGTCATTTTATTTTATTTTATTTTATTTTAAATACAACTTTTTGGTTTATAAACCAAAAGATATGTTATTCTAATATAAAATGTTGTCTAGAGCCCTATATAATATTCTACATATCTAAACACACAGAATCAACTTTTCTTTCCGTCACAATTTATTTATCCTTGGTATCATTTTTTTTATCGGCAAATGTCACGACTCAAATCCAGTCCTATGGGTTTAGTATCGTAACCAACCATGTCAAGAGATTCTTGAAGGCCGCTATGATGTCTGATAAAAGAAACAGTATAGGGCCTAAGCGAGCGAATCGATAAATAAATAATGTCCATTGAGCTGTGACAGTCTGTATGCCAAAAGATTTTTCATGCATTCACACATGTAGAACGACTGATCTATACAAAATTCTGATACACAAGGTCTGAGGACCTAATCCCTTGATAGCAAAGATGCTTAGTAGTGATAGTCTATCTGAGAATCCAAAAGCAGACGGAGACAGACGGGGGAAAAACAAAGCACCCCAAAGCCATAGCATGGCAACTCGGAACCTCAAGAAGTGAGGCACAAAAGTCGGCTTGACAAAACTGAGTCTAACCCACGCCCTAGTTCGATCCGTGGCCGAGCACCTACATATATATATAAATAGTGAGCTAAAGCCTAGTGAATAACATGATGCGTAAGAGGTTAAGAATGAAATGTCCTTACTGATAATAAGCAGATTCATTAAAAGATTTGATCTTTCAATCGTAGCAGTTATTCACCATATGGTACATCCATTCGCATAGCAAGAAATGAGTCTTAAAGACCGAAAAGAATGATGGCCATCAATCAAGAAATGAGTGGTTTCACGAGGAACCGAGAGATCTCAGAATAAAGAATAAGAAATGAGGTGCTAAGAATGCCACAGTACAGGTCGCAAATAAACGACATACATTCATTCAGTAAATAATACGGTTCAAGATGTGATTCACAAGATTCGAAAGATAATCATTTTGAACATATCTTTACACAATTGTTACTTACAGAGTTTGGGCTACAGTATGTTAGAGCGTGTCTCCCCAGTCGCCAACCCTACACAGTTCACAGGTTGAACACACACTAAGCTACACAGTTGGGAAATATCATAACTTAATCCATAATTTGCCTTGGTGTGTTCTACATCTATACCCTCATTAAGATGCCTTAAACTAGGCCTAAGAATGCCTAGAATGGGATGAGGATGCAAAAATACACTTAGAAAATATTTTGCAAAGTTTGCTGAAAATAGGAGCCTCGCTCGAGCGAGTCTTCCTTCGCTCGAGCGAGCTTCCAAAATCAAAGGCTTCGCCGGCGCCGTCAAACAAGAAAAAATCTTGGATCTTTGTGATTTTACGCGCGATGGTCGCTCGATGGTCGCTCGAGCGGAGCCCTGGACAAAGGTGCTCGCTCGAGCGAGGAATCCTTCGCTCGAGCGAGGAAGCCAAATATGAAATTCCCAGATTTGCCTCCCAAGCTCAAACCAAGCATTCTACCACTCCAAACTCAACCTCTTGGGCCCAAATTCTGGAAAACATATCTAAATTCAATGTATCATAAGTTTCAAAGCTCAATTTATGAATTCAAGCCCCAAAAGTGAGTCAATTAAAACCATATTCAAACCCATTTTCAAGAATAATCTCCAAACATGTCATGCATGAAATTTAATCAAATTAAAGCTTCAAAGCTTGTTCAAATGAACTCATTTCTTTAAGAACATGGTGAAATCATGGACTCAAGCCTAATTATGAACATGCATGTGCAATTTACCATGAACTCAACTCAAATTTCAACATTTCAACATTTCAACCATGCATGCATGAATTAAGCTATAATCCTACATGTATGAACTAAAACAAGACTTAACTCTACAATTAGGCAAGGATCATGCAAGAATTAGCTTAAACTCACAATTAGAGGGTTGTATTCTCTTACCTAAGTCTTGTATTCAAGGTTTAGGAGTCCAATTTGACAATTTACACTTCAATTCCAAGCAATTCAAGCCAATTCAACAAAATGAACTTAAGTCTCCCTCTCTTCCTCTCTAAGGTCGGCTAAGACAAGAACAAGGGGTTGATGAAAATGTTTTGATCAAATGTGTACAAGCCTCTAAGTGTGTAAGGTAGTGGCCACTAGGTGGCATTTTGGTAGATAAATCAAAGTTTGCAATATAACAATATTTAATCTAATTTAGTCATACCTAATCACATTTCTGATAAATATACCATTAAATCACATAATTTCCAATGATCCCAAAACATCAATCTATTTTCGATTCGGCCGCCGATAAGGCCTTCAATTTGCAGTTTAAACATAAAAACACGAACAGATAATCAATTAATCGAAAAGATAAAAATGCAATACAATAGATATGCTTAGTCAATTCAGTTCAGCTAATCAATCTGCTCAAGATTCTTCAATTAGTTCAATTATCAGTCATAAGCAGTCCAATTTAGCAGTAATCAGTAGGTAATTCAGTAATTTTTCGGTAAACAGTATAGGGTTGTTACAGTCACCCCTCCTTATAAGGAGTTTAGTCCTCTAAACTCGAGTTACCTTCATTCTGGAAGAAAACAGGATCCAGCGGGAACAAATCAGGATATCGCTTAGCCATGTCATCTTCCCTTTCCCAAGTGGCATACACACCACCATGGTTTTGCCAGTCAACTTTCACTAACGGGATCTCTTTGTTTCTCAGTTTCTTGATCCGTCTGTTCACAATCTGTATAGGCCGTTCCTCGTAAGTGTAGTCATCACTCAACACTACTCGAGTAGGCTCAATTACATGGAAGGGATCCCGGAGATAATCTCTCAACATCAAAATGTGGAAAACATTATGCATGTGCTCCATTTCAGGAGGGAGAGCAACTTGATACGCCACCGGATTAATTTTTTCAATAATCTTATACGGTCCGACGTATCTCGGCGCTAACTTGCCTTTGACTCCAAAACGAGTCTGGCCCTTCATTGGTGTCACTTTCACAAAAACGTAATCACCCACTTCATACTCTCTGTCCCGTCTTCTGACATCCGCATAACTTTTTTGTCTACTCTGTGCAGTTTTTAGTCTTTGCTGTATCAGTTTTATCTTTTTAGTCATCTCATATACGATCTCGAGCCCAAGCAAAGGCCCATCTCCAACTTCTGCCCAGCAAATCGGAGATCGACATTTCCTGGCATACAATGCCTCGAAAGGCGCCATACCAATACTCGAATGGTAGCTGTTGTTGTAGGCGAATTCAGCTAATGGAAAATGACTTTCCCAGTTTCCCTGAAAATCAAGGACGCACATTCTCAATAGATCCTTCAAAGTCTGGATGGTCCTTTCTGACTGTCCATCTGTCTGAGGATGATAGGCACTACTCAGCCTCAATTCAGTACCCAATGCAGTCTGTAGGCTTTGCCAAAACCTTGATGTAAACTTCGAATCCCTGTCAGAAACAATAAACACAGGCACTCCATGCAGTCTTACAATTTCATCAATATAGATAACAGCCAATTTGTCCGCATTATAGATTGTCTTGATAGGTAAGAAGTGAGCAGATTTAGTTAGTCTATCAACAATAACCCAAATTGAATCCATACCTTTTTTGGAGCGAGGTAACCCAACGATAAAATCCATCATGATATGCTCCCATTTCCACTCTGGTATGGGTAAGGGTTGCAATAATCCGGCAGGTCGTTGATGTTCAGCTTTGACTTGTTGGCAATGAAGACATTTGGACACAAAGTCGGCAATTTCTTTCTTCATTCCTGGCCACCAGAAATTCTGTTTCAGATCTTGGTACATTTTCGTATTCCCCAGGTGGATAGACAATTTTGAATTGTGGCCCTCTTGCAGAACTCTTCTTGATTCGGTGTCATTCTAACACAGTCTTTCTTGAAATTTCAGTACATTGTTCTCAAATTTGAAACCCGGTCTTGGCTTAAACTCTCTTTCTTCGATGATCTTTTTCAAAAAGTCATCCAGTTGCTGTTTCTCTTTAACTTCTTCAATCAATGCCGGTTGGGCAGAAATAGCAGCTAGCGTTCCACCTTGTTCTCTCAAAACAACTTCAATTTCAAAATTTTCAAGGTCACAAAGCAGCTCTTTCTGTCCGGTGAGCAAACAAGTTAGGCTGGAAATTGACTTTCGGCTCAATGCGTCGGCAACAGTGTTGGCTTTTCTCGGATGGTACAGAATCTGTAGGTCATAGTCCTTGATCAGTTCTAGCCATCTGCGCTGTCTCATATTCAGTTCCTTCTGGGTGAAGAAGTATTTCAGACTCTTGTGGTCGGTATAAACTTCACATGTCGACCCATACAGATAGTGACGCCAAATTTTCAGTGCAAACACCACCGCAACCAGTTCCAAATCATGGGTCGGGTAGTTCTTTTCATGTGGTCTCAACTGTCGGGAAGCATAAGCAATAACTCTCCCATTCTGCATTAAAACACACCCCAAACCCTTATGAGAAGCATCACTAAATACAGTATAACCATCCGTACCTGAAGGTAGAGTAAGGACCGGTGCAGTTACAAGTCGAGTTTTCAATTCTTGGAATGCTGATTCCCTCTGGTCAGTCCGGTCAAATGATATCCCCTTCTGAGTTAACTGAGTCAATGGTGGGGCAATTTTGGAGAAATCCTTGACAAATCTTCTGTAATATCCAGCCAAACCCAAAAAGCTTCGGACTTCAGTTACATTTGTTGGTCTAGGCCAGTTCACTACAGCTTCAATTTTCTGCGGATCAACAGAAATTCCATCTTTGCTAACAACATGCCCCAAAAACATAACATGATCAAGCCAGAACTCACATTTAGACAATTTAGCATACAGTTTACATTTCCTTAGGGTCTGCGGCAAGTCTCGATGGTGTTCATGTTCTTCTCTACTTTTGAATAAATCAAGATGTCATCAATAAATACCACAATGAAATCATCAAGGTATGGTTTAAAAGTTCTGTTCATAAGGTCCATAAAAGCAGCAGGGGCATTCGTGACTCCGAATGGCATAACTAAAAATTCATAATGGCCATACCTCGTTCTAAAAGCTGTTTTATCAATGTCTTCTGGTTTAACCTTCAGTTGATGATACCCCGATCTGAGATCAATCTTGGAAAACACTTGTGCACCCTGTAACTGATTAAATAAATCATCAATACGTGGCAATGGGTATTTATTTTTCACAGTTACCTTGTTCAATTCACGGTAATCAATACACAGTCTCAGTGAGCCATCTTTCTTCTTTACAAATAAAACAGGTGCACCCCACGGTGAAGTACTGGGCCTGATAAACTTCTTGTCTAACAGTTCTTGCAATTGCACTTTCAATTCCTTCAGTTTAGTTGGGGCCATTCTGTAGGGAGCTTTAGATATTGGCTGTATACCCGGAATCACATCAACGGTAAATTTAATCTCCCTGTCAATCAAATCCCCTGGCAGATCTTCTGGAAATACATCTGGAAATACATCTGGGAATTCTCTGACTATAGGAATACAATTCACATCAGTTTTAACACTATCATCAGTAGACACAGTCAGCACAGAACACCGATATCCTTTACACCCCTTTCTAATAAGTTTAACAGCTTTCACAAAAGAAATCAGATACGGAGGAGGTACTACTCCACTCTCATTAAGCAAAAATTCGGGTAAACCAGGTGGACGGAAAACTACTTGCTTGGTCACACAATCAATAGTGGCATGATATTTTTGTAACCAATCCATCCCCAATATTACATCAAAATGATCAATGTTCAATAGCAGTAAATCAATAAACAGATACATATCCCCAACAATGATTTCATAAGCAGGATACATATATGCACATGTCATGGATCCTCCTACGGGTGATGATACGACTAGCAGATAGTTCATAGGTTCTAAGGGTCTATTCAATTTTCGTGAGAAAGCATGCGATACATATGAGTGTGTAGACCCCGAATCAATCAGTACATATGTATTTTGTGTACAAATAGAGAGGATACCTGACACAACAGTTTCAGTATTTTGCACGTCTCCCGGTACTAGGGCAAACACTCGGCCCTGCCTCATAGGCTCTTTCCCGGTAGCTTTGGGGTTAGGCTTTGGTGCTACAGTTGACGCTGCTGCGCTTGGTGTAGCTTTGCTACTAACTTGCGGAGCAGAGGGACAGTCTCTAACCATGTGGCCCACTTTGCCACATCTGTAACAGGCTCCAGATATTTTGTGACAAACCCGTTTGTGCTTGTTGCCACATACAGAGCATGGTGGAATGAACCCACTCCGTTGGCTGGGGCTAGTCGTCGACCCCGTATTCTGTTTCTTGTTTGCCGAGTTATGCTTGCCTTTCTTGAATTTGAAACCCTGCCTTTTACCATGCCATTCAGTTGTTGGTGTTTCAGATTGTTTCACTGCTGCAATGTTCAACTCGACCATCAATGCCCGGTCGAGAACACCCACAAAAGTCGGTAGTTTTAAAACACTTATTCGGTCAAGTATTGCAACATTAAGGCCACCCTCAAATTTTCTGGCCTTCTTGTAGTCAGTGTCCACCATATGTGGTGCATATCTGGCAAGCTTAGTGAACCTTGCTTCATATTCAGCCACAGACATTGTACCCTATCTCAGTTGTTCAAATTCAGTCACTTTTCTATCCCTGACGCACTGTGGGAAGTACTTTTCAAAGAAGGACTCCTTGAACTGAGCCCAAGTCATAACAGTATTTGTATCACGGATCAACATCCACCACCTTCTAGCTTCTTCTTGTAGGGTGAAGGTGGCTAATAGTACTTTATTCGCTTCTAAGCACGGAAACACTTCAAATAGTTTTTCTGTTTCAAGCACCCAAGCTTCAGCCTTTAACGGTTCAAGGCCTCCCTGAAAGGACGGCGGTTTCATCTTGCTGAATTTATGGGTGAGAGCAATAATATCCCCATCATTCGCATTTGCATTGGGTTCCGGCTGTACCGGAGAAGGAGGAGGAGGTGGGGGCTGTTGGTTCTGTTGTTGCTCAAGTCTAGCAGTTATCAGTTCCATCATTCTTTCCATTCGTGCCATTCTGGCCTCGAATGATTCGAGTTCATTTGCATTGTCCATTTCACTATAAGCAGTTATAACAGTTATAGCAATTATAACATAAACAGTTGCATATTTAGACAGTTATCACATTAACATGTATTCAGTCATAACATAGCCACACACTTTTCAAACTCATGAAATGCCCTAATCACTTTTTTAGGACACCCTATAGCTCATTTGGACACGTGTGTGGGGTATAACTCGTGGTTAAGTATCGCTCTGATACCACTCTGTCACGACCCAAACCCGACCCTATGGGTTTAAATCAATCCTTAGGCCCGATGTCAAAGATTACGAAGGCACTTAGTATGATGTCTGATAAAAGCACTGCGAGAAATATCTGATAAATAAATAATGTCCATTGAATGTAATCAGATGCCAAAAGATTTTCATGCATTCACACATGTAGAACGATCTGATCTATACAAAATTCTGATCCTACGATGTAGGGACCTAATCCCTTGATAGCAGTGCAGTTAGTAACTGACAGTCTATACAGTAATCCAAAATAGTACGGAGACAGACGGGGGAAAAACAAAGCACCCCAAAGCCATAGCATGGCAACTCGGAATCTCGCAGTGAGGCACAAAGGCTGGCTTGACAAAACTGGAGTCTAACCCACGCTCCTAGCTCCGATCTGGTGGCTGAGCACCTACATATATATATAAACAGTGAGCTAAAGCCTAGTGAATAACATGATGCGTAAAGAGGTTAAGAATGAAATGTCCTTACAGTAATGAAAACAGTCCATTAAACAGTATTTCAGTCTTTCAGTCAGAATAGTTATTCAGTCATATGTGGTACATCCATTCGCATAGCAGTAAACAGTAGGTCTTAAAGACCGAACAGTAATGATGGCCATCAATCGATGTGTAGTGGTTTCACGAGGAACCGAGAGATCTCTATGTGATAACGATGCGATGAGGTGCTAAGAATGCCACAAGATGCAGTTCGGAAATAAAGGACATACATTCATTCAAGAATAATACCATTCGATCAAGATTCGAGATTGAAGATAATCATTTTGATCATATCTTTACACAATTGTTACTTACAGAGTTTGGGCTCTGATATGTTAGAGCGTGTCTCCCCGATCGCCAACCCTACACAGTTCACAAGGTTGAACACACACTAAGCTACACAGTTGGGAAATATCATAACTTAATCCATAATTTGCCTTGGTGTGTTCTACATCTATACCCTCATTAAGATGCCTTAAACTAGGCCTAAGAATGCCTAGAATGGGATGAGGATGCAAAAATACACTTAGAAAACATTTTGCAAAGTTTGCTGAAAATAGGAGCCTCGCTCGAGCGAGCTTCCAAAATCAAAGGCTTCGCTCGAGCGAGAAATCCTTCGCTCGAGTGGTCTGTCGAAACAGTAAAAATGCTGGATGCTGTGATTTTACGCGCGATGATCGCTCGATGCTCGCTCGAGCGGAGCCCTGGACAAAGGTGCTTGCTCGAGTGAGGAATCCTTCGCTCGAGCGAAGAAGCCAACTTTGAAATTCCCAGATTTGCCTCCCAAGCTCAAACCAAGCATTCTACCACTCCAAACTCGACCTCTTGGGCCCAAATTCTGGTAAAACATATCTAAATTCAATGTATAACAAGTTTCAAAGCTCAATTTATGAATTCAAGCCCTAAAGGTGAGTCAATTAAAACCATATTCAAACCCATTTTCAAGAATAATCTCCAAACATGTCATGCATGAAATTTAACCAAATTAAAGCTTCAAAGCTTGTTCAAATGAACTCATTTCTTTAAGAACATGGTGAAATCATGGACTCAAGCCTAATTATGAACATGCATGTGCAATTTACCATGAACTCAACTCAAATTTCAACATTTCAACCATGCATGCATGAATTAAGCTATAATCCTACATGTATGAACTAAAACAAGACTTAACTCTACAATTAGGCAAGGATCATGCAAGAATTAGCTTAAACTCACAGTTAGAGGGTTGTATTCTCTTACCTAAGTCTTGTATTCAAGGTTTAGGAGTCCAATTTGACAATTTACACTTCAATTCCAAGCAATTCAAGCCAATTCAACAAAATGAACTTAAGTCTCCCTCTCTTCCTCTCTAAGGTCGGCTAAGACAAGAACAAGGGGCTGATGAAAATGTTTTGATCAAATGTGTACAAGCCTCTAAGTGTGTAAGGTAGTGGCCACTAGGTGGCATTTTGGTAGATAAATCAAAGTTTGCAATATAACAATATTTAATCTAATTTAGTCATACCTAATCACATTTCTGATAAATATACCATTAAATCACATAATTTCCAATGATCCCAAAACATCAATCTATTTTCGATTCGGCCGCCGATAAGGCTTTCAATTTGCAATTTAAACATAAAAACACGAACAGATAATCAATTAATCGAAAAGATAAAAATGCAATACAATAGATATGCTCGATCAATTCGGTTCGATTTTCAATCGATTTGATTGATTAGTTCAATTATCAGTCATAAGCAGTCCAATTTAGCAGTAATCAGTAGGTAATTCAGTAATTTTTCAGTAAACAGTATGGGGTTGTTACAGCAAAAAAGAGACTTTATTGATTTAAAGATCAAGTACAATGTATAAAACATATTACACCAATAAAGAAAAAGGGAAATGCAAGAGTATCACAATTAGCTAAATGATCCCAACTAGGTTAGCACTAAGAAGCCCATCCTATCATTTGCTAGCAACCCAGAGTTGGTGAGAAACTAACAAGAAAGAGAAAAAAAAGGGACCAAAACATCACGGAATAATAAATTTGGTAGACACCATACCAATTTTGCTGTTAGTTGAGCCGACCAACAGAGCTGAGCAGACCAACCACTAGCAGGATAGACCAGCAAATCAGACTAACACATACCTGAGACAAAACATCCAACCCACACCAGATACCATTACAGCAGCAACGAACATAACTAACATCAGACTCAGACAGCAGCACAAAACACGCAAATTTATCCCAGTAGCACAACCAACCAGCATCAAGCATAACTAACCAGCATCAAAACACCCTTAGTCAAGATGCAAGCTCAACACACAATAGTACAGCATAATTAACTAGAGTAGCACAAAACAGAACCAAAACACTACATTGTTGGTCGGCAGACCAATAAAGCAGACATCAGCTAAGCATAACAGTTCAGTAGCATAGCATACTAGCTGAGTATATCATATCAGCAGACCAACAAAGAATACCAATTAAGAGACAGAACACTGATAGGCAGACCAATAACTAATAGGCAGACCAACAAAATAACACCCTTAGATCAGCAGAACAAAGAGATAGAGCAATAAATAAGACAGAACAGCCCAGAACAAATCAGCAATGTATCCCATGATAGCTCAAACAAGCTCTACAGACTTAGAAGAACAGCACAGAAGTATAAGAAACAGAACAGACTGGTAATCATTTTCCTTTGAGAGCCTTGGTCTTTTATTTTCCAAAAATGCTTTCACTTTGAGAGCCTTGGTCTTTCATTTTCCTCCATCTCTTCAAACTTTCAGTTTTTGTTGAAAAATTATGTGTAATTAATCTTATTTAAAAGATTTAGAGAACTAAGAATATTAAAAAAGAATTGTGGGGATATATTATTTAATCTTCCTAGAAACAGTATAAAAAAGAATGGTTCTAAGTTATTAATCTTCCTAGAAACAGTTGGCCAAATAGTCATTAAGCTGAATCATATATTCTGTATAATTGTTATTATTTTGACAAGAAATGACAAAAATCCATCACAAAGGAGGGAATGAATTGAACTGTACAGATAGAGGGAACATGGGGATTCTTTCATCTAATTGTCATTCCAAAACTTTATCTTGCCATTCTTTGGTCAAATAAACAATAGAATTTTTGTTTCTGAAGGTCTCTTTTTCTTGCAAATTTCTCAGCCTGTAGTTTCAGATAAAAAGAAGAAAAAAAGAAATTTGTTTTTTGATAATTAACATTGTACCATACGAAACTACACACACTCCAATCAATGTGCTTAACATGGTGCATTTGAAGGGTGTAAAATTGTGTCATTTTGAAGACCTACAAATGGATATACATGGATTGAAAGTGATGCACTTTGCACCTTTCATTTTGGCTCTTCCGGAAGTCTGTGATTCCTCTCTTAATTTTATTGATTTTAGAAGAGCTAGTTATTACTTTAAGTTTTGCTTAGTGAGCGTCTTGACCAAGTTATCTTGCTATTGTTTGTGTGTATGGCCTATCTCACGCTATCTTGAGGCTTAAATCATGAGGCATTATTGATCTTAATGATGGTTGACTCTGTGGTGCATAGGTGCGCTTCTCTGCCTATTGAGCAGAGTTGCTATCTTTCGATTCGATATGTTCAAATCTGTCTTGGTTTCTGCTGTGTTGTAATAATTGCTCGGATATGTTTAGGCTATTCTTGGCATTAGGACCGAGATGCAGTAAATCTGTCACCAATATTTGGAAGGTGGAAGCTGGCCTTTGCAGATTGGTAGTCTCTTTGAGGTAGACATGGTGATGCATTACATTTGTGAAAATGTCTGCTCTAGTGTTGCTCTATTGGAATGATCTGTCTGCTCTGTTGGAAGTTGGAAGCTAGTCTGGCTCCACTGTTGCTCCCTTGGAATGTATGTTGCAAATTGTAATAGCCTCATACCTTGTTATTTTCTTTCTATATCATGTTTGATTTGTCACGATTTGAGATAATCTGAGTGTGCACTTATGATTTTTTATCATCGCTTTGAATCGGAGGGATGCTAGGGAAATTTAAAATCGATCTCTCATTCCCCAAATTTCCTCATGACTTTAAAGGAGAGAACTTGTGGGTTTTGTGTTTGAGTTTATCATATATATGATAATGGTTTTTAGGATATAGAACTTGATTGAATTTTATAGTTTGTGCATTCAATTTACAGAGATATCTAGATAGATTTTATACTGTTCCATTAGTGACATTGTTTGGTCATTTTTAGGTCTGTGGATAATTTTTTAGTCAGAATTTAATAGGATTTACAGACTACAAGTCTTCATACTTTTTATGTTTTGGGAAATTTAAGAAATTTTAGAAGTAGGTTGTTTGACAGTTTAGAAAGGTGTTGTTGGATTCTTTGTTTGTCATTATTTTGTGTGAACAATGTGCGTGGAACACCGGTTAGAGTGTCATATATTTTCATTCATGTATTTGAGTTGAGATTTTTTATTTTAAAGGAGAGAACAATTGGGTTATCAACGAATTAAAAACTTGGAGTCCTATTGGTTTAAGTTATATTTGGTGAATCTGCATTTATAGGTATGAGACCTGATGTTTTGTTAATAAGCAGGTAGATCATCTATATAGCAATTAGCAATTAGTCTATATAGCAATTGTTGATAAGCAGGCATATGCCTCGGGAAGGGTAGCCTGGGTAATAAGGCTCCTATAGCTCTGTTCACCCTGCTTACTCAAATGTAAGTAAAAAAAAGCTTTGGATTTCTAAGATCACCTAGTTCCATAAAGAAAAGAACATGAGAAAAAGAGCACTTCACACATCAAATGTCATACAGTTGCTCAATAATTGTTCTAGTTTCATTAATAAATGCATTCTAATGTAAAAGCAACAAGCTGTTGATTCGTGTGGAATGACTTATCATCGTGATAAAATCTAAATTTATTTGCTTGGTAATTATATTTGATTTCATTAATTGTTTGGCCACAATGCATTACGCTTGGCGATGTAAAAGCTTCAATGTCTAGAAGGAAATTTTCTTGACATTTATGTTTGGCATTTTGATGAGAATGATATGCATAGACGAGCGTTTCCATAAAGTATTGGAGCTTCTACACAATGTGGGTCAATGTTTTTTAGTTTAGCCATATTATATATATGTTTATATATATATTTTATAAAGTTTGTGACAATTGACTTTTTACATCATCCTTATGGCTTGCTGCTATCAGGTTGTAACTGCACCAATGTCTACTATAAATGCTATTACTGTTGAAGCGTATAAGAAATACATACTTGTCTCTCTTATTTACCTTGGGCAGGTTGGCTTTATTTTTCTTCTTAATCATTCTATTTGATATTTATGTCTTGTAGAATAAGGAGAAGGTTTACAAAGAAGTGGCTGAATGAGTTGGGAAGATGTTGTTGTTATAAGTGAATCTTGTCCAGTGTAGTGCTTTTGTTTCCAAGAAGAAAAAATTATCTAATTGTTAATTAAGTTGCTAATTCTCTTGGACTTATTAACATGTTACTTCATTGAGTGGTTATCCCACATAATTTTGATCCACTTTGTCATTGTTTCAGAATATTTTATATTTTTTGTAAAGATTATGCCAACATAAATTAATAGGTGAAGATTATGCCAACATAAATTAATATGTGAACATCAATTAAATCTGGTGAAGGAAGATGATAAACCAGGGAAGATATTCAGTTTAGACTTCAATAATGCCAGATCCATGTTTGTTAAAAATATACAACAACTATATTCAATGCCAAACATAATCTTTAACTAGTTTGCTTTGAAGATCAAGAACATCATCAATCTCTTCATTGCTCAATCCTTCTTCACTCACCTTTCCTTGAACCAACATTCCTTGAACCAACATTGAGTCTTGAAGAGATTGAAAGCAGAATAGGTTCTCTTATAAATGCTGATAGTGTTTCACAATTGAAGAGTGCTGTATGGAAAGAACGGTTGGAAGGTTATTCTCTCTCCATGTCCAATGTTTATACTTAGTTTTTCTGATTTCTCTTGAGCATGTACCATGAGTTTTGGTGATCATAAAGGGAAGAATGAAAGAGCGTCAAAGTTTATATTTGGGTTTACCTTGTATGGAACGTCACTTGTGTCATTCCTCGAATTTATGTGCTATGTTATTGCCTATTAGGAAATTGGAAAGTAAGAAAATATTTATTGTGCTGAAGGGCCCACTTCAGGTGAATTGCAAATTTTAGGTCATTTAAAGGGAATGGAGCTTTGATAGTTAACTATGCCTGAATAAGTTCCTGTTAGGTCTTTAATAACTCATGCTACCTAGAGAAGTAATTAGTGTCTGATATAACTGCTCAACCTCCAATTAGCAATCATTGAATTGTATTTGTGTTGGAGTAGGATTTGACAATGACACAGGTATTCAACTTTTTTGCTTATCTTACTGGCAGGGTTGTTATGGCTGTTAGCTTATTAATCATTGTGTACTAAAATTTGCAGGTACAGCAACAGGTACAGTTTTATTATGCCAGCTAGTTGTCTCAATACGATGTACATGTTTATAGGATTTAATTGATTTTTGCAAAGATGTGGGTTTGCAATCCAGTGTTGCTGCCACTATCATGCTTCTTTGATAAATTTTCCAGTGAAGAAAGCCACAGACTTTCTTTGGACAGAGGAGTACGAAGAAGCATTAGCCGATCTGAAGAAGTACCTAACCACAGCTCTAGTTCTTTCGAATCCGAACACAGGAGGAGCCGCATTTCTGTAGCGCTTTGAACATGCGCTTAGTGCAAGACTAATCCGAGAAAAAAAGAGCAAAAGGTCAGGTACTATGTAAGCAAAACCCTAGTCGACGGAAGGTATCTATCCTTAGAGAAATTGGCACTGGCTCTAGTAATGGCTTCAAAGAAGTTGAACCATTACTTCCAGGCCCATAAAATTGTGGTACTGACAGAGCATCCATTAAAGTCCCTATTGCAGTAGGGAGACTTGACAGGAAGAATAGCCAGATGGGCAGTCGCCTTAGGCCAGTATGATCTGGAATACAGGCCCAGAACTACAATAAAAGGCCAAGTTTTGGCTGACTTCGTGGTCGAGTTCACACCAGAGTCCATCCAATATCGGGCTCCGTTGAGCGAAGACAGACAATGTCTAGACAAGCAAGCAGAAGCCCAACCAAAGGCTAAAGAACAAAGGAAAGAAGAGAAACCCAGACCTTGCAGTATTTACATTGGCGATTCTTTTCAACTGTTCGTTGATGGGAGTTCAAACTGACAAGGAGCGAGGGCAGGAGTAGTACTGATATCTCAAGATAGAGAAATATTAGAACAGTCCATTCGATTGGGGTTCAAGGCCTCAAACAATGAGACAGAATATGAAGCATTGATTGCAGGACTGAAAAGCAGATGAGGTAATAGTTTTTTGTGATTCACAATTGATAGTTAACTAGACAACGGGTGAGCTTGCAGCCCGAGATGAAAGAATGTCGGCCCTCATAAAGGAGGTCATCGGTAGCGACCTTATTCCGAGCGCAGACTGCTTCAAGTCAGCTGAGATGATAACAACCATGCCGATGCATTGGCCAACCTAGCTAGTGCAATACAACCAGGAAAAGCAAGGAAAATCATGATTGAATACTTGTCGGGCCCGAGCATTGAACCAGTAGTCACAGAACGTAAAGCAATGTGCGTAGACATGGGACCAAGCTAGATGGACGCAATTGTTGCGTTCCTGAAAGAAGGAAAGCTGCGAGAAGACCAGAATGAGGCACACAAGATCAGATTGATGTCGGCAAGATTCAGTTTGACAGCAGAAGGACATCTCTACAAAAGGTCCTTCATTGGACCCCTCTTAAAGTGTGTACACCCTCTGCAGGTTGAAGATTTTTTATATGAAATTCATAAAGGAATTTGTGGAAGCCACACTGGAGGCAGATCACTAGCTCACAGGGCCATTACCCAGGGGTATTGGTGGCCCTACATGCAAAAAGATGCAGAAGCCTACATGAAGAAGTGTGAACAATGCCAAAGGTTTGCACCTTTGATACACCAGCCAGCTGCTGACTTAAACCCTGTATCCAGTCTTTGGCCATTTGCCCAATGGGGAATGGATCTCGTTAGGCAATTGCCCCAAGCAACTAGGCAAAGGAAGTACTTGCTGGTAGCAACAGATTATTTCACAAAGTGGATAGAAGTAGAACCTCTTGCCAAGATCCGAGATGTGGATGTCAAGAACTTTATATGGAGAAACATCATCACCAGATTTGGGATTCCAAGAGCAATTGTTGCAGACAATGGGACACAATTTGACAGTAAGCTGATCAAAAACTTCTGTGCAAAGTTTAAGATCAAGAACTACTTTTCAACCCTAAGTTTTCCACAAAGCAATGGACAAGCAGAAGTATCCAACAAAGTAATTCTAGATGGGATAAAGAAGAGGCTGTAGGCAGCAAAAGGGAAGTGGGTAGACGAATTGCCCAATGTACTTTGGGCATATCAGACTACGCCGAGAAGATCAACAGGGGAATCACCCTTTGCCATGGCTTATGGCACAGAAGTAGTCATTCTATTGGAGGTCGGCATCCCAGGGATCAGAACCTAGGGAGTTGAGAACGGGACTAATGATGTACTCTTAGCCCGAGATCTGGATCTTCTAGAAGAAAGAAGAGAAAGGCACAATCGACTTGCAACATACCAAAGAACGACTTGCTAGAGCTTATAACAAGAAGGTTAATCCAAGGGAATTTCAAGTCGGCGACCTAGTCCTCAGAAAAGTCGTCAGCAACAAGAAGGATCCTAGGGAGGGCAAGCTTGGCCTAAACTGGGAAGGACCTTACAGAAACACTTCGGTACTGGGCAATGGGGCATATCGGCTTGAAGATAATGAGGGCAAAGCATTGCCAAGACCCTGGAACACTTGTAATTTGAAATTTTTCTATCATTAGATATTGCTTGATTTTTTGCCGATATCATCAATAAAATCTTAGCAGAATTCTCCATAACTTGTGAAACTATGCATAATAATGTTTTTGAATAATGAGAACCCAAGTGGAACTCAGGTTCACATTGGGGGCAGAGAGAAGACAAAAACGCTTAACACTTGTTGAAATTTATAGCAATTTACAAGTTGAAGTTAAGCCGAGATTATTGTTTATCTTAACACTTGTTGAAATTTGTAGCAATTTACAAGTTGAAGTTAAGTCGAGATTATTGTTTGTCCTCACTTGTTGAAATTTTTAGCAATTTACAAGTTGAAGTTAAGCCGATATAATTATTTATCTTCACTTGTTGAAATTTGTAACAATTTATAAGTTGAAGTTAAACCAAAATTATTGTTTAACACTTATTGAAATGTGTAGCAATTTACAAGTTGAAGTTAAACCGAAGTGATGCTTAACACTTGTTGAAATTTGTAACAATTTACAAGTTGAAGTTAAGCCGAGATAATTATGTATCTTCACTTGTTGAAATTTGTAGCAATTTACAAGTTGAAGTTAAACCGAAGTGATGCTTAACACTTGTTAAAATTTGTAGCAATTTACAAGTTGAAGTTAAGCCGAGATAATTATTTATCTGCACTTGTTGAAATTTGTAGCAATTTACAAGTTGAAGTTAAATCGAAATTATTGTTTAACACTTGTTGAAATTTGTAGCAATTTACAAGTTGAAGTTAAACCGAAGTGATGCTTAACACTTGTTGAAATTTGTAACAATTTACAAGTTGAAATTAAGCCGAGATAATTATTTATCTTCACTTGTTGAAATTTGTGGCAATTTACAAGTTGAAGTTAAACAGAAATTATTGTTTAACAATTGTTGAAATTTGTAGCAATTTACAAGTTGAAGTTAAGCCGGGATCATTGTTAATCGAGGTAATTCACCCCGAGAAGGTTGCACAAAGAAGGAATAGTATATTAAAGACATGCAGAATATTCTAAGTATAGAATCATGCAAAAACAATAAAAAGAAGATAAAGGCACAAGCATTCAAGAGAAGGAAAGTTGAATTATATATTCAAAGAACAAAGAGGCACGTCGGCCATATGCAGAGCTTACATTTTCTGAAAAACAAAAAGTACAAGAGTACAAAAGACAAAAGAAAATTAAGGTTCCTCAGCATCAACAGCAACTTGAGTCTGGACCTCGAAAGACAGTTGGGAAGCCACCTCGACCGCCTTTTCCGTAGCAAGCTCGGCATCGATTTGGGCAAGGGTTTCATCAATACTCTTCTCGGCTAGAGGAACATCAAATGATACCTGCTCAAGGGCAGCTTCCTTGGGAACCTCTTCAACCTCCTCATCTTGAGTCAAGTCAAGGACTTGCTCATTTTGAGGAGGGGACTTGGCCCCAGTAGTCTCCTTGGATTTCCTCACCAAGGCCTCATACTCATCTTGATCCTCAGATTCAGAATCATCATTAGATTGGGCTGGAGGTGGCAGCGGAGGGAATGTAAGAGGAATGGCGTTAGCACTCTGAAGAGGCGAGTCCTCGGGGACATTGAGCTTTTTCAGAAGGGACATCCAATCAAGGGAGAAACCCTTGTTGAATGCCTGCTTCACTTGTTGCTCATAGGCCTCCGTGACATCGGCCATGTCCTGAGCATACACCTTTTCATCAGCATCCATGATTTCGGCCACTTTGGTGGCCAAAGCATCTTGAAGTTCCTTCTGGGCCTAGGCCACTTTTTCATCGGCCTCCTTCACCTGAGCTTGAAGGACTTTATTTATCGCCTCAACAGTGTCGACCTTTTCTTCGGTGGCATCCTTCTCTTTAATGGCAACCTCGGCCTGATCCTCTAGCATCTTCATCTTTGATTGCAGGCTCTTATTGGTTTTCTGAAGTGTGGTGACTTCCCTCTTCTTCTCGGCTAACTTCTCACGGCTCTCAAAAGATTGCATCGAGAAAGAGTGGGCATGCTGGATGGCCTAGAAGAAAACAGAAGTATTAGAAAAATATTCTAAGTGTGAAATTAAGAGAAAGAAAGAAAAAGTACCAGACAAAAACACCTACTTGAACAGAGTGTTGAAGCATCAAAGCATAGTTTTCATATTCACTAAACCCGGTGTTTCGCTCCAGATCACTTGGAAGAAGCAGTGCAGTGCTGAGGGCAACGCCGACATTGATATCGTCAGTGCTGTCACTAGCCATGACAGGCTTATCTTCTAGGGTAATCTCGGGGGCCTAGGGGGTATCAAGTTTTTTAGACCCCGAGGTTGTTCCAGAGGATGACCTCAGCCTTTTTGACTTGGTGGATTCGGAGGGAAGGGTTTCAGCGGACCTCTTCGTAGGGACAGAGGCAGTCTTTTCACTTGAAGCCACCTTGGAAATTGGCAAAGTGTCTTCAGTCTCAACCTGAGTCACTTTGGCCTTTGGTTGAGCCTTCTTAACTCTTTTTGGCTTGGGTGGAAGCTGGGTTTGTGTTGGTAGAACATCAACATTAGTTGGGATATTGGCTAAGAGATCTTTGGCCACAGGTTTTGCGTGACCCATCTCGGCTGCAAGAACAAGACGTCGACGACGTTTGCGTTGAGATGGTGGGATTAGGTATTAAGCTGAAGTAGACGGCTGTTCTACTAGATCGGATGTTGATCCTTGGTCTGTCCGAGATGTTGATGCGGCTTGTGGAGTTGTGGCAGAGGGAAGAGATAAGCTCTTTTTTTTTTTTCTTGGGAACGTCGGGAAGAGTTGATTTGTATGTCGGAATGAAGTTAAGAAGCAGAGGCGCCTTCCGTTTTTGGACTGGCAAGTCCAAGAGTTTCTTCAAATCCTTGCTGAGAATGAAGGATTGGCGAAAGTTCTTTGGTGTCTGATGGAGAGCTACAAGGGAAAACAGACATTAGAAACAGGTAAAGTATTAAAGACTTGAAAAGAAACAACCAAGTATTAACACTGGGCTCTTACCCTTGCCCTCTAAAATTGATTGGGGAAGAGGGAAGCGATGGAGATCCTCATCTAGAGCAAACTCCCAATTTCCTAAGGTAATGAAGTAATCATCTCCAGCCCCCTTGTTGGAGTCTGGAAGGTCCGCTACGATTTTGAACTCTGTAGATCTCGGCTTAAGATAATAAATGTAGCCTTTTTCTTTCAAGTTAAGGCTACACATGGTATAGCAGTATTGAACGTCGGCTAAGGTGATCCTAGCATTTTCCTATTTAGCTAAGGCTATGATACCGTTGATCACTCGATAAGAATTGATAGCAAGTTGCATGGGGTTCAACTTATAATAATGGAGAATCTCGCGAAATAGGATGTTGAGTTGAAACCGAAGTCCACACTCAATAAAGGCAACTACAGGAAAGGGCATGGGGTTGTCAGTAGGCATGATGGAATCATCATCCCCAGCCAACCTCAGATGGACGTCGGCTAGGATTTCAAACTCCTGTCTAAAGAATTCTAGTTTGGATGGGGTGTTTACCCTATGCCTCTACATACCCATAACGTCGGCCTAAATTAGAAAGACTGGGTTTCAGAAGAGAGATGATCTAAAAAGGTTTTGTGAACCTCGGCTAAGACCTAGGTGTATATTGGTGCAAGAATTTGTGAAGATTGTTTTAGTTTTGACGAGTTCTACAGTCAAATCCCAAACCTAAATCTATGAAGACGAAGATTGAAGACACAAATCTGGAAAACAGAAAAGCAAGAACGAAGTTTCAGAATCAAGAACAGAGGTGGGGCTATCAAAAGCACAAAAAATACAAGGAGTATAAGGTCAAAGAACAGTGACAAAAGCGCAAGAAAGTGGTGAAACAGTGCGTGTGTTCAAGATTTGGGCAAAAGTAGAATCATGGAATAAATACATTCAGATATATGGTTTGCAAGGTAAATGTTTGAACAAAATAGTAATAATAACAAGTAATGAGGAATATCAAAGGAATTGAAAAACGAAAGGAATAGTTGTTTACCAGAAAAAATGGAGCCGGTATGAAGATTGCCGAAGTCAGATGATAATTACAGATGTAACAAAACGACGAAAGTTTCACAGAAAGGGAGAAAGAAAGGCAGTTACAGAGCTTGACAACTGGAACAATGGCGTATTCAAAAGCTAGAGAGAAAGAAAAAGCAAGGGAATCGAATGCAAAGTAAAGAGACGAAAGAAGAAAAAAACAAGTTTTGTCAAAATATTTTTGAAACGGCGGCAAAATGAAGTCATTAAATGCGCTTGGAGCAACGCATACGTCAGACGGCGCACGCAGAGAAGACGGTTTACGGGCGCGTCAGAAACACGATCCAATGGGGATCAAACGCGTAAATGAAACAGTTGAAAAGTGATGCTTGACAGCTCACACACATGAAGAAGTTCATAAGGGAGCTCTTGGAGTTCTTGATCTTTTAGAAGACATGTCGGCCTATGATGATGATCTCGGCTGAGATACTTTAAGTTGACGTACTGGAAAGAAGTACCAATGTAGGTTCCATCACCTCATAATGTCGAGTTAATAGAACCTAGGAGGCAGTTGTGGAGATATATTTTCTGAGTACCAACACGTGGCAAGGTTACGCCGACGTGTAAGCCGAGGTGCCACGTGTCCCGTTCTTGACGCCGAGGTTATCTCGGCGAGTCCGAGGTTACCTCCGAAGATATCGGAATCCGAGATGAGCAGATAAGGGATAAGAGTCCTAGAATGAAGAAAGACTTCAAGTTAGATAAGGATAGTATTCTTAGGGAGTCCATCCTTATCTCTTGTAGAGTCCAAAGTAAGCACTGAATGAGAGTCCATAAAAATCAGGCTTCTAGTGAGACTGGGATTAAGTAAACTATAAAAAAGAGGCACCCCATGGGTCTAAGGTACGCAATTGATACTTTGAACAGTGAATTTAGCACTTGATTATCTTTGAGAGATATACTGACTTGATCGTCGGATTGCCCCCGGGTGGAAGAACCACCGTCGGAATCTTCTCTTTCTGTTGCAGGTTAGCCAAGTGTCATCTATTCTGCCAGTTCTCTCCAGCTGATCACTGAGTTGGCAGTGTGATCGGAAAATTACTCACACAAGAATAAAAAGAGAGAGATTTTGGCTTGTAAGTGCAAACTGTGAGGTTCATTTGCATATCTCAAATTCAACCCAAAATTCTTAGATATGAACCGCATAGTCTGCACTTACAAGCCAAAATCTTTCTCTTTTTCTTCTTTTTTAATATTCTTAGTTCTCTAAATCTTTTAAATAAGATTAATTACACATAATTTGTCAACAAAAACTGAAAGTTTGAAGAGATGGAGGAAAATGAAAGACCAAGGTTGCATTTGGTAGAGTTTTGTAAATATGATTTGAGAGTATAAGTTGTATTTTAAGTTTGTGAGTTGTGGAATTATGATTTGAGTGTAGAAAATTTGTTTGGTTATGGTTTTTGAATAGAGTATCGAATTATGTGTAGAATTGAGTTTTGAAAGTTTGATTTGACATGTGAAATAAGAAAATTTGTTTGGTTATGAGTTTTGGAAAGAATTTTCAAAACTTAATTTAAATTATTATAACTCATAACAAAACACACTACTCTCATACTATTGAAAATTCTAATCAACACTCATAACCAAACTATTTTTAAAATTCAATTAAAAAAATTATTATTAACAGAAAATAATATTAATCAATTTTTTAATTGAAAATACTACAAAGGAAACAATTTTTTTTCAAAATAAATATTCAAAAAATTTAAATCACAAATATTTAAATAATTTAAATAATCTAAAAAATTTAATAAGTAAAAAATTAAAATAAATATTCAAAAAAATTTAAATCGTAAAAATTTAAATAATTTAAATATTCAAAAATTTAAATAATTTAAAATGTTAATATTTTAAATTTAAAAACAATTCTACACTCAAATTGTAACCAAACACATAAAACAAAACTCAATTAAGAAATTATTTTTAAAACTCATAACTAAACACGTAACTCAAAACTCCATACTACTTTCACAACTTTACACTCAAATCGTAACTAAATACATAACAAAAAAATTAAAATATTTGAAAATATTTTTATAAAATAGAGTTTGAATTTATTTTTATAAAATATTTTAAAATTTAAAAAATTAAAATTGTAATATTTTGAAATTAAAATATTTAAAAATATTCAAAAAATTAAAAAAATCGTAACATATTTAAATATTTAAATATTTAAAATCTTAACATAATGAAAATATTTTAAAAATATTTAAAATTTTAAAATATTTAAAAAATTAAAATATTAGTTTGAATTGAGTTTTGAAAATAGTTTTGAATTACATGTTTGGTTATGAGTTTTGAAAAGTGATGATTATGTTCTGAATTGAATTTTGAGAAATGAGTGTAAAATTATGATTTGAAAGCTCCAAACAAACAACACACTCAAATCAATGATAGAATTATATCTTGAGAGACTTCCCAAACGGAGCCCAAGGCTCTCAAAGTGAAAGCATTTTTGGAGAATTTAAATACGGTATGAGTTTTAAGTGTAAGAGTTTAGTCTGTATTGGGAGTTTTGTTATTATTCATTGGTCTTTTGCCAACTAAATGTTTATGTTTGGGGTTTGGTTATGGTGTGCAACTTACACCTTACACCTTATACCTTACACTTACACCTTTTGTGAAAAATTAAACCTTACACTTACACCTTTTTTGAGGTTGCACACCATATGCAACCCACTTACACCTTACACCTTACACTTACACCTTTTCTGTAAGTGGCACATGGTGTGCACTTGCACACTTAAGAAAACTCCTTATGTTTGTTGCATTGGGTTGAAGTTATCTGGCCTCACCAAATTGATGCATATGCATGCTTTCATTTCATTTCTGTAATGTTTTATTTATTTAATAAAATATTACTTCCTTTGCAATTCAAAAAAAAAAAAAAAAAATTTTTACGTCAATAATTCCTATATTTTGACTCTTGTGTTATTTTGATCTTTATAATTTTAATTAGCTTGATTTCGACAATAAATTTATAATTTTATCTTAATTTGGTTTAATTAATTACAAGGGAGATTGACCAATAAGTATCATATTTTGAACTTGTAATCCATATAGTCTCATATTTTTTCTTGTGATCCATTTAGTCTTTTTGGATGTGTAATAACTCATATGCTCGCCATATTAGAGTGTCACATTTGGAATTTGGAAAAAGTACACTAAAGAGTTTTTAGTGTCACATCATACCCACTACGTTACAATTAATAGTATTTTTTGATAGAAAATAAACAAATAAATGACAAGTGTTATGCTTCAAAAATTATAATTGGGATTATTTATTTTTAAAATCACCAGTCAAATCTAAAAATCAAATACAGCTTTAAAGAATTGTTTATGGCAAATCAGATTGAAGAACTCAGGTGTCACTACAAGAAATTAGTTCTTTAGAGACTGACATTTAGGGACAAATTAAATTTGATCGCTAAAAATAATCTTTTAGGGACAAATTTAAACATATGATAATTTACTTATAAAATTGTAAAAATGACTATTAATATTCTCATTTAATATTTACATAGTTTTTTTAGACTAATAAATTTGGCTGCTAATATATTATTAACATCTTTAGAGACCAAATATTTTCGTCATTATCAATTAAAAACAATTTGAGACCAATTATTTTCATCATTTTAACAATTGAAAAGTCGGGATCTCATTCTTCACTTCAGCCCTAACTTGTTTATTCTCTCTGTCTCTCTGTCTCTCTCTCTCCGTGATCGATCTTCATACATAGTGGACCTGTAAGAGCTCCAAGGTAGATTGAGCTCCAAATTTGAAGATTAATAGTCGTTTTTCAATTAACAATTGAAGATTGAGCTCAATCTTTAATTGTCAATCTTCAATCTCTTGCACTTCGATTTGCTCAATCTTCAGCCCTAAAGTCGGGAGCTCCAAGGCAGATTGAGAGCTCAATCTTCTTCAAATTTTGGTGCGTCTCTCTCTCTCTCTCTCTCTCTCTCTCTCTTTCTCTCTCCGTAATCGATGTCCGTAATCGACCTATAAGAGCTCCAATCTTCATTTTGATTGGAAGCATACATGTCACAATCTTCATTCAAACTTTCAATTACTTATGCAAGTCTATTTTATATGAAACCTGACCCTAATTCTTCATTTTACTAATGGATTTATGATACATCTTGCATCAGTAGGCACATTACCTCATTTTCCAAATCATTCACCTATTACTCTCTTTTTCTGTTGGAATGATCTATGGACTATTTTAGAGCCAGAGGCACAGAGCTAAGGTTGTTATTTCCGCAGACATGGTCATGAGTAGGGCTGATGTTATGGTAATTGCCAAAAGATCAACTAAATAAGAGCTTTTAGGATTTTTTTTAATTTACATATTTTGTTTCTTAATTTCCCTTTGGCAATAAGATTTTGGTGTGTGTTTTTGGTTTACATTCTGTTCACTTGGATTTGCACTTGTTTTATGGCTTTTTTCCCCCTATATTTTGTGAGTGAAGACAATTTGGAGCATAGTATAGAGAGCATATTGTGATTATTTATACAAACAATGCAACATTCTTCATCATTGCCTATGTTTTGGTTTTCATGTTGCTATTTTAGTTAAATGGTATTCTTGTTTTTTCCTCCCTATTTTCTGTTTTGTTTCTTTCTTTGTTTGTTTGGATAAAAATTTGTTAGTGAAAAACCTGAGAATAACCATCTATTTGTAAAAGATAGATTATTTTAATTGGATTCTGATTGTGGTTTTAGATTAGTTTGATTCTAGTGCTAAGATTAATTATTCCCGGAGGTTTTTCAAATTGTTAAAAATGTTTGTGGTGATCTCATTAAGCCAAATTTATTGATTGAAATGGGGGTGGGTTGGGGGTTGGTGTTGTATTTGGTCGCATATGTTAACTGAAGTGATGTCATGGGCCTCCTCAAAAAATTGGGGAGTAATAATAATATAATACAACTTTCCATCTTATCTACTCTCCCATTTCTCATTTCTTACCATTATTTTATTATCTCATTATCATCACACAAAAAAGAAGAAGAAGAAAAGATTATCTTAAGAAAATCTTGATAATGGGAGAGACTCGATTTATTGGTGTGTTTTTGTCAGGACTTCTCGTAAAAGAAGGCTACTAGGTATGAACCCTTCTCTTTACATTTTAACATGTACATGTACTGATTTTCTTTTCCCAATTGTTTTAACTTTCTTAACCATCTTTTCTACCTTATGGTGTGCAATTAAAATTGGGTTGACAAATTACTACACAGATTTATATTTGATGACGTCTTTGACTTTTTAATAAACAAGTTTTATATAATAATGCAGGTGACTCTGTTCACAAGAGGAAAAGCTCCTATCACCCAGCAATTGCCTGGTGAATCAGAGAAGGATTATGCTGATTTTTCTTCCAAGGTTATTAATTATGACATATACACTGGAAAATTCTATTCACCTTTTTGATCAGTTCCATATTTTTCTTTGTTGAGGAATGAAATATTGTATTCTAAGTGTAGATCTTACACTTGAAAGGAGACAGGAAGGACATTGAATTTGTGAAAGCCAGTCTCTCAGCCGAAGGCTTTGATGTTGTTTATGATATTAATGGTATGCATTGCAATAACTTTTTGCTCCTTATGCAATCCACACAATGTGTTTTTTGTTATAAAATTTGGAGTGTTTATATTGTTTCAGTTGTTCTAGTTAATTACTTTGATAGCCTTCTTAATATCATATATGGAGTTTGTGGTGTTACATTAATTGGGTATTGTCATTCCTATCTTGTTCATCATCTATATCCAGCATTTTACCTTTTAATCTTAGAAAAGTAAATTACTAAAATTAAAATTTGTGTATGATAATTCTTTCAGGATATGGCTTGCGACACATTTTTGAAAATTGTTTAGAAGTACAAGCGTATATTTGTTATTGTACATGTAACATTATTTTAATCTTGTTGGTCAAATGTCAATTTTCCATATTTGATATAACTTTGAATGTGTCATGCTTTTCTTCTATTGTTTCCAGATTGGAGAAAGCGAACCATTTGTATATGAGCTTCTAACAAGCCTTCCTACAACTATAGCTAATCTTAAGCCCCATTAGATTCATTCATTTTATGAATCAGTATTTTTGGTGGAGTTTTCTATGAACTATAACATTGTTGGAGCATTCTCAACATGTAAAATGTTGATTTCAGTAAAGTATTTTTAGATCTATGAGGTTACACAGTTTTAATAATACTTTGATAGGTTAGAATTTGTAGAAGTTTGAATTGCTTTCTTCTTGCAGGAACTCATAGACGTCGAAGGTGATGGAATGGCTGACATGATATTTCGTTGTATTCAGGAAATGTACATTAATAATCGGATGATGGTATGTAGGTCATTTTGTAAGAAATAATTCTTATAGTTTTTTACTTAAAAGCATTAGTATTATCAATCTTAATAATTATAACAATGACATATATATGCTACAACTTTGATGAAGATACACTTGTCTTGCTATATAGGTTTTTTCTAGACCATGTGACCACTTCATGCCTTGTACAATATACACTTTGTAATGTATTTGAATTTATTATCAAGTATTTTTTAACCCCTAATTTGTTTTGTTTTTCGCAGCTCTACCAGCACATAATTTTAAGTGGAGGGAGTACTATGTACCCTGGATTGCCTAATCGGTAATAAATTTAAATCTTTTTTGCATAAATTAAAATTATTATGTTGTTTTCTTCTTGGTGAAATGATGAAACCATATTAATTTTGGAATCAGCCCTTGTAAACCTACATGAAGAATATCGAAAAAGATGTGTGGCAATACCCGTGTCAATTATGGGATGATAAGATATACCAGGTAATGTTTTGAATTTTAAATATTAAAATTATTCCTTATAAAATACATGCTGAAATTGATAATAGAAGTTAATACCTTTGCATATGTTACAAATTAGATTTAATTGTTGACCACACTTGTAATGCAGTTGCACACACTTGTGCTGAGGTTGCAGCTCTTGTGAAGGCTACTTGTACTTGGGTTGCCGATAATGCTACACTTGTAATAGAAGTCAAATAAATTTTTTTTTTTAAATTTTTCTTTCAATTTACCCCAAAAATCTGAGCTTTTATTTGCTTCAATGCCTTAGTTAAGTTCTTCAAGGTTGATATTCATTTTTGGATTTCATCTACATCTCTTTTACATTTTTGAACTTTGTTTACACTTCTGATTATGATCATGTGTGCAGGATTTTCATCCTTTCTCTATGACTATAGACAGTGATAAGCTTTTGTGGTCATGGAAAATGTTTAGGGCATGTTGCTCTTGTAACTGAACTTGTGAAGAGATAGTGCGAGAGAAAGACAAAGTTGAAGTCGTCATAAAGTTCTAACTCATACAATGTTGAACTATTTTGATCTTGTTTTGGGATTTAACTCATATAATGAACTATTTTTTTTTTTTTGAACGAACTCATATAATGAACTATGTTGAAGTGAATTTGAATATTTAGAGTTTTGATTTTTGTAATTTGTTTTTTGTATATACAAGAATAGATTTGATCTTGTGTGCAAGATTTGAACTTGTTTTTTTAATCTTGTTTTTTTCTATATACAGAGATAGATTTGGGTTGTGGATGTCAATTCGTAGCTATGAAATTGAATGTTTCCAAAATGTTACTTCAAACTTTTAGTGACAAAATATATTTGTTGTTAAAAAGGTCACTATTTTGCTTTTTGTGACCAAATGGTGACATTTTGTGACAATATAAAATTGGTCGCTAATTATCATTTTCAGCGACATTTTCAAAAATTCGTCGCTAAAGACTTTTCTAGACGCACTTTTAGTAACTTTTTTAGTGACGAATTTAATTTTGTCACAAAAACACCAAAATAATAGTTTTAGGAACCGAAATAATTGGTCGCGAAAAGTCTTATATGTTGTAGTGTGTGAATAACGAAGGGTTGGTTTGGGAAGTGGATTAATTTTTGATATTTTAGTTATTTTAGTTTGGGGTTAAAAATGTCGTTTAGGTTGAATTTTTTAATTTTTTAAATTTTATGAGAGAAAAAATAAAATAATTATGATTTCAATATAATATAATATTTTATTAATTTTTTAACTTATTATTATTTTTTTTTTGTGACTATTTAAAAAAAAAAAATCTCTTTAACTTACATGCCAAACTAAGGCAAAGATCATTTTGACATTATCACCGCTCGAAATGCACTAAAAGACAGATTCTACTGTACTTAAGTCCCACTAAACAGATTTGCATTTGTTTTTTTATGATGTGGATGGTTCATGTGGTTTTTGGACCCTTGCAGTCGACAAATCTAAGTGAAATACATCTGTCCTCTCCTTATGTTATTATTGTTTGTTGTTTTCTTCTAATTTATTTTTGTAATATTTTTAATGTACGTAATTATGTGTGTAATGTGTTTAGTGTTTAATATTTTATATAGTGGGTCTCAAATCTAAATAAAGGAAAGGTTTGTAGATTTGGTAATCTCATAGTTGGTATGTAAAATTTTTCATTATGTCTCTTATGAATATGCGAATAAATATATAGATTTGATAAGAGTAGAACAAAAAGAAAAAATTAATGCAATCGATCACACTTAATTATTATATTTAATATACATTTACAAGCTTTTTCATCATGATTTGCATGATTATTTAATGCAAAATTATAACCGTAACATTTAAGAGTGGGATCAATTTGTCTCAAGTTTACAAAGTAGATTGGACGGTGTTAGGCTTGTAAGGCCCACTATGGATCCAATCAAGATATAAACAATTCATTTTCTACACAAAAACCAATCTAATAGCCATAATCACGTTAATATTTTATTTATCTTTCAAAAAATAAATGGTCAATTTTTAAATAATATTTATTAATCATTTTTTGTAAATAAATATTATAAATTAACGTGATTATAATTATTAAATTAAATTAATGTTTTTAACAAATATTTTATATATTATAATTTAAAAAATTAAATTGAGGTGAAAATGGCCCATGAGCCGAAATAGCAAGGTGAGCTGAACAAGCTGGTGCCTTTAAGAATAGATCAATAATTTAATAAGGAAGGAGAGAGAGAGAAGAAGGAAGCCGTTGCCGCCAACCCCACCCTGCTGTCGCATTGCCACCCGGACGCCGCCGAGCCATGTTGTTTGCAATTCTGACCTCTCTTAATGTTTCACTAGTAATCTATGCCATAGAAAGCAAATCAAAGCAAAATTCTATTAAATCTGACTCAAACCGGTGGTACTATATGTACCAATTAGTGTATATACTAATATATCAACTAGTGTTATGATATTATTATTGATTACATTTATTATACAAGTTACAAATACTCAAAATCATACAAATGATACCACATCATTTATTAGTACACCAGTATATACATTAATTGGTAGCATTATTGACTCAAACAAACATTTTTTTGGATTCAAGAAAGAACACCCATAACAAAGTCTAAAGTGAACCTCTTTGAATATGAGAATTTTGGGGATAATTCTCCGTCAGAACAAATAGCAAACACGAAAGCTACAAAATCAAAACAATAAAGAACAAAAGACATAGAAATGTAAGATTAAGATCCAGATGAGATATTGATTGTAGTGTGTGCATTACTTAAGACTTTCACCTCTGTAAACTCGATCCAACTTTCTCGAGACCTTCATAGACACCAAGCAAAAAAACGAAAAACAACGACGAAATAGAAATTGGAAAATTTATTTACGCAAAAAAAGAAAAAAAAAAAGAAAAACAAAACAAAAGGGGATTGAAATTTGAAACCCCTGTATAATTAATGAAACTTGTTTGTATAGAAGGGTAATTGAATGGTTTATTGTACCAATTCTTGGCCCAATTCAAGAGCAGCATCTCTGTAGCTGTTTCTCTTTCCATTACTCTTCCACAAAACCATCACTTCAATGGTGATTATTTATAGTATTTTCAGAGTATGAATATGTGGAATTTTATAAAATTTTAATTGGTAGAGAGGAGTAAAAGTTTACCATTTATATTGGGATGGAAAAATAACATAAAAGCTAAGTAATTGATAATTAACCTAGAATATGACCACATAATATTCTGAAATTATTAAATAATTTTTCTCCCTTCACATGATCACTCTAGAGGGTCCAAACGCTGATAAAATAGCTTCAACGTGAGATATGCTATCACTGTGATGGAGTTGTGTTGCGAATTCACTATTGAAAAATGTATAAAAAATATATATTGTAATGTGTAAAAAATAGGTAAAATTATTTTCAAATATATGAATTATATATTAAAATTATAACTATTTTGACGCCATGTGTCTTTTTATTGATAATCTTTAGACCCATCATTATAAACCATAACTTACACACGCACACAAAAATTAAAAAAAGAAAATTTATAAAACTCTCAGACACAAAAAAGTACACCAATAAATTAAAAAATAAATAAATAAATAAATTAGAGAAAGGCATCATAGCCCACCACATCTAATTTTCCCTTAAATCATGTAGCATCTAATATCAAAATATGCCTTTAGTGCTCAAAACAATAATGTTAACAAATCTAAAAATATTTTACATAAGAGTGTTTAGAATGCAGTGCAAGTTTAATCTTTGTACTTCGTATTTGTCATTGCAATTCTAAGCTAGTAGCTGTGGTAAAATCAAATAAGCTTGTTTGATTTGATTTTCAGGATTTATTTTTCAGAAAATTAAATTTTTTGTTTTTATTTTTCACGTTTTTTTGTTTTTACTGATTTTTTTAATATTTTAAGTATTTTTTTAATTTTTAGATACATCTAACATAAATACATTTAAAAGTATAATATTTCTGTTTTTTTAAAAAAAAAAAATTCACTAAATACCAAAAATACAAAAAAATAAAAATAAAAATTCAGTACATTTTTGTATTCTTATGTATTTATTAAAATTTTAAAATATTTTACCTTTTAGATACATCTAAGTAAGGTGTATCTAAAAAAATTTTAAAAAAATTATTTAAAAATTTTAAAATATTTACTAAAAAAAATACAAAAAAAAAAAAAATTTAATTTTCAAAAAATTAAATTCAGAAATTAAAACCAAACACAATGAATAATATTCTCCCTAGGAGAAATAATATTCCGGTATATAGTATATTAAAAAAATAATATTTGACGGAATGGTTTATAAAATTATTTTTTTAATATTATAAAGTTTTTCATAAATTTGATATACATGTGGACTTCAAATAAAATCATTTCTAATTAGTAGAACAACTACCACTACTGAAAAAGGAAATATGGCTATTGTAATGGATGGTTCACATGGCATAGCCGAAATTTGACCAAATGTAAGTGGTCATGAGCAATTCCATATCTATTATAGGTTGATTTTATCAACAAGGTCTTCTTATGTTGTTAATAAAAAATATATATATATATATGAATATTTTTTTAAAAATTACAAATCAATATGAAGATCAAAAAGTGATTACATGGAGGGGGAGTTTAACTCTGTCAGTGATTTTTTTCTTTTTTGCATAGGACGAATTGTACCTCCATATTTATATAATTACTTTTCATTATTTAGGTTGAATTATAATTTTTTTTTTCCTATTATTTTATGTAACATTTTGACCCATTCGTAATCCTTCAGGTAAATTTTTTTTAAGGTATATAATGTGGTTTTGATTCCATTCAAGTGTCGACCTCTTCAGGGTATTTTGTTGAATCATTCATAGCCTGTCATGGAGGTAATATAGATTCTCGTTGGATCACAGGCCACCTGTTTATTATTACATTGTCGAAATAAGAAAAACGTATAAGATGACAGAAAAGTAATTCCACCGCCTATTTGTGGAGGCCTTATTTAAAATCAAAGTAAATACTTTGCATGGACTGGTCTTAAAAAATTTATTATAACTAATGAGTATTCAACATAAAATTTGGAGAGAGCACACTTTCTGGCTCCAAGTTGTGTTGTGTCTACTAAGCCAACCTCTTGAGGTTTTTATTTTTTATTTTTATTGTTGATGTATCTTTGATATAGATATTATTTTGATGATTTGATTTAGATATATTTTCTCATCTCATCCAATTGTGTTAAGAATGTCGAAATTTTTTACATAAGGTGACATAGATATAAGATAAATGATGGAATTAAAATTTTACAAAATAAGAGATAGATTTAAAACAAAGTGTAAATCCCGCATTCTCTCTCACATTTATGTGTCAATTGTAAAAATTTTCTATGCAATTGGACTTCAACTTTTTGTGATTGGGGTTGTTGCTGCACATGTGCGCAGCAACTGTTACTCACTTTTGGGTCTTTTATCTCTTATTGAGTTTCACAATGCATATACCATGTGCAGCAACTGTTACTCACTTTATTGGGCCCTTTAACTTTTCTATTGAGCGGTGTTTTGAAAAGTGAGTAAAAAATTAGTTTTTTTAATTTTTTTTAATTTATTATTTTTTTTGTGGATAAGTTATGTAAGAAGATGTGTGACCCAAAATTAGTAAAAAATTGGAAGTCGATTTTTTACTAACTTCCCAAAAGAGCACTAAGTTTTACAATGCATATGGATGAATTGCAACATTTCGATGCGTAAATACCATGTATTCCTTTAGTACGAGTAATACTTGTAAAATACTTTCATATAAATTTAAATGTTTATTATTTGTCATGAAAAATTATTTTTATCACATTATTTTTAAAAGGCATAATTATCAAAATCCTTATTTAGATTGTAAGCTCTTACGATTTTACAATAAGTTAGGCTAATGATCCAAATCGCACTAGAATTTTAAATTTTATAAAATTTTAATGTGATTACAATTATAGTCAGTTAGATTGTATAGAATCTCACTAAAATCCCGATTTTATCAAATTTTTTTTCTTTTTATTTATTTCTTATATACATATGTATGTGTAAATCTACATAATTTTTTTTTTTACTATAAACTCTATTTCCAAACATCTCCTTTAATTTATTTTAATATAGAAGATATATTATATCAAATTTATGTGTAAAATACATTATCATAAATAATAAATTTTCATTTCATTTTGTACTGAAAATAAAATCTTACAATCTAGTCCATAAGTCCCTCTCAACAACCCCAATTAAGATTTCAATTTTAACAACTTTTTAAAAAACTATGGGTTTGTTTGGTTTAATTTTAGAATTATGATTTAAGTGTAGAGTTGTATTTTGAGTTTTGAATTTTTGAATCATGATTTGAAAAAAGAAAATTTATTTGATTATAAGTTTTAAAAATAGTTTTGGAATAATTTGTATTTTTTTTTAATTGATTGATGTATAAAATGTGAGAAAATGTAAAAGGAGAGAGAAGAGAGAAAAATTGATTGATTAATTGAATAATAATAATAATAAAAGAGAAGAGAAGAGTTTCGAAAATAATTTTAAGTTATATTTTAAAAATATGCTTGGTTAACATATTTTATTCAAATTATGATTTAAAAATAGAATTAAATTTTAAAAAGTAAATCAAACGTTTATATAATTTTTTATATAAAAAATTTAAATTTGTATAATATTTTCCCTTGCATATTTTCTCAAAAAAGCCTCTTGAATAGGGCCATGAAAAGTACCAAAAAAAAAACAAAAAAGGTGAAGTCAAACAAACTATAAATCCACCCAGCCTTATGAAGGGTCCTACCACTCCTCCATGCGTTTATTTATAGTTGTGAAAAAAGGCAAATGAAGCAAAATGATAATGATGGGTGGGCTTGAAATGAAACTTGAAAGTGCCAAGGACTGATAAAATTTTGAGATTCTTTGAATAAAGCAAAAGAAATGGAGAATCTTCCAAAAGGACATGCGTGTGGTTGTGCTCCTCTAGTTGAGGAGCCTCTAGCCCCAAAGCCATCCTTCCACTCAACATTAAAAAAAATTAATGAATATACAAATATGTTGTCTGATGACAAAAAGTACTGTATTTGATTCTGTTTTGTGCTAGCTAGCCTATAGTGCACCAAACCACCATCACCACCGCACCTCTGATAACCACCGACATCTGACATGAACCAACTGTCAGTGATCTCCAACCACATTTCAATTGATTACTGAACCGGTCATTGATGACTCCAACATTAAGTTACTTAGACCGAAATTCGAGAAGTTATTAATTTGTAGTGGGTGTTAGTTATAAATTTGTATTAAATAATTAAAACAGTACCGTTTTGTAGTTGGAAATTTCAACAGTTTGAATGGCCCGATTTTTTTGTACACCTCCAATTTCTTTGTACACCCACATCTCGTACAATGCTCAACTTAGCCACACCTTTCATTTGGAGGAGAAAAAAAAAGAAAAAAAAGAATAGAGCGTAGAGAAAAAGGAGACAGAGATGACGACGACGTAGAGAGAGGAGCCGTTCTGTGTGTTGCCGACCAGGCTGCGTCCGTTGTCACTGTTGCTGTGTGTGCCGTTGTTGTTGTGTATGGCGCAAGAGTGCTGCCGGTGCTGCTGGTGGTGGGTGTGATTGCAACTATTGGATTGATTTTCAGATTGGGTGATTGAAATTTGGTTTCAGATTGGGTGTTTCGGAAAATTTATATACTAATTTCATGTAATTGAAATTTGGTTTTCAGATTGGGTGTTTTGGAAAATTTATATACTAATTTCATGTTCTGAAATTCATGTTTGTTGCAATCAACAAGATGAACTAATTTCAATCTTCATGTTTGAAATTTCCATAATATCAATCAAAGAAGATAAACTAATTTCAAAGAACAGAAAATGCTGAACTTGTTCAACTGTTGTCCAAAAAATTAGACTTATTGTTCATCTGTTGTTCAAAAAATTAAACTTGCTATTCATTTGTTGTTCAGAAAATTGAACTTCTTGTTCATCTGTTCAGAAAAATGTTGAAATAATTTCAATGAACTTAAATTGGTTCAGAAAAATTTGGTTGTTCACCTGTGTGGAGATGAGAGGGATCTGGGCGTCGTCGTTATCATATGAGTAGAGAGGGACTTGAATTAGCGAAATGGTTTGGTTTGAAGTCTGAGGAGAGGAGAGAGAATATAACTCAGATTTTGGGCCATTCGAACTGCTGGGTTTCGAGTTACAAAGCATTATGCTAATTAAAAAATATAAAAAATATAATAAATTATTATTAATGTGGGATATGATCACGTGACGCTTCAAGATCAACTAATAATTCTGTCAAAAACTCATTAAAAATTTTTAAATTTTCTTACTGTCAAATGTTTTAATTTTTTAAAATTTTTTGTTAATTAAAATCTTATTTTAATATTTAACTTAAGGTTTCTAAAAATTTTGAGTTATCACAGTTGCTAGCGAGCTCCAACAAAGCCCAATCCATTTTCCAACGATCAGTCGACCACTCACTATAACAAATTAACAAATTAATATTTGAGAGGCAAAAATTTATGGACGAAATCACTTTTTAAGTATGGAATATTTTAGTTGTTAAAAGTGTCGTGGTATTTTTAACAATAAAATTGAATATTATTGATAAATTATTATTTTTTAAGATCGAAAGTTTCATTTAAAAAACAAAACTTTTTTGCTCAAAATCGTTTTGTGTAAAGGCTTCGCTTTTGAAAATATTTTTTTTATATAAATTAATTTTACATAAAAAAAATATTTTCCTTCTATTTTTTGATGTTTAATTGACACTGAATTTTTTTTTAAAAAAATTACTGTATGCCTTCGGCTAAAATTAATGAAAGAGCCGTCCTTTCACGTTTGAAAATGTCAATGTGCTAAAAGGGGATATAATGATAAATACTGACTTATGGGAATTTAAATGATAAATCAGTTTAGGGACTATGACAATAAATGTTTTACTTCTTTTTTTTTTTAATCAAATAATGAAAAATATGTAAAAAAGATTCATAAAAATCATTTCACATGAAAACAAACGGAGTTTAAAAATACATTTATTAGTGTTATTTTTAAAATTTTATCACTAAAATGTCTTTTTTTTTTTTTTTTTTTTTTTTGAAATGACCTTCTAGTAACGCCTCACATGAGGTCAAGAATTGATTTCTTAATATTTTTGAAAATAATTTCTTTTAGAAATAAAAAAAATTCTAAAAACCTTTATTTGTTTTAGTCACCTACGACCACTCTACGACACACCGGCTACCAGTTTAGACTAGTCATCCAACATATTTATATATATTTGTTTTCATTTGTTTCTATAATATTTTTATATCGTTTGGAAACATCAATTTTTAGTTTAAAAGTCAAAAAATCACTAAAAAAATCAAAAAGTTAACAACTTATATCAAAGAGTCAAAAATTTTATTGTCTTTCTACTTTTTGCTTGTCTTTTAGAAAAAAAATTAAAAAATCATCCCAAACATATTAATTTTTTATATATCATATTTTGATCAAAAAAAGTAAAAAATTATTAAAAAAATCTATTCTCAAACTAGACCTAAATTTGTTTATTTATATATGAAAATAAAGTCGTTTATGTCCTAGCTGTAACTTGCCAAGGGAGTTGTGTGATAGTGGCTGTGTGGGCAAAAAAAAAAAAAAAATCTTGAGATATTTATGTTTAGGTTATAATAAGTAAATTTATTATTTAATGGGTTCTATAGAAAAAATTTGTCATAAAAAAATGTTATTAATTGTAAGTTTTAGGGACAATTTATAAAAATTATGACAAAAAAATCATTAATTGTCAATTTTTAGCAAAAGATATAAAAAAATTGTCACAAAAAAATTACTTTTAACGACAATTTTACCAAGACTTATTTTCAATAGGACTTGATGGGAATTAAGTCAAACTATTTGAATGTATTGATAGTTTATCTAAAAATCTTTCCCGTTGCATTCAAATCCCAACGGTCCAATATCTATTTCATTCTTTTGATTTTTTTTTTTTTAATTATTAGAGATCTGATCAAAATTCTCTCATAATAAATTTTTAATACATTAAGAACAAGTATAAAAAGTTTTGGGGATGCTACATGTATCAATTAGTGTACCAACACTAGTTATGACATTATTATTGACTCCACTCATTAATAACATTACAAATATCAAAAATCTTTTAAATTATGTTACATCATCAATTAATACACTAATTAGTACATTAATTGGTGCATTCTTTGAAAAGTCCAACAAATATCACTATTATAAAAAATATTAAAATTTAAAATAATATAACTTTTGATTTAGATGTCGTTTTTTAATAAAATTAATATTTTTAGAATTCTTTCATCAAGATCTATTAAATAAGATCCATATTGATTATGAAATTCTTAAAAAAATATATATTTATTACCGTTAAAATTAATATAAACAGTAACAGTAACATGTTACTATATTTGACAGTTATTTTATTGAGAGTAATATGCTACTCTAGTTCACAATAACATGTTACTTTGACAATATTATCTAAGAAAAAAAAAGATATTATAATTTGTTTTTACTCAATTATATATTTTTTCCTTTAAGAGTTTATGAAAAAAATAAATCAGACTGTGTTTTTTACTAAATAAAAGTCCAATAAAAAAGTTTTAACTAAATTTCCCTGGGGAGGGAGGATTTTGTTGGGAATTAATGTCTAAGACCCCCTTTTTACCCACCCCCTTTGATCCCCTCTCTCTCTCTCATTAGTTAGATTTTCTTTTTTTTTTTTTTTTTTTTTTTCTTGTCCTCCAATCACTACCTGCCACATGTATGTGGGGGGTGGTGATTAGGGAGGGTCTCCATCACTCCTCTTTGTTGGGAATACCCATCTAAAAACTCTAATATTACCTACCGAGGAGATTGCTTTCATGTGTCAGTGGAAGCATGTTCAAAATGAATTTTGCACAAAACACTTACACAAAAGATAAATATACAGCATGAGATAAAAAAATACCCAACATTGGATACCATGCCAATACCTAAGAGCCCTGCCCAAAGTTAATTGAGTTCCTGAACTCCAAATTCTAGTCTTTTTTTTTGCTGTAGTATTTTTATATGTACAATGATACATTTTTTAATTTTAGAATTTTAATTAAGTTCTAATAATATGTGAGTAAAAAAAAATAACATCAATGAGGGAGCCTATACCTAAGTTCCTTTTAGAGCTTTTATTTTAAATCGCTCAAACATTTTTGTTTTTATATATCTCACACCACTCTTCTCTATTACACACCCTTGACAACACTCCTCATTGGCCTCTTACATCAATCTCACATTCAACAAATCTCATACATTTATTTATATATATATATATATACATGAAAATGTTGAATAGAAAAATTTAACAGATCCTAGTCCAAAAATAGAGGCCAATATCACAAATTATTTTTAATCATCCATTTATATTTATATGAGATCAAATAAACACTACGCAAATGACTAATTCAGAATGATTTATAAGTAAGAGCTCTAGCTAGCTGGTTAACATTGAGAAGGTTGCAAAAAATACAGCAAATGGAGGACTTCATGACTGTCTGGATTTCTAGTTGGAAAGCAGATAGTCTGACTCAGACTGAGTGAAAAATATATAATATTGTTTACATGAGTGAATGTTCTCAGTGGACAACACAAATAAATACCTACTTTTATTCATATATATATATATATATATGTACAATATAAGAATATTCTGTGCCAGTTTCATAAATACCTCTCTGTACAGTTTCCCGCTGGAACTCTGCTATATTGTTATTTGTTTTTTCCTTTTAAAAATTAGAAAATATATATTAAGTTTGACAAATTTTGCATAATTATATTGGTCAATCTTAATTTACATAAAACATAACCTCAATTAAAAATTCGTTATTCATATGAATCAGAAAATGTTGTTATTTGTTTAACACTAAAATGTTTATTTTATCTTATTTATCTTATTTTATCTAAATTTAAGGAGAAGTTAGTGTAATTTACCCATTTCAACAATAATCTTATAAAATCATTCTTATCAACTCAGAATTTATCTAGAAAAAGAAATCAATACCTCAGATTCATTTCATATGTGAACTCCACATTTCATCAATTTAATTTTCACCATATAAACACATTTAGAACAAATTTGGGATCCATAAAGATGGGTTCGTAGCATTTTTTTCCATTTCAATAAGGTATGATGACTTTATTTTGTACCATTTCATACGTCAAGATTACATTAGAAATTGGTAGCACCTAAATCAATACAGTTATAAATGAGTTGATAAATAAAAAATAATGTTAAATCTCTTAATTTATCATTCCTAATGATGTGACATTAAATTTAGATCTCATATGATAAAATATTTAACAAACCAAGATTTGATACTGACACATCATTAGGTAGTTTTTAGGAGTGATAAGTGATATCTTATGAAAATATAAGCATCACAGTACTTTTTTTGACAGTTTTAGGGATGGGCTTTTGGGAGGTGTTGTTGGGCTCATATTCCCTTTCGACAATCTGAATTATTTATTTTATTCTCTTTCGACGATCTGAATTGTTTATTTTATTCTCTTTCGACAATCTGAATTGTTTATTTTGTTCGACTATGAGTATAGATCATCTACAAAAATAAATATAAAAATCAGATTGATCTAATTTTCAAAGCCTATCATTTTACTCAAATTTGTTTGCAAAAAAAAAAAAAAAAAAATGAATGGTTTCTATTCTTAAAATTATTTTTCGATTCATTTTTTTTTTAAAGAAAAATATCATCAAAACACATTATTATTATTATTATTATTATTATTATTATTATTACAACTTTGATTGGTAGCTCGAATTTGCCTCCTCCGAATCCCCCTAATTTTCATTTTAAGTAAACTGTTTTTTTTTTATTTTTTTTTATTTTCACTTGTTGCCTTGCTTTTTTTTTTTTTTTACCCAAAAAAGCAATTTCGGGGGATTCGGGGGCACCCCCTCGAGCTCCCCCGCTTTTCCCTTATTATTATTATTTTTCTTTCTATTTTCATGCCTAGAGATACCTACTTGTTACTAGTATCACAAAGAATCTCCAACTTGTGAGGATCTAAAGCCCCACATGACTTTTTCAGCTCTATAAATAGCCATAGAGACGGAGGATTCAGCCACCCCTCTCTCTCTCTCTCTCTCTCTCTCTCTCCATGGCTCAAATTAAGTTATCATCTTCTGCTAGTATTTTACTTATATTCATTTTGTTCCAATGTATTCAATCTAGTGAAGGAAGGAATTTGAAGTTAATAAGAAAAAATGAATCCCCAAAACTCACATCTCACAGTATAATCTTCAACAAGGAAACAAACAAGATAGCTGCCAAAAACAACAAATTCCATGGTGAGACCACAAATACAGCACCATATACAGATGAGTCTGTAGCTATGGCTCCACTATTGTCACCACCGCCACCAAGTCAAGGCATAGATAGGGCTCCACTACCACCGCCAACTCATGTCAACGACTTCAGGCCCACGGCCCCCGGTAACAGCCCCGGTGTTGGCCATTCCATTCAAAACTAAAGCTAGGGAACTTTCTTGATCAGAGTTTGAAGTATCAATCATTATCTATCGAGACTTTGGGCTTTTGATAACATTATTCATCAATATATCGGCCGTTACTATTCAATATTGGTCGATATATTGTTTGAAACCAGGTCTTAATCATATATATTGTGCATGCCTCTATGTATTTTAGTGGAGTTAATGTTAGGACACAGCACCATATGTCTCACATGGAGTGGGGTTCACATGGTATGTGCCTACATATGAGACTCACCTTATGTGAGACATATGTGTCTTATTATTCTGTGTTTGGTGATTGTGTTCCTAGACTTATTGATTTTAGTGTGTGTTTATAGTAGTGTGAGTAGCATTCTAGGAATGAATTTGTGTATCTTTAAGTGTGATTATCTAGCTTGATCAAGTAATATTGGATTTCAATTAATGAGTATGTAGCTTTTGTATATATATGATCATTTATGAATGTAATATTCTCATGAAGTTCAAGTTTATTATCCAATTTATTTTGCTCCTATAAATGTATGGTGATGCATATTAATTTCAACAATAATGTTAGATACTCAGAAAGAAAATTAAAAAAATAAATCAAAATTATTTTGGGCATGATAACTTTATTTGAAGATCAAATCTACAATATAAATTTGAAGTTATTTATTAATTCATGATACATGTGATAATACTATGTGATATAACTATTGTACCCAATATCTTGTGGAAAAAATAATAAAGTGTTATCCCATCATTCTTTTGCTCTTTGTCCTAAAACACTTTATTTAATTTTGAGAGAATTTTAAAACATAATTCAACAGTTATAACTACTCTAAGACAAAAAATTGAAGAATTCTGAACAGAACATGCCATGCCATGCTCTATTACAACAGGACATCGAGCTTTGACTTCCATGGTAGTTCATTTATTTCCTCACTTGTTTAGTATTTTTCTTTTCTTTTATTTTCTATATTTTGCATCATTTCAGAATGAGAGTTTTATTCACCTTGTTTGGTTTTAGAAAATTGAGTTTTTTTATTTTTATTTTTAGTCAAAAAATTTAATATTTTAAGAATTTTTTTTTAGATGCACCTAATTAACTATTCAAATACGACCTATAAATAAATTAAAAGCTATGGAGGATAGTGGTATGAAGGGGAACCATTCCTAAACTTACAAACATAGATAATTTTCACAAAATGATACACGTGAAATAAAACGTGAGATTTATATGCGAGTTTCACTATGTTTAGAATTACAATTTGTCACACATCTTTGTCTAATTTTATAAATTATCTGCGCACTTAGATCGAGGCCAGCCTTGAGATCATAGGGCCTTAGGCAAATTTTGAAATGGGGCTTCTTACATATATTCTTTTTATAAAAAAAAATTATGGATGAAATGATATGTATCAAAAAAAACTTATATTTGTTATTAGTTCACTTGCTGATATAATTATTAAAATTATAAACAAAATTACTATAATATATATATATATATGCACTTTGGCCCAACAACAACTATATATAATTTTGTTTTTTTTATTGGGCCCAACACAATTCTTTTTTGGGGTCCTTTAGACTGGCCTCAATTTAAAAAAAAAGGAAAAAAAAAAGAAGACCGGATCTCAATGTTAACTAGGCCTATTTGAATTTTTAACATATGGACTAATGAATTTGGAAAGCCTATTTTGGGCCAAATTCTGGGGCCCAAGGCACAGCGTGACTACCTTACCACTTGGCATCTTACCCCGGAACCGTGTCGCGTGGCGTTACTCAAAATTAAATCCCTACCATAACATAACAGAAAGGTTACGTAGAACTAATTTGAGAATTTAGATGACTTAATTGAATGCAAATTTTTAGTTTAGGTGGGATGGAATTATGAGTGGTTAGATTGGGTGATGAAGTTAATAGTGTGGTGGTAGGTATTAAGTTGAATATATAAGATAAAGTCATCAATACATAAGAGATGGTCATTATTTATTTATTTATTATTTTTTTTTGAGTTGGGGGGGGGGGGGGGGGGTGTTTGATAAAGTGGGGATAAATTGTCGAAAATAGTCAGAACCCCGTCATCTCCATTGCAAAATTCTCGTGGATTTCATTTATAATTAACATAAAAACAAAAGTGATTGGTGCAATAATCAAAACATGAACAAAGACTAATCATAGAAATCACAAAAGCAATACATAAAAAAGAAAAACAAAAAAAATGGCAAAGGCAACATTATCATCACCACCATCAGGGGGTTCGTCCTCCTTCATAATCTGGAATGGCATGACCAACTCCAGGACTAAAACTGGATTGGTAATCATCAAATAACAGCCTTCGATAATGGCCACCGCGGTGCCTAAGTGCCTTTCATCTCTACCTTTTCTTCATCATCTTGTATGGGAATTGAATTGAATTCCTCTTTTTCCATGGCTTTTGGATTCCTTCCCTCTGCAATAGATGAATTCCATTCAACAGAACAATGAGACATACACAGATGGTTCTATAGGCCATAACCACAGAAGGAAAAAGAGGAATAGCTAGCTAGCTAGAGAGAGAGAGAGAGAGAGAGAGAGAGAGAGAGAGAGTTGTGAACATTGATGAGTATTTGATTGGATGCTTATAGAGAAATAGCATTCCAGTGGGCTGACATGGCCGCCATGCCAACGGTTTGAATGTTGATTTAACTGAGGGGAAAGACTATGGCGCATTTGAGAAGAAAATTTTGTACTTTATAATTTAAAAAAAATATATCATAATCAAATACAAAAAAATTATAATTAAATATTTTAAAATAATATCATAATTAAAAAAGGAAATTGGTCATAATTAAAAAGGTATATAGTAAGGATGTAGGGGTGTAAAAATAGTTCGAGACCTGTGGGTAGCCTGAAACCCTCCCGAGACTCGAGGTGGATCCGGCCCGTTTAGGCCTGGGTCCGAGCCCAGTTCAATACATTGGGGCTGGGCCTTTCATTTGAAGCCCGACCTATTGGCCTAGCCTAGCCTGGCCTTAAAAAAATTCGGGCTTCGGCCTGACCCTCTCTCTGCCAACGCTCACATTTCAAAAATAAAATAAAATAAAAGACAAGTTACAACGGTTAAATAATTAAAAAAATTAATTAAATAAAATAAATAAAATAAAAGCTTGATCTTGCAAAATAAATAAATAAATAAATAAAAACAAAACAAGGGTCATTTCCTTACAATGAATGAAAAACAAAACAAAATAAAATAATAATTCTGCACCTATGCTGGACTGCTGCCCGCACCCACTTACCCCTGCTCCCTTTGCATGCATCACATCACTCCTCACTCACATCAAGTTGCAATAAATGAAAAAAAATAAAAAATAAAAATTATTCACCTTGCCCCTACCCCCTTTGCATGCATCATATCACTCTTCACTCACGTCAAGTTGCAATGAATGAATGAAAAAAAAAAAAAAAAATTATGTCTGCACGTCTATAGACTTAAATTTTATTTTATTTTTAACGGTCATATTATCGTTTAACACAACGGTAATTTTTTTTTATTTATAAATTTACTTCAATCTTTTAAACTATTATAAATATCCCCCATTTTTCAAAATAAATCTCATACATAATTCTCTCTCTTAAACTCTCTCAATATTTCTTAAACTCTTAAACTCTCAAACTCTCTCAATTCTCAATTAATTTTGAAGTGTCATCCCTAAGTAGTAATTGTAATTGTGCAACAAAAATTTTTTATCAGAAGAAACTAATTTCTGTATCTCATTCACTAGTTGGTAACATTAATTAGTTTAATTAAATTTATTAGCTACTCATTTTTTTTCATTAATTATTTGTGAATATATATTAATTATTATTTTTACTCATTCTATTTATACATTATTTAAATTAATTGTTAGTTCTTATATATTATTTTACTTACATTACTATGAATTTTAATATTCTTAATGTTTATGTTTATGTTGATGTTGATACATATACTACACAACATGAATCTGTTGATTCTCCTTATAATATCTCTTTTCCAACAGTTGGATCATCATCTAGGGGCACAACTAGTAGTGTTTGGGAACATTTTGAAAAAATATTTATAAATAATCTTGATGATACAATTATATTTAAAGTAAAATGTAAATATTGTGCATATTTACTTAGTGTTGCATCTGCAGAAGGTACTAGTCATTTAAAAATGCATACTAACAAACATTTACAAAGTCAACAACCTGATATTAGAAATCAAATGCAATTAGGGTTTCATCAACTAGTAATTTACAAATATTTTCATACGATCCTATACGTGCACAAAATTCTGTAGTTGATTATATTATTAAAAAAGAACAATCTTTTACTACTAGTGAATGTCCCGATTTTATCGAAATGATTCACAAAAGTTTTTCATCACAATATCAAAGTTTTTCAAGAAAAACTATTAGAAACGGAATTTTAAAAAAATTTGCGGATGTTAGAAGTGAATTATTTGACATCTTTAAAAAATTGAATAAAAGAGTTTGTTTAACATTTGATCTATGGTCAAATAATGGTTTAGAATATCACTGCATATTTTATTGATAATGATTGTAAATTAAATAAAAGAATTATTTCATTTAAATTAGTTGAACTTCCATACACTAGTCATTTGCTTGATGTAGAAATAAGAAATGTATTATATGAGTGGATTTTACAAAGTAAAATATTTACAATTAATTTAGATAATGCAGCATATTATAATCACACTGTAACTCATTAAAAATAAACTTTACAATCACCTGTTGATAGTGATTTATTTCGTGTTCGTTGTTGTACTGTTCGTTGTTGTACTCATATTTTAAATTTAATTGTTAAAGAAGCTATGCATGTATATTCTGTACTTGTAATAAAAAATGCAATTGTTACTATTATGTCTTCTGCAAATCAAATTTCAGAATATAGAAAAATTTGTCAACGAAAAAGTATGCCATTTAAAAAATTAATTTTAGATATAGATAGTAGGTCAAATTCAACGTATAATATGTTAAAAAGAGCTTGTAAACAAAAAAGAGTAATAGATTTATTTTTTGCAACAATATCAATAGGATAGTTTTGACTCCCACATAACTTAATTGGCATCAAGTAAACTTGTATAAAGATTTTTTTAAAATTTTTTTTTGATAATTCAACAAAATTATTTTCTTATATATATATATATATATGTATATATTCATACTTCATCATTTGTTTTACATATGCTGCAGAAATAATTGAAATTTTCGTAAACTATATGAGTAATAAATATTATATAACCATTATTACTTTAATGAAAGTAAAATTTGATATTTTGATCATTTGCCTCATTTTTTAGGTTTAACTATAATAATTGATCTTAGGTGTAAAGAAATTGAATGTATTCTCGTTGATGAAACACATTTTTCCCCTATTATGCAAACATGTAATAGATTATTTGAAGAATACAAGGCAATTGCATGTGTACATACACCTATACACACTACACTAGCAGTCTCATCTCGAGATGGGAGATTAAGTATTTTTTTAATAATAAAAAGTAGAAGAATATCTCAATACACAAGCATAAGTAGTTCTGAACTACAATGTTATTTTGAAAGTCTGTCAGTGGATGATTTTGATGATTTTGACATTTTGAAATGGTGGAAACAAAATGAAACTATGTAGCCTGTGATTTCATAGATGGTCCGTGATATACTAATCATTCCTATTTTTACAGTTATTTCGGAAACAACTTTTAGTGCAGGTGGATAGGTGTTGAACGATTACCGCAGCAGGCTTTCACCCCAAATGGTTGAGGCACTGATGATATCCAAAGGTCATATGATTGCGTTTACGAGAAGATAAAATTATAGTGAAAAAGAGCAAATTCAAAATGATTTGGATGAAATATCCTTGGCCAACGCAACTGAAATTTTTTTTTTTTAATTATTGAGGTGGAGTATAATGTAAATGATTGGTAGATGCCAACTTAATTGAGATGTACTTGACCTATAGTGATGCAATTGTTCTACCATTATCAATAATCTACACCTATTTTATTTAATGATATAAATTTTTATAATATTTTATTTCCTTTTGAAATAAAAATTGTTCATTCAATATAATCAATTTAATATTGTAATATTGAAAGTTTCATTTTCATATATATAAAATTATTCATTTCAAAAGAAAAAAAATTACATAATTGCATACTTTTTTATTTATAATATATAATTAAATTTAAATATCACCATGAAACATAACCAAACAAAACATCTCATTAATCTTAACTAAAATATTTTAGTATAATTTTTCTTTTATATTTTATCGCTAATAAATAATCTGCATAGATAATATACTTATCGTTCATTCTTTCACAAAAAAAAAAAAAAGGCCTGTCGACGCCCTGTCTGCACCACGAGTCCAGGCCTTAGGCCTTATTCTGAGTGGGCTTGGGCCCTGTTTTTTGACCCATGTGCCGTGGTTGGCCTGCTAAAAAAGTGAGAGTATAGCTTTTCTGGTTTAGACCTGAACCGTTTTGTATCTTGGACTCAAATTTCGTAGCCTCGTATGGTTGTTCATGTCTTTTCCTTCTTATTCCTCCTTAAATTTGCTTATTGGATTGTATTGGTCTTGTTTGGAACAGGTTGGTTGCGTGATTTTCGAACTTTTGTTGCCTAGATTTTTGCTTCTCCACTCGAGCGACATTTCTTGCGCTCGAGTGGGCTTTGCAAACTCTCATTATTTTTGCAAACTTGCAAAATGCTGGAAGAGTGCATTCTACACTTGAGCGGTGTTTCCTACGCTCAAGCGAGTGGATGCTCGAGTGGCCAATCTTGAGCTTGAGCAATGCCCTTCATCTGCAAAACTTCTAAAAGTGTGTATTTTGCGCTCGAGCGTCACTTCTTGCGCTCGAGCGGAACTATGTGTTTGACGCTTAAGCGTCACTTCTTGCGCTCGAGCGGACTGCGTGTTTATCAGTCCGTGAAAACGACTTTTTAGTTCACTTTTTCATTCCTCTCTCTCTCTCTGTCTAAAACTTTCCAAAAACCCAGATCTTGAGTCTCTCTCTCTAAAACTCACTTTCTTTCTACATTGTTACCTAGATCCATTGGATTCCTTTGAGAAAAAGTTAGAGCCTTCCTAGAGCTCCGTTTTGATCTGATTAGAACTTGGTTTCGACATCATTGAAGTTTCTACCTTGCTTTGCTTATCTTCTAACTTTGAGGTAGGGATTTTTTACACCTTTTTATGGATTTAACTTAGTTATTGGTTGTTGTGTAACAATGATGGGTTTTGGGAGTATTTTGGACAAACCTAGGGTTTGAGATGTAAAATCAAAAGAGGGGTTTCTAGCGAATGTAATATAAATAGTCATGGGATTTGAAAATGAGGTTATATTGTGTCACAATTGTTGATTTTGGTATTTAGGTTGGTATTTGGGAAGGAGCGAAGTTAACTTAAAATGGTTCAAGTATTTATTTTGTATAAATAAATGAAATTGGTTATATAAATATGAAATTGGATGAATGTTGGTGTTAATGGTTGAGTTGGATATGCATTATCTCACACTTTTTGAAAATCTGAATAAACTATCTGTCTTGAGATTTAATATCTGTTTTAAAATATCTGTATTGGGTTATCAATGTAGGATAACTATGATTGTTGTAGAAATTGCATGAGGATTAGGTAAATAGAAACTAATCTCTTGTTGATTGTTATTGAATATGACTAAGTTTTAAATACATTGTATATGTATGATTGTTTGGGAGAAGAAATAGGATATCTTACATCATTTGGGAGGAGAAAGGGGATATACTTCATTGTTTGGGAGGAGATAGTGGATGGACTCCATTTAACTAAGTTGGCCTATGTGTCTTGGGTGAAAGTCCCGAAACCGCGCGTATACATGGGTGCCAATCCTGCGGACGAAATTTTCGTAAAATGACAAATTGAAGTGCTTGTGTAATGATTATGTTAATTTGGGAACTACTGAGTTGTAGTCTCAGATGGGTTGTTTGAAAGATAATGAAATTTGCTCATGGATTGAGACGAAATGATTTAGCTTGAATTGATGAGAATGAAAAAGGATTGAGTTATGAAATTTGGTACTTTATGATGATATAGAATATAAATATTTTCTCATTGACCTTGTAAATGCGCATTGTACTTATATCTTTTTTAAGGTCCATATATTGTGTTAGATTGTCCCTACTGGGCTTTGGCTCACTTTATTTGGGAAAACCATATTCAGGTGTCGATGTTATGCCTTTACTAAGGCAGTAGCTCGAAAGGAGTTTGGAGCACGGGCTTCACTTTTGCGCTTATTTGTATAACCAAGGGCTTAAATTGTATAGAGTTAGACTCTCTTTTGTTGTAATCAGGTAATGACTTGGAAAGTTGTGAGCCTTTAGGGAATATAATTATCTGTTTAACTTTCATTCCTCTTTACCATTTGTAACACATGCTGTAGATTTAGGATGAATTATTTATGAATGTTTTTCACATGTGTCACTTTTGTATAACAATTCAGGTTAATGGAAGTTTATTATTTTGATTACGTTGTCTTATGTATATTGTGTTGGGTTGAATTATTATGATTATTTTCGAGGCATTACAACTTGGTATCAGAGCGTACTAGGTTTGAATACTTTGGTTACGTGGGAAGTGGTTAGCACCATAGTGGGTTTGTCTCGCTTTACAGAGATGTTTGTATGCTAGTAATGTTATGTGATTATATGAGTATGGGATTTAATTTCTAGGATGTTGATCGAGTTCACGGGTTTTTAGGAGTCCTGTTAGAAAGGCACTTGATCACTGCCGTTTCTAATTAGAACTCTAGCAACGTCGTGGGATGTTCATTATTTGGAAATGACATTCGTATGTATTTATGTGAATACGTGCTTACGTGGAGTGAATTACGGTTGTCCATCGCATTAGGACGCGAGTGAGTTAGCTTCGACACATTTGTAAATGTGCTAATCTCTTTTGTTAAATTCATTAGGATGTCAGGACGTGGTCATGGTGGTAGGCGTGGTAGGCCTAGGTCGTAAGAGATGCCAATACCGGATAACATTCTAGCACAGGAAGAAGGGGTTAGTCAGGCCAATGCGGCCAAACTAGTTGGTCAGCAGGCCATGGGTGCATTAGTCGACGAAATGGCTGGGGCATTGTGAGAATCCATGGACGTTCTCAGGGCTAAGAACCAAGTCCAGGCCGAACCTGTTCTTTTTGAAACAGGATTTGTTTTAGTCAAATCCGGATGAGTTTATGGGCGACCCTAAGGAGCCACTGAAGGCAGATGAGTGGTTGGAACAAATGGTGAAGACGTTTGAGATGTGTAGACACCCCATCTTTGACTGCCCCTAAGAATTGGGCTCCACCGATCGATCCCCCAATGATGAAGTACACGCTTGTCCAAATGATCGAATGCCTCAACAAAAAACCTCAGTTTTGAGCCTCAAAAAGCCTACAGGTCTTGTGCCTTGTTTTTGGACCAAAATAGTAGTTTTTCAAGCTTGACCATCCTAGTGGCCTGCCGCCCATTATTGGTGGCCGGCTGCCTACTTGTGTAAAAATCTCAGATCTTTTGCTAGCTGTGCCAGCTGTCTATACAGATGCATGCACTGCACCAGCTGTCTTTGTATGGATATTTCCGAGATGGTCTGATATATTTCTATATATAGGGGACTCTTTCTAAAAAATTAGGGTTAGAAAATTTTGAGGAGCAAAAGTTTTGGAAAATATTTCTTTCTCTCTTTTACAACTTCTATACCCTTTGCCTAGGCACTCCAAATCAAACCTTGAGGGTTCTTAGCTGAGGTGTTTAAGCTTGCATTTTAAGCTCTTGAGGGTGTGAAATTAGTGGTTTGTGATTCAAAGGGTCATTCCTCTTCAAGAGAGGTTTTTAGAGGCTAAAAAAGTGGTTTTGAAGTCCCAAAAATAGAGGAGTTAACCACCATTCCTTATACTTATTTACTAGCTTAATCTCTCCATTGTTGTAGCTAACTTTTTCATGCATTTCCACATGAATTTTAGTGTTATTTTTTACTGTTTTGGGACTTTTTTAGGCTGTTAGCTTCATTTGATCTTTGTTTAGCATACTTGTAATGTAATAGTCCTCATAAGTTTGGTGTTTTAGGCATTAGACACCAACCTATTTGAGTTGATAGCATTTATTTCAAGCTTTCCATATTTGTGTTCATCTCTAATCATCTCTGTACTTTTCTTATTTATTGGCTTTTCCCTTTACCTTGAGAGTTGTTTCAAACTGATTGTTTGTTTAAGCTTGAGATTAAGATCATTGTGCTTAATAGTTTAATCTCTTTTCGGAGGTTCATTACCAACGGCATGACATCTCTCTCATGCCTAAAACCATCATCTGTTTGACACTTCCCTCATTTAGTGGACTTAATGCTCATTTTGGGCTAAAATGATTAATGAAAGCAAAGGTATTATTTAAAAAGGGTAATCAATGGAGTAAAATGGAGTAAGATATAAAATGGTTTGGGTTGAATTGGACGTTAATTGAACCCGTTGAGTCTTGAAGCATTTCATACTAACTAGTGATAAAAATGTTTCAAGTTTCAACGTCAACCATTTCCCTTGATCAAACTCATGATAGGGAGGAGGTTCGTGAGTCTTTAAATTGTGCATTTATTGAAATTGTATCCCTTGGTTCATAAGTCATCATGCAATGAATTTGCACTGATTGATTTCTTGCGAATCGAGCCTACTACTCCTTTGAACTGTTTGATGATAAAGAGGGGTAGGGTAAACAAACATCCCCTGAGGATACTCTATTAGTGCTCTGTTTGTTGTCTATTGTAGTAGGAGAAACCCAACATTAGTGGCCAGCAGGCCACTTTTACTAGGCGGTTGGCCACTACTTCTGGCCTGTTGGCCACTTTTGTTTTTCAACCAAACAGTTTTCTTTTCCTGCAGAACAGAGTAAAGGTAGGGATAAAAAAAAAAAAAAAAAAAAAAAAACAGTGTAAGTCCCTGATTGCGGAATAGAAGTATTTTGGCAGCCAAATGGAGGCATTTTCGGGTGGAGATTCGCGTTCATGCATGAGCCATTCCTAGCATTTTAGTTCGGGACCCGTTACATTTGTTTTTAGTAGCATGTTGTACTTAAAATAGTGAACTTGTAATTAATTACTTAGTTAATTAATTTCGTAATGTAACTAATTAATTTAGTTTAGTTAGTTAGAGTGTGTTGTAATTATTTAATTAGCTAGAATAGTTAGTTAAATCCATTGTTGTAATAATTAGTTAAGTAGCTTAGCTAATTCATTCATTCAGACTCTCTTGTATAAGGGCAAACAATGTAATAATGTGTATGTCTTCAAATCCCATGTCTTTCTCCCTCTTATTTGCTTGCTTATAATGGGTAGTTTAGAACATCATGCTTCTTTTAGCATTTCCCATATTTGCATCCATTTGTCTTGCATGAATCGAGGCTCAGTTCATCATTCTAACAAATATTGTCATTTATTGCTTCGTTGAATACATGTTTAAATTGCATGCTATCAAATTGATTCACATGCTATATTGGTAGCTGAGTGTGATAACCCAATCCATAATATACTTAATTATGTATATGATTATGTGTTTGATATGATTGGGTCAGAGGCCGTTTCATATAATTGGGTCCGAGGCCGTTTGATGTGAATGAATTGGGCCGAAGGCTGTTTGAATATTATGATGGGCCAAAGGCTATTTAAATATGAATGTAATGGGCCAAAGGCCGTTTGAATGAAAAGGTGCCCATGAACATGAATATGAATATACGTATAGATATGAATATGGAAATAATAGACCTGAGGTCATTCTAATTTGATTTACATGTAATATGTATTAATGTGATTTACTTGATTAAGAATCTCATTCATACAGCCTATTTACTTTGGTATTATTCACTGGGTGTTAGCTTACTCTTTATATATATATATATATGTAGGTGAGCAATTAGAAGATCAACGTTAGAGTTTACCCCGGAGTCTGCCTTTTTGTCAAGCCACCCAAGAAGTACCTTTGTGTAGAGGGGCTTTATTTCATTTTGTCAGGCTTGAGTTGGTCTTTGTATTTTGTTAAAAGTCCTCCATGAAGTGTGTGAGATATGTTATAAAATATGTCTTTGTGCATGTATATATAAATGTGTTAAAAGTGTTTTAATTACTACAGTTGATCATGTATGCAATAGACAACATTATTTTTGTTTTGCTTTCGTTTCAAGCCCCAATTATACTTAAATATTTTGAATTTTGTCTTTGATGCCGTAGGTAATCTGCGGATTACTAGCCGGTTAAGATGCTAAACCTATAGGGCCGTAGGTAATGTGAATGGACCTTCTATCTGTTAAGTGAATGTTAAGCATACACCTAAATGAGTTGTCTTTGACTTTTGAGATTAAATATCTTTGACTAGATGACTCATAAATTGCATGGGAGCAAGTATCCAAATCATTATGGTCAAAGAATTTGTGGACTAAGAATTCGGATTAGTTATCGATGTTGTATCAAACGCATAATCTAATTTGACCTCAAGTGGCTATCCACAATAAAACATTGTGATTTATTTGAAATGAAATAGTCGGATCATGAACATCATTGGTGTCAATCCCTTGCTATATAGGAATTATGAATCACTATTTGTGAGTAACAACTCTGTACTGCTATATTTGAATAAAAGTGATTCCAGAATAATAAGACATGATTTGGTCTATGAAATGCTATTTTATGAATAATGAATGAATGTTCAATTTTCTAAAATGTATTTGTGGTATCCTTAACAAAGGCCTTCGCCTAGAGGAGATAATACTATGGCTTATGGTTATGAGGCCCTCTCCCGAGGGAAACAATACCGTAGTCTACGTATGTTATATGATACCTAGTACTAGAGGTTCCATTATGGAACTTGATGACTTGATATACATGACTAATGTGATATGTAATGCTAAAGGAAATACCACACATGATTTGAATATGAATATGACTCTATTTCTGTTACGAATCTGAGCATGACTATATTTCTAATTTGATAAGGGATTCGAAATCTAATTTCTGAATCTATTATGGACATCATTCATTAAAACTTTTACTTTATTATTGTTCACTAGCCATTGAATCAAGGAATTGAAGTATGTGAATGTCAATGATAGAATATTTTGAATTCATTTGAAAGAAGGGAGTATAGTCATGAGTATTATATGAGATTGAGCCTTGATTATTTGGAAAGTATGTGAATTATTTGGAGATATGTGAATAGCTAAACAAAAATATACGAGTTTCATGGATAATGTGTTTTATGTTTTGATGTTATGAAGCTAACTATGAGGTACGCCGTTATATTACAGAATAATTTCTGGTGACTAAACCAATTTGGATTATTATTCTATAAATAATGATAATGAGTTAAACTTCTGTGATGAGATCTTAGTGATAAGGAAGTTACTTGATAACATAAATGATAGGAGACAAAAATATATAATTTAATTGCAGTACAAGTGATTTAAGTTTGGAGGACCAAGCTACCTAAATGAGGGAAGAATGTGATAACCCAACCCATAATATACTTAATTATGCATATGATTATGTGTTTGATATGATTGGGCCAGAGACAGTTTGATATGGTTGGGCCAGAGGCCATTTAATATGATTGGGTCCGAGGCCGTTTGATATGAATGAATTGGGCCGAAGGCTGTTTGAATATTATGATGGGCCAAATGCCGTTTGAATATGAATGTAATGGGCCAAAGGCCATTTGAATAAAAAGGTGCCCATGAACATGAATATGAATATACGTATAGATATGAATATGAAAATAATGGACCTGAGGTCATTCTAATTTAATTTACATGTAATATGTATTAATGTGATTTACTTGATTACGAATCTCATTCATACAGCCTCTTTACTTTGGTATTATTCACTGGGCATTAGTTTACTCTTTATATATATATATATATATAGGTGAGCAATTGGAGGATCAACGTTAGAGTTTGCCCCGGAGTCTGCCCGGACCCAATCATATTAAATGGGTCCGTTCGAGTTCAAGGGTCCGTTCATTCAATGATGTTCGTCAATACATAACGGTTCAGTCCGAATCATAGTTGTACAGATTTCTTGAATTACAGTCAATCATAAGGTATTCCCACGTTCGATAGTTCTAACACAGTTCAAAAGGTCATACCTAACAGTCACATTCAGTTGTTGCAATACGACACAAGGACCTAACAACAAATTCTCGTTGCTCACAAGTCCTTACAATTCTCATAGCATAGGGTTCATAAATTCAGTAATTCAATTGGTTCAGTCAATATATCCACAGTTTATATCAAATTAGGAAATGTACGATCTCCACACAAATGTTCGTATAGGCAATTCCATATAATTAAGGTAATACATGCGTCAGTCATTTTAGTGTTCCGAGCATTTTCTGGAACTAAGGTGGAGATTCAGGCTCGTTGAATTACTGGACATTTCCTCTTCAAAATTTTCCATTCTTTGCAGTTAGTATCCATCAGGTGGGTAAATTTTCCCCCATATTCGACCACAGTCTTATCACCTTACTCACGTTATTCAAACTCAGATATTTCCCTATCTTGGATGCATGGGGAAACACATTTTTCGAAGAAAATTTCATGCATTTTCTCGGTTTCTAAACCCAAGCCTCAGCTTTCAGTGGTTCGATGCCTCCCAGAAATTCTGGTGGCTTCAATTTGTTGGGTTTCTGTATCTGTGTCATCAGTTCATATTCAGTCGGTTCAGGCACGTATGTCTGCCTTTATTATCTCAGATTTTCGATTAAGGCTTCAATCATTCATTCTAGCCTATTAGTCCTCAGATCAGAAGATTCAGTTTCGTTCACAATCCTCGTCCTTTCCCTTGTTCACACACAACAAGGTGATTATCAATTCAGGAGAGGTTCTTACTGATTTCACATTTCATCCCATAACAGATGTGTGTATGCTTTCATTTCAACTTGGGTACGGTCACATGACCCTTTACTTTCGCACGTTCATTTTCTTTTTCATAGATTCCGCATTCGGTAATCACATTCACATTATGTGTTATTCCACTTAACTCTGTCAATTATGCATATAGGTTACGTTTCATTTCACATAGGCAGTACGGTACTCATAAGCATAAACAGTTGCATACTTAAACACATTAATCACATTAGCATAAAATTTTCATATCATAGTCACACACACTTTTCATGCTCATGCAATGCCCTAATTTCTTCTCTAGGACATCTTATAGCTCACTTGGACACGTGTGTGCGGTATAACTCGTGGTTAAGTATCGCTTTGATACCACTCTGTCACGACCCAAACCCGCCCCTATGGGTTTAGTATCGTAACCGGCTAGTAATCCGAGATTATCAAGGCCCTTTCTGATAAAAAGAATATGTCTGATCTGAGGGCATGGCGGAAGCCATTACAGTAAATAAACAGTGTCCAATGAGCTGTGACAGTCTGTATGCAAAAAAAAAAAAAGATTTTTCATACATACATAGATATATACACAGTATAGAACAGTATGCACAATATTTACAATCATTCAGTACATGGACTTAATCCCTATTAAACAGGACGATACAGTGCAAAATATTCGGTCCATACAGTAGTACATCACAGATACAGAGACAGGCGGGGAGATTAAAACACCCCTAAGCCATAGCTTGAACAGTACTGGAACCTCAAAGTGAGGCACAAAGGTTGGCTTGACAAAACTGGAGTTTACCCCGACGCTTCTAGCAACGGTCCGGTGCCTGTATACCTACATATATATATGAGCAGTGAGCTAAAGCCCAGTGAATAACATAATGCGTAAAGGGGTTAAGAAAGAATGTCCTTTCAGTATTTTAAACAGTCGTTTGCCTCGGTAAATCAGTTATACAGTCGGTGGCTTATACTTCATGTCATATCAGTCATTTAGAAATCATAGTAATCGTACGTGGCACATCCGATAGCAAAACAGTACGGTGGTAGTAGCGGTTAATACAAGAGTAGTAATGTGAATAAAGACAAGAATAAAGAATGGTAACAATAACAAGAAGTTCAGCGAACTCAGAATCTTAATAAGAATAGAATAGTAACAGTACAGTTCTTATGGACTCAAGAGGTGTCTCGCACAGATTCTAGAGGTGGCTCACACTGTAGCACTTAGGTCCGTGCAGCACTTTGCTCCAAATTTCACAGATTGGCTTAAAGCCCAGTATGGATTCAAGAGGTGTCTCGCACAGATTCTAGAGGTGGCTCACACTATAGCACTTAGGTCTGTGCGGCATTTTGCTCCAGAGGTATCTGTGACAGTAGCAATACAGTAAACAGTAGGTCTTAAAAGACCGAACAATCAGTCGATGGCCATCAATCAGTAAACAGTAGTAGTTCCAACGAGGGAACCGATAGAGATTTTTGTAACAGTAACAGTTACAGTAGGTGCTAAGGATGCCATAGTACCGTTCAGAAATAAAGGACATACATTCATTCAGTAAATAATACCAGTTCAGTAAATAGTTCAGTTCAGTATTCAAAAGATAATCATTTGAACATATCTTTACACAATTGTTACTCACAGAGTTAAGCTCTGATGAACTAGAGCGTCTCCTCGGAATGCCAACCCTATACAGTTAACAGATTGAACACACACTGAGTTTCACAGTTGGGAAAGATAAACTAAATCCCTAAATTTGCCTCGGTGTGTTCTACATTTATATCCTCATTAAGATGTCTTAAACTAGGCCTAAGAATGCCTAGAATGGAATGAGGATGCAAAGATGCACTCAGAAAATAGTTTCAGAATTTTCAGAAAAATAGTTCCCCGCTTGAGCGCAGGTTTCCCCGCTCGAGCATCAACTCCCCCGCTCGAGCGTGTGACACAAGCCTCCGCTCAAGCGTACAATACCCCGCTCGAGCAGACTGTAAAACAGTGAGAGATGCTGGGAGCTCGATTTCCACGCTCGAGCGGTACTTCCCCCTCTCGAGCGTACGACCAAAATCTGGAAATTCCAGATTTGAACTCCAAGATCAAAACCAAGTTTCAAAGCATCAAAATCGATCCTCTTGGGCTGAATTTCTGGAAAACTCTTGTAAACTCATAATATTACATGATTCCAAGGTCAATTTATAAAATCAAATCCCAAGGGTAGTTCAATTAAACTCATTTTGAAAACAATTTTCATAAACATGATGAACATGCAATACCCATGAATTCAAACCTCACAATGCAAGAATAAACACATGCATGCATGAATTCTAACTCAACTCAACATATGAAGCTATTTCATGCCTTTGATGAGTCAATTCTTCTTAAAACATGGTGAAATCATGGGCTTAAACATAAATATGTGCATGCATGTAACATTTGCCATGAAAACAACTTCAAACTTATCAATACAAGCATGCATGCATGGAATGAGCTTCAACTCAACACTATTGAACCAATTCATGCCTTAGATCACTAAAGACCCATGAATCATGCAAGAATAAACTCAATTGCACAATAAAGAAGGCCAATGATCTACCTTAGGTCTTCAATCACAAAACTAGAAGCTCAATTAGACAATTATCCTTCAATTTCTACAAGTCCCCAAGCCAAAGTGTGAAGAACTCAAGCTAATTCCTTTCCCTCTCTCTAGTTCGACAATAACAAGGTAAAGAGCTGAAGAAATGTTTGTGTTGGAGTGAATTGAAGGCTCAAATGTGTTATAACAAAAAGGGTCCACTAACAATGGCATTAATGTAAATAAGGTAACTCTTTGATTTAGTTTATTTTAATCTAATTTAATCATACCAAATCGATTTTCAATTAGATATACCATTAATTCACATAAATTCCAATGATCATAAAACATTGATCCATTTCCGATTCGGCCGCCGATAAGGCCTTCAATTTGCAGTTTAAATTACAGAACGTGGACAGGTCGATTAACAATTGACAGATAGAAAATGCATTTAAACAGTTATAGTCAAACAATCAGTCTCAGTTTAGCAGTAATCAGTGCTTAATCAGTAATCAGTGGTGAGGGTTATTACAGCATGTATATATAATAAATTTGTTAAAAGTGTTTTAATTACTACAGTTGATCATGTACGCATAGCTCAATAGACAACATTATTTTTGTTTTACTTCCACTTCAGGCCCCAATTATACTTAAATATTTTGAATTTTGTCATTGAGGCCGTAAGTAATCTGCGTATTATTGGCCGATTACGACGCTAAACCTATAAGGGCGGGTTTGGGTCATGACACTAAGCCTATTAATTGCATATTGTATGTGTTTCATTAGGCATAATTCATTAGTTAGGATCATGTATTTTTCTAACTATTTTCTCTCTTTTTGGCTCGCCTCGGGAATTGGGGTAAGCTTTATTGCTTTAGCATGCCGCATGTATGTGATTGTTGTCATGTCTAACATACTTGCCATGAGGCTAATTGCTTAATCGATATATCTGTTTGAATAAGTGTGGATGAAGGCTAATTGTTTCAATTGGGATAATTTGCTTAAATGTGCCTATGAGATTGCTTTTTCAAGCCGTACATATTCAAAACAACTTTTAAAACAAACATGAAATAAAAGGTATTGTTTGGTAACACATACATTTTCAGTTTTCTGTTTATATTTACAAAAATTTTAAAAACTCAAATAAAAATTTGTTTGGTAAAATTTTTGATTTATAAATCAGTGGTCTCAGTTTATAAATTTGGCCAAAAAATGTGTTTTCGTTTTGAGTTTTTTTTTTTTTTTACCATCCAACACTAGTTATCACCTGCCACCATTTTTCACTATCGTCTTCCGCCACCACCATCCACCCCCACCATCCACCCCCACCACCACCGCCACCACCACTCACCATCCACCGCCACCACTACCCACCACCCACCGCCACCCACTCGCCACCACTACCCACCCTCACTACCACCACCACCACCACCACCACCCACCACACGGCCAATACCATCCACCGCCACCATCCACCACCAGACCACTAATTATCACCACCACCACCACCGGCTACCTACCACTCACCCACCACCCACCCACCACCACCACCACCACTACCCCCCGCCACCCTCACCCACCCATCCACCATCACCACCCACCACCCACTCGTCACCACACACCCACCACCACCACCGCCACCACCACCCACCACCACCCACCACCCACTTACTGCCACCACCCACCACCACCACCCACCACCACCCACCACCCACCACCCACCACCACCACACCACCCACCACTACCATCCACCACCACCCACCCACCCACGCACCCACCACCACCACCACCACCTAGCCACCACTTTCCACCACTTTCCGCCACCGCCACTTGCCACCACTTGCCATTTCTCACTCTTTTTTATATTTTTAATTTTTTTAAAACATTTTGTCAATTACCAAACGTGTTTGTAGTTTATGTTTTTCTAAGAATAAACAAAAAATAAACAAAAACCAGTTTATAAAATTTTTGTAAATATAAACTGAAAACGTAAACGTTACCAAACACATCCAAAGTGTTTCAAATTTTGCAATTAGTTTATACTTGTGTGCAACACATAGTAATGTTAGCCTAATAACTGGAACAAAAGCATATTTTGTAAATAGGAATCACATCATGATTAGTAGAGGCCGATCTTTGATCGGGCGAGTGGGGTGTTCAATTCATGACCTTCCCCTCTCGTACCTAAGTTTCCGAGTTGAGACACTTTGGTGATGATGGATAAGTGGCCTTTGACACGAGTCTCGAGTTTCCTAAATTTTTCAAAAATATTTAGGTGGCGACTCTATATTGTAGACACCCAATTTTGATCGCCCGCAAGACTTAGATGCTTTGTTCTGTGCACTCGATGATGAAGTCGTGTTGAGTGTGATTTGAAGTCTCAACGAAGGAACGTAAGCTCGCACTCTAAAACCAATACCAAACCCTTCATATTCATACTGTCTTTGCCCCACAAATTCATTGTTGAACATCATGCCACCCTATATTGAGTTTAAACTAATGGAACAAGGGAAAACTTTGGGCACCAGCCGAAACACATTGGGCGTTGGCCGTAACCATCGGGAGCCGGCTGGCACTCGATAGCGAGAAGCACTATTCTGAGTGGGAATGGGCCAGCTGTCCATTTTTGAAGTTATTTTTGACCTATTTTGCTTGAATTCTATAAAAACGAGGTGATACCTTTGTTTTGAGGGCTGAAAATTTTCTAGAGAACCTATACACACAAAAGAGAGCTCCTTCTTCCTATACAAGTCATCTTTGAGCCAACCTACCTCTCTTGATCAATATCCATACACCATAAATTACCTTAGATCATAACCTTAGAACCTTGGTTGAGCTTTGTTAATCACAATTCAAGCTTGAGAGTGGGTTTGAACCAATTTGTGTTACAAACAAAAGCTTACTTCTTTAAGAAGTATAAGCTTGTCACTTTCTCTTTTACTTCTTGTTCTATCTGTTGCTATCTATTTCTTTTGTTTTTATATTATCTTGGATCCATTTCAAGTGTCTAAGCTTGGGTTTGGATAGCTACCAAAGGGTAGAGAGAGTTAACACTCTTTCTTGCACCTTCACTTATAGTTCAAACCCTTGTTTTACACCCTTTTCTTTGCTTTCCAAATTGATTTTCAGAGTTTAAAAAAGACTAAAAATCATGCTTTGAGGTTTCAAAGGTGGAGGGGTTAGCCAGCCCTCCTTGTTCTTGCTTACTAGTCTTATTTTCTTTGCTTATTGTTTAGCTTTTTAGACTCTTTTCATGCATTTTGAACCATTGTTTTTCACCTATTAGGGGTTGTTTTAGGGTTGTCCTAGGTTATTTAATTGGTTTAGGCTTTGATTAGTTTGTTTGTTGTATCATAAATTCTCATATATAGCTTGTTGTGTGTTGTTCTTAGCTTTTCTTTAATTGATTTTCATGTTAAGAGCCTCATTTTAATAAGTAACTTATCATCCATTTCTTTCGTTTGAGATTTGTTTCAACTGGTTGATGGTTATTCAAAACATGAGCTAGAAATCTATGCTTAATGGCTTAATCTCTACGGAGATTCATCATCAATGGCATGGTCTCTCTTTCATGTTGAGAATCACTTCCCGTTTGACATGCTTGTCATTTAGTGGACGTAATCACCACCTTGGACAAATGGATTAAAGAATGGCAAAGACTAATGAATTTGGCTTAAAATGAATCAACCAACATAAAGAACATGAGTTATATTGCTTGGGTTCAGTTGGACGTTATGCCAAATTCATTGAGTCGAGGTCATCATACGTCAATCAATGATGTTTTGATGAACCTTGAAGCGTCTCTACCTCCGCTTTGAGCTCATTTCATGATAAGAGGGAATGGGGTAATTGTTCATTGCATTCATTAATTTTTGTCCAAACTCATGTCCGAAATCATCAAGCAATCAACTTGCTTATTGATGGTCTTGGTAATGACTTTGTTCTTCTCTTGAGGATTTCCATGACAAAGAAGAGCAGAGAGGACAAACAGGGCCTAGAAAGGCTTTATCTGCACTGTTCTCAACTCAGAGCACAAAACATGTTTTTGGCATAAAATTTAGTGTCAGCCAGCATTCTTTGGGTCCGGCCGGAGCTTATTTGGGGCCGGCCAACTCCTAATGCTTGGTAAACAGAGTGTTTTACATAAAACAGAGGGCAATGGCTGAAGGTGAGACAGAGCAATCTGGGCAAATAGAGCAGTTTCTGGGCATTGTGCATGCAATCATTGTATCTCATGGTTGCTTAGATTAATTAATTATTAGCTTTTGTCATAATTAATTATTGTCGTAGTTATTATTATTGTTTACTTCGATTGCTAGTTTATTGCTCATTATCATAATGCCTTTGTTGTAGCAAATTAGATAGTTTAGCTATTTATTTATTATTTGTTCCAACCTTGTAGTAGGTAGGTAGTATAACTCAATTCATTCATTCAAATTTGTAATAATTAGTTTGAATTCGGACACTTGGACATTTATTCGCACCCTCCTACCCAAGGGCGAATACCCTTTTGCGCGAGGGTAAGTATGTAATAAGCGTGTATGTCTTCCAACCCCCATTTCTTTCTCCCTTTTATTTACCAGCTTATGATGATAGTATAGAGCATTATGTTTATTTAGCATTCACATGTTTACATACAATCGTTTCATGTACATTTGGGTTCGGCTCATCATACTCACCAAAGTTAATTTCAAATTCATTGCTTGAAGATTTAATTTATCGCATGCCTTGAATTGGATCATATACCATGCTCATAGCCGAGCCTATTAAAAATAAATGTGTGCGTTGCATTAGTCACATTGTATTGTTTAGGAACATGCATATTTTCTAATTATTTTGCTTTGTTTGGCTTGCTTTGGAGTACTAGGTGAGCGATTATTGCTTTAGCATCTTGCATTGCGTATGATTGTTGCCATGTCAAGCATGTTTTCTATGAGGCTAAATGCTTAAGTAATATAACTTTTTTAATGCTGGTGGATGAAGGCTAATTATGAAAATTGGGATAAAATTGATTAATGTGCATACAAACTCACCTTTTTAAGTGACGCGTATTAAAATAATTTTTCAAATAAAACATAAAATCAAAGTGTTCCAACTTTTACAAATTAGTCTATACTTGTGTGTATCACATAGTAAAAATAGCTAATAATCAGAACAAGAGTATATAATGTAAATAAGAATCACATCATGATTAGTAGAGACCGATCTTTGATCGGGTGCGAGGGGTGCTCAATTCATGACCTTCCCCTCTTATACGTAAGTTCCCGAGCCGAGACACTTTGGTGATGACGGACTAATGGCCTTTGGCACGAGTCACGGGTTTCCTAAATTTTTCAAAAAATATTTGGGTAGCAACTCTGAAATCTGACAAAACAGTCTATTTTTGTCATTTGATTCAAACATCGATTTTCCAAAAAGAATTGCCGAATTTGGACTCTTTTTGTGTTTTCACTGTTTCACATTAAACTTGTGAAATCAAATTCAGAACCACATGATTCCGAACTGTAGGGCTAGTCATATCCGAAAGGAGCACGAAAAACAAGCTACATGTATCTGGCAAAGTTGTCCATTTTTGGCATTTTGATTCAAAATTGATTTTTGTAACAACCCTGATCCTTGATTAACGTTAATCTATGATTAATTATGCTTGATTAGTAATTAAGGGGAAATTTTGAATTAAATTGCATGTGCATTGCATTATTTGTGTTCATATCTGTTCAGCGTAGAAAGATCTGTTCATGTTTTAGTTTTGGTTTGTGAATTGAAAGCCTTATTGGCATCTGACTCAGAAATTGACTTGATTTACGTATTAATTAGAATTTTTTGAATTTTATGATAGGTTCAATTGAAATTCGAATTGGAACGATTAAATTAGATTAACGTAATGCCCATTGTAGACACCCCATTTTTGACCGTCCTCAAGACTTGGACGTCACCGTTGGAACACTCGGTGATTATCCATGTTTGTGTTCGTTTGGAGTTCCCGGAGTTCTCGGCTCGCGTGCCTCGACCTCGAACTCGACCGTTTGTGTTTGGTTTTGCACCAAACACCTGTGATTTGCCTTTGAGGGGCAGGGAATGCCTTCTGAGGCATCCCCACACACCACCGGCTGGGGCTAGAGGCTACCGGCTGGCTGTAGTTGTCACCGGCACTATATTGTGCCGGTCGGCACTTTTTGTGCCGGTCGGCACTGTTTTGGGCGAAATGACCATTTTGCCCTGCCGACCACTGTGCACTTGCTGTGTGAGATATTTTCTCACAGCTGTATGCAACTTGTTTCTCCTCCATACACGTGTATGGAGGGATGGGCTTGCTTAGTGGCCAAGCTTGTAAGCTTTTGGCCTATAAGAGGGAAGCTCTCCCTCTTGGCTTGAGGGTTAGAAAATTTCAGAGTGTTAGCCATTGTTAGAGAGAGCCAAGCTCTGGTTTTAGGGTTAGAATAGATATAACTTCTATATCTCTCTCATTCTCTTGTTTAACTAGGTGTTTTGTGCCTTACTTTTGCACACTACCACCTAGTGTCCCACCTTTCTCTTGGTTCAGAGGTTCTAAAGGTTAGTTTTGGTGATTCTTGATGGATTGGAGCTCAAGGGACCAAGCACAACAACCTTTGTGAAGGTAGTCAACAAGGGTAAGAAACTTACACTTTATTCCCCATTTTGCAACTTGTTTTTACCTAGTTTAAAACAGTTTTGAGCTTAGTGTTTGGCACATAAAAGTTCTGATTTTTGACTCTCTTTATTGTGTATTAAGAGTGTTTTGTGGTTTGAGGAACTTTGACCACTTTTAGGTCTTGAAAAGGGCACTTTTTGTACCATTTTGGAAAGATCCGAGATTTTGGTCTTGGGATCTCTTCACCACTGGAATCTTGAGGATTTCGGTGGTGAAGAGCATGCCTTGAAGTCTCAAGAAGGAGGGCCACCCTCTCCTTGATGTCTTTGAAAAGGACAAGGTTGGCTCCTTAAGAGAGCTCCATGTTTAGTTGTGTATTGAGCATGTTTTGGTTGTTTATCATGCTTATATTGTCATATTATAGCATGCTTTCAAGTGGGTTTTAGTACTCTTTGCATGATTTGCATAGTTACTTTGTAATGCCTTAATATTGCCTTAACATGACTAGCTTGTTAGCCCATATTCCTAGCATGTTTTAGGCTTGCATTTGTGAAGCTTGTGGGTTTATTTTGTCATGCTTTAGCTCTGTCCATAGCTATTTTGGCCAATCTTAGCATGTATTTTGTAGCCCCTTTGTATTTGGCTTGTAGGCCTCAAAAGCATGAATATGTGGTATGCTATTCTAGCTTTGTTTTTGATGGTTGGGACCATCTTCCATGCTATTTCAGTCCTCATACATGTTTGATTGATTGCCTTGCATGCCTCTTTAATGCTTTAAAGTGTGTGTTAAGTACTCCATGTTTTGGTCTTGTTGCATGCCTTCATGCTTAAGCTTCTTAGATGCCATCTAAGTGGACATTTGGCCTTGTTTTAACATGCTAGAAACCTGATTTAGGTTGTTTAATGCATGCCTTGTTTGCTTTGCATAGATGTGGTTCAATGCTCTCTTGAGCTTGCCTCAAGCATAGGCTAGTTGCATGCTTTATTTGGCTTGCTTTGTTGCATGTTTTGGCCATGTGTTTTGTATGAATTTCAGAGCCTAAGTTGCATGCTAGTAGTCCATGTTTAACTCATTTCAAGTGTACTTGAATGTTGTTTATTATGCTCAAGTGTTGGTGTCTTAATATGTGCATGCGTGCGTGTGTGTTTAGACCCCATCTTTAGGCATCTTGGCCACTGTTCTTGGGCCTTTTAGAGCTGTCCAATTCATGTGTAAGTCCATTCCTACTTTGCTTTGCATGCTTGTATGTTTACACAACAATATTCTTGCATTGTCTTGCCATATTGCATGCTAGATGACATGCTTAGGGTTGCATTGGCATTATGCATGCCAAGCCTCTTGAAGTGAGTTTGATAGAGGTTTGGCACCTTTGTTTGCATTGCATGCATTTGAAATCAAAGTTGCATTCTTGGTCCTTAGGGCCATCACGCATGGAAATCTTGCGATTGGTGGCAGGAATCGAGGCACATGCCCTTTTAAGTCCATAGCACGATTTGGGATGTGTTTGGTGCATATATACCTTGAATTGCATTGCCTTGCCTTTTGTTCCCTCTCTGCTTTGTGAGTTCAGTTTTGCAGGCTACTTTGTGCCGACTGCACTTTTTATTACCGGCCCGAGCAGCCGATAATAATGAAATTCGGTGCCGATGGCAATTCTTCTCAACGGTGGCCCTCGTCCGAGCCGATGATGCTTCTCGGTGTTCAGGAGGCACTCAAGTTTTGGGAATTTTTTGAGTCAAGAGCAGAGAAACAGAGGCAACCTGCACACCAAGAAGGTGATTCCGAAGCGAGTCTCGGGCCGCGCAATTAGCCCTCATCCCGAGGCATTTTATCGCTTAAATAGATTAATTATTTGATTTAATTAATTTAGTTGATTTGTAATATTTAATTAGCTAGTTTAGTTAATTATTTATTTATTCTATAATTATTTATTCGGTCCCTCTGAGTGAGGGTAAAAATGTAATAAGTGTGTGTGAGTGGGCATGTATGTCTTCCAATCCCCACTTCTTTCTAACCCTTTTATTTACCCGCTTAGAGTGGTAGATCAGGGCATTTTCAATTAGCATACCTTATGTCAATGCATCGTGCATCATTCATAAGTATTGCATACATTGGGCTCGGCACATCACGCATAAACCGCATCGCACTTCGATTTCCAAATTGAATACGTGCTATGTGGTAGCATTTCATATGCCATGTTAGGGTTAATGAGCCTAGTCTAGCTTACATCTATGCATGTCGCATTAGCCACTTAACATGAAACTAGGTCATGCACGTTTGCTAACGGGTTTTTGTTTTTGGCGAGCACGATGTAAGTCTTTATAGCTTTAGCATATCGCATGCGTGTGAATGTTAACATGACAATAGGATTGCCATGCGGCTAAGTGCTTATGTGATATAAGCTTTGAATGCTGTGGGTGGAGGTTGGATTGTATGAGTTGGGAGTACTCGTTGAAATCCGATTTTAGCCTACTGCAGTAGCAAAATCTAACACGTTTTTCAAAACAAAACGGATATGCAATGTTTATTTCCAAATTAGGCGATCTAGTCTATACTTTTGTGTTGTGCGCATCACATAGTGATTCTAGGTTAATAACAGGAATAAGAACACGTAATGTTTTCAAAAGAGGATATCATGGTTAGTAGAGGCCGGTCTTCGGACCGGGCGAAAGGGGGTGCTCATAGCTGACCTTCCCCGATCGTACCCAAGCTCCCGAGCCAAGACTACTTTGGTGATGACGGACGTGTGGCCTTCGGCACTGAGTCAGGGTTTCCTAAATTCCCCCATTTTAAAAATATTTAGGTGGCGACTCTGTCCGCAAAGCATCCATGTTTGGCACTACTTTTGAAAAAATCTGTTTTCCTTAAAACGATTTGCCAGAGGTGGACTCTTTGGTTCAGATTTAGAACCGCAACAAACTTTAAAAGTCCGAGTGAAGCGAGGTCCCCATGGCGTTATTCTGATTCTGGCGACTTCGCTGGGGAGTTTAGAGAGCTTGACTCGAACTTCGTGATATCTGTTTTGATTTCACTTATGTGTTTCTTTGCATTGCATGTACATTAGTGCGCCTAGGACACCGTGTTGGTCATCTGCTATTCTGGCGGTTTCTTTGGAGGCTTGTCTTGTCAAGGCATGACCATAAGGTGACAGCCATGTGCTCTGCAAGATATAGGAACACAAACCCGGTTTCTTGGGGCACCCTTTGGACCATTCGACCTAGTTGCATAGTCGGAATCCATAGTGACCATTCCAAACTAGGACAAAGTTGCTTACCCGATTTAGGTTGTTTGAAACCTGCAAGTGCATAGTGAAACCACGGCTCGACAAAATAGGACAGGGAAACCCTACCCCAACATAGGGGTGTTTTGGCTCTCTTTACTTGCTATGTGCTGTTAGAGTATACCTCACAGGAATGCATATACCGGTTCTTGTCTGCGTATCGACCGAGGGCATCAAGACGATATTTTGAGAATCGATTATATCTGTGAAAATCGGCCAGATTTGGAACAAGAATCTGGGAACGATGATCAGATAGTACCGTTGTTCCACACTGTGTTTGATCTGTCTGAAACGAAATACCGTCTGTTTTCCGTTTGATTCGAAATTGAGAGTTAGTCGAGCAGTTAGTGTCTTCTCCTTCTTTGGCGGGTGAACATGACGAGAACTCAAGAGATTGTGGTCATGACGCGTTGAGTCGAGAAGCCATCCTGAGTGATCTTCTTTGTTAATATGCCGCACCGCCCAGTCACCGCGCACAACCAGGACTCCCCAATTCTATCGAGCTCATGAGCCCACCACATTCGAGTTAATGGGGATGATAGGTGATCTCCAAAGGTCTATGGCGGACCTTGCTTATAGAATGTCAACCTCGCCACACGGTTGTACCAGTATGTTGAAAATTTCAGACCCCAGGAGCCTCCGATACTGGGGCGGATTGTGATCGAGCTCAATCAGTCAGAGATGACCTCCACCCACAACAGTGATGTACCAGTATCAACCCAAACCTCTCATCAGGCCGAGGCCAGAAGAAAAGATAAGATGAAAGCAGACACCGACCCCATTGAACAACCGTAGGCGGCGAGAGGCTTTGAAAGCGGGAATGAATGAGCAGCAGGTATCTGCAGTTATGACAAAAGCTATGGAGAATGCCTTCCCCACCCCGCCTGAGGGCAGTACCAGTCGACCAGAGAATCGGGACAGGCCCCGTCATGCCAAAACAGCTTCTCCCATTCCCAATCCTGCACCGGGAAAGAATCAGAAACCCAAGGCCGCACCTGCCGACCCATTCGCCAGTACATCTAGCAGGAGTGTTCAGGCTCCAAAGTACGCCTAGGCGGGTCCTTCCATCCTCTTTACATGCCTTTGTCTAGGGCACTTTTGATTTTGGCCAAGAAGGGGCATCTTACGCCTCTCGATCCTAGGCCACTCCCCAAACCCCTTCCAGCGGACCATGATGCCACTCAGTACTGTGCGTACCATCAACAGTCTGGCCATGCTACTGATAACTGCTTCCGCCTCCGCCACGAGGTACAAGACTTGATTGATAATAAGATCATCCTTCCGCCAACCTCGGCCAAGTCAATCACTACGGAGTTCTTGGACTACGAGGATCTGACATCAAGGCACAGATCATGAGTATGTGATCAGAAGATGAAGCGCCTGCGGGCAATAGTTGGTACATTTTTGATGTGACGTTTGGCACGCATTTTTGAGTACCTGCCAATGCTAGTTTTGTAAATCCTGACTTGGGTGTCGAGTCAGTCTTCTGTTTTGTTGTTGAGTTTGTCTCATTGTTTTGAGACAGTCCTTTTGTTTAAGGGTCTGTCTAACTGTAATGAGTCAGTCCCTCTTTTGTATAGAATGCTAGGTGACTTCGGGGTTGTTGCCTCAAGCACCGTTTTGTTCTGTAATTACTTCTCTTGCTTTCTTTTGGGTCTCCTCTGTTGGAGCCAATTCACATCCGGAACTCAATGAAATGTACTGTGGCTATCGTGTTCCCATGTTTATCGATCGTGTTGGGCTAGTTGTGCCGAGAATTGAATAGGTGACAACCTCCACCTCGTGTGCCTTAAAAATCATTGTTTTGACTTAAGTTTTTCAAAACCTTTCAAACACTGCGGTGATAAAAACGAAGAGGAAGTAATTCCTCGGGTTTTGCAAAATTTTGATCATTTTGAGAGAAAGAGAGGCATGCTAAGCTGTTAATGAATGAAATCATGCTTGTCAGCGTGAGTACTGAGAAGGATCCTGGTCCAATCCAGACTGGTTCCACACTATCTTCTGTGCGAGAGGTTTGTCGTTTCCTTGAAAACTTTCAAAAAACAAAATATTTTGCACAATTAATGCGAAGACCTGTGTGGAATCGCTCTCGAGATCGTGTAAGCCCAGGATCGCTCCCAGTCTCGGAATTCAGTTTCATCTGTTGCAAACCCGGGATCGGTTCAAAACGATCAGTGTCACGAAACGCCTGTGTGGCCCAATTCGGAGTAGCCCTCGAACAAGAGGCATCAACGTCAGATCAAGGAGATCAGATCCCACCAAGCAAGGTTCATTCAGCGACCATGATGGGTTCTTCTGCAAATCAATAGCCACTCTCTTGGATACAGATGGCTTCAAAACCCCAAAACCATTTGGCATGGACTTGTTACATTTTTATCCTTTGAGAGGCTCGCTGGGCCGAAAACCCGGAAGGGCGACCCAGGCAAAAGTTAGAGCAAAGAAAAGAATGAAAGAAAAGAAAAAAAAGAAAGAGAAAAAAAAAAAGGAAAAGGTAATACAAATATATAGAAAAAGAAGCTCGCAAGGTCGAAAACCCGCATTAGGCGCCTTGGCAAAAGTTAGAGCCCAAAAGAAAACAAAAGAAAAAAAGAAGAATTGAAAAGAAAAAGAAAAAGAAAAAGAAGCTCGCAAGGTCGAAAACAGCGCAGCGCCTTTGGTAAAAGTTAGAGCTGAAAATAGTGAAGGTTAAAATACCCGAGAGTACCTTGACCGAACTACGAAGGCTTGATTCCCATGTTTGGGATCGAGGCAACTTCATCTTGAAGTCCAGCCCCAACGCTTTCATAGCGTCTCGATCCATGTCATGGTTTTGGTCACTTGCCTCCTCCTAATCCGGCGTCTCGGCCACAATGGCCGAATTGCGTGATCAATTTTCTCTTGAAGCCCAACCGCCAACACCTTTCAAGTGATGTGTCCATATATTGATTCAAGCCATCTTCGACTTCTCCGGCGTCCGAGGGTCCGTCGTCATCAATAAGGACGACACATCATCGCGGCATCATCCAAACAAGGGGCAACTTTCCGTTGCCACCCATTGCCATCCATGTCCAAAAGTTGCCCTAAGTTACCATTCAAACTAGGGGCAACTTTCCGCTATATATTCCCCTTCAAGCAAGGGCAATTTTCCATTGCCTCCGATCCGAGGGTTGCATGTCTCGAGGGTAAGTTTCATGCTTGTTGAGCATCGTTTATTTGCAAAAATAGTTTTTGAAAAATTTTCACGAGGTTGACTTATTTTCTCAAAAACTTTTCCATCTTTAAAATTGACCATGTTTGGACCCCAAAGAGAATTTTCAAGGCTCGCACCGATTCAAGCATGATTTTCAAATCAAAATTGAATAAGTGTGTTAATCAGGCTCTCATTTCGATCAAACTGCTTTTAAGGAGAAAATAAAAACGGTCAAAATAACGAACTAGGGGCACGATTGAGCCAGTGTCTGTCTTCCCCACCGTCAAGATGCACTTGTAAAGGCACCCCCATCTATCTACCGAAGAAATAGCCATGAGCTAGTCGTGGTCAGCATGAACTCCGCATTTCCTATTCATCTGCTATTTACCCCGGGAGGATGCAAATGATGAGAGATTAAAGAATAGAGAGGAGTAAGTTGAGAGAAAATGAGAGAAGGGTTTTTGTGAGAAAAACCGAGCTTGAGGGCCGAGTGATGTAAGAGTCACAAATCGAAGGTGGGAAACCTACCCGAGGAATTGGCTCCTCAAACCCGAGGTCTTTATTAAAAAAAAAAAAAACATGTCCGTGTCGTGTCTTTTGACTTATCGCCTCAATGTTCGCTGGAATCTTTTCCGAGTGTGTCTCGTTGTGCTAGGTCGTGTGCCTTTTGTTTCTTCGCTTGAGTCTGCCTCGTCAAGGCCCTGTGGTAGGCTTGATACCGGTTGAAAACCCATCCTCTTCCAAAAGCGCTTGTTTGTACTGTGGATGCCGTGTGCCATTCTCTACATCCGCAAGGCAAGAAAAGGAAAGGGAAGATTTGAGACATCCGAGGTGTTTCAACCGCAACCATATCGGTTCGTGATCCGCCTCGGCCGATTGAGGGTCTTTGTTGAAAAGTTTGTCAGCGGAATGAACCGAATCAATTATGGGCTAAATGCGAATCAATCCTCAAAGAGATTAATCCCGGCAGGCATGGGCCGTATTCGCTTTGAGCCGTGGCTTATTTGAATTATTTCGCTAGTTGATTGGTTATCCTGTTATCGCAAAGGCAAATGCTTGGTTGTTTTGTTAAACAAGATATCACCGCCATTTACATTTGAGGTGTGGTATGATGCAATGCGATGCAAAGTATGAAATGTGCAGTATACGTAAACATACAGATATAACACTTTTTAGACAAAAAGTTTGTTTATATATAATCTTTTCCAAAGACACGCTTTTGAAAGCAAAAACTCGCTCATGCAAAGACATAGTGCTCTATCTACAAAAGGAAAAGGTATGTAAAATAAAAGAAAAACAGCAGGTCTCAGGATCATCATCGCTGGCCTCGCCGGGGATCCGCCCTCGCCTTCTTCCCCGGCAGAAGCCCAGAGCATCATCAGAGCATCACTATTCGAGCTCGAGCCCGAGCCGCCCCTGCCTCCTCCTCCGATGCCCCGCCTCCTCTCTCTCTCCTGACTCATCGTTCGGGACTGCAGCCGCGAGCTACTCCTCACATGAGAATGCCCTCCTCTGCACGGAACGCCTGCCATCCCGGTCGAAGGGGAGGCCCAGAAATACGCCACCCACCGGAGGGATCGAAAGGAGGCCGAAAGTACAAAGAGTAAACACATCGAAACCGTGAGCGTCTATCGCTGTGGGATGCAGGTATGAGTACAAAGTGTGAATGCCATGACATTTATCAAGACAGTAATGCAGGTATGAGTCACAGTATGAAAGCCGTGAGCGCCTCGATTTTTGTGCAAGATAGCAGATTGTGTAAATGTAATATGATTTGAGATCGTAGTCAATAGAACATACCGCAAGTCAGCCAGGCGGTCAAGGCGCCGAGAGTCCTGCAAAGATCCCCAGCAGGGAGGCATTCAACTCCTGCATCGACGGGTATACTCGAAGAAGTTCAAAAAGTATTAAATACATCAAGATTCTGGGATATCTGAATGAATCAAGTGAAATAACAATGCCAGATGCGTAAATAAAGTGATACATACCGAGGCAAGTCAGAATGCCACCAACTCATGACCAAATGGGAGGAGGAGCAAAGGATCTGGTAGGTCTCCCCGCCCGCCTCAGACGTCAACATAGTAGGCAGAGCAGCCAACCGCACCTCGTCCCTCTCGCACTGCCTCGCCGGACTCGAGCTCGAGCCTGGCCAGACGGTCCCGCCTCGTCTCCCCACCCTCGCCCGAAGCCACCGCACCGCAGTCTCTCGATCAACTCGGCGACCACCACCAGAGGTCGCATGATAAAAGTCCGGACGTTTTCGCATTAGTCGCCTCGCCCTCAAACCGCTCACGCCCAGCCAAGGGTGTAGTCCACCATCCGTCAACTGAACCTCTCAAGATCCTCATATGCTCGGAGGGTGAACAGACTATCTCGCCTGCAACCCAAGGGTCCGGCGAGAAAACGCCCTCAGTACCAAGCCCGATGCATCGCCCTCCAAAAGAATCCAGAACGAGAGGTCTCTAAGATCGGCAGACGATCCTCGTCATCGCAGTAAAAGGAGCCCATGGTCGCCAGTGATCAAATCAAATACGCTTGGTTATCTATTGGTATTGCAAATATACAAAGGAAAAACGAAACTTGATGAACTACAAGTAAAACATACCGCAGGGGTAATGGTGTCAAAGTAACGAAGAAGGTGTCCCGGTCGCCAGTGCACCTCCCATCAAAGCGGGCGAGAGAAGGACGACCAGAGGAGTCTCCGTCTGCACTGCTCCAAATGGGAAAGTAGGCATACACCCACAAGCAAAACCGATATCGAGCATCATCGATAAAGGTAATGTAGAACAAAGCGTAAATATCGAGCCATGTGTTGTGCGGTGTATTGAGCAGATCGGTATAGTGTGAACTGGTACAACAAGGTAAAGCGTATATGTGTGTCGTGTACAAGATATGAACAAGGTGAGTAATGCAGTGTAGAATCGTAAAAGTATGTAGAGCAAAATGTAAAGCAGAAGGAGACATACCTCCCAAGCCCGCCAAGAGCCCCGAGCAACAAATCACCGCTGGAAACCGAACTCATATAGCCGTAGAGGGTGGCCAGAGCCGCACCACCCCAATCAAAACGCAAGATATCTCTGACATCCACCAGTGCGCTGAGAAGGCAGAGGCACTGTTCGCCGGCCGGCGAAGATCGTCGCCCCTAGCGTAAACATCGAAAGCCGCGGCGCATTAATCCACGGCCGGGGTCATCGGAGTGCATCACCAAGGGCATCTTGGGCCCTAAATCGCCTCAAACCAAGAGTAGCGACAAAGCCGGGCGAAGCGAGAGGCTGGCCGAGTAAATAGACTGAGCGGCGATCCACTCGTCCATGTTCAGATCAAAGGGGATCGGATCACCCCCACCCCGAGGCCGTAAGCATCGAGAAGTCATAAGGGGTCATCGTCATGTCCCCGGCCGACAGTGAAACGAATCTGGTGTCCCACCTCTCGCCAGTATGCAAGAAGAGGCTCGCAAGCGTAAAGCCCGGTAAGTCCTCGCAGAACGCCAAGCCCTCGCTCACGATGTAACGAACCTCCTGAAGCTCAGATACCAAGCGCTGAAGCATTTACATTCCCATACCCATGATGGTATGGGAATCCCCTGCTTAAAAGTACAGCTATGGCAATGATGAATACACTGATTTATTCTTTTTCTAAAGGCATGAAAAACTTTAGAGTGAATATAGCATGAGTGCAAATTTTGATTTTAACAAGATACGGGTGCAGCAAGGCGCTTACGATGAACTACAAAGCACGTGATCGTCAAGATGTTTTGATGCTCCTATGTGAACTTAGTACATGTGTGCACATTTTTGATTCAAGCGATCTGGGGTTTCAGCAGTACCAAAGGATAGGTTGCGATGCGTGATATGTCGGTTCTGTGGAGGATCGGTAAACAAAGGTGGTGATATGTCTCATGTTTGTGTAGTTTCGCAAGTCTAGCATGCGTATGAAGTTTTGATTCAAATGAGCACCGGGTGTCGATGAATTTACAGTGTGATGTGTGCCGTGTGTTTGGGTGATTCAGACTAGTGTAGTGTGTGTGCATGTGCGTCGGTCCTAAGCAGATGTCAGTTATGAAGTTGTCTATAATCAACTACAAGACAAAGACATCGTAACTAAGCGATTAATGGGTTGATTAGCTATGGCGCTGATGTAAAATCCTACATTGCGAAGATAAAAGACAAGAGTGTTACCGAGGCGCCAAAAGACAAGTGGGAGGCTCGCAATGTAACCTCGGGTCCAAAGCCCTCTCAAAACCGCGGAAGTGGCGAAGTCCGTCGGGTGGTAGCACGTGGATAGCCGGGCGATAGGTCGCCGGATCAAGGGCGCTTCCGCTGGCAAGAGCTCGACCGGATCCATCTCAAGATCCGGGAGTCGGCATGTGGAACATCGTCCGCCATGTGAAGTGGTGGTGAAAAAATGAGCCGAAAGATGAAAACGGGCTTAATGCGAAAAGTCAACCGCAAAGTCAACCCCGAGAGGGAAATGGCCGGAAGGTCGGAAGATGGGAATATCACGGAAATATAGAGGAAACCAAGGAACGAGTCGAAAAGGTGAAAATAGCAAAGGAAATCGAAACAAAGATTTGTTCGGTTGAAAATGTCCAAACGCGAAGGAGATCGCGAATCCGACAAAAAATGGCGCGAAAACTCAAAGAAATGAGCAAAGGAGGAGAGAAAGAGACTCTAGAGAGAGAGAGTGAGAGATCTCGGCGGAAGAAAAGTGAAGAAATAGGGCTCCAAGCCCTATTTTATAAAGCCCAAGGTGAAATGGCGAATCGCCTCGACAAGAATCTTGCGGCCGGCACATTTTGTTTGGCCGGCACCTTTTGTGCCGATGAAGTTTTTATCGGCCGGTTGCCGACGGCATTGGCCATTCCACCCACCCGGTGGTGTTCCTTGGGCCTTGTTTGGGCCATATGATCACTTTGGGCCTTCAAGTCTCAAGAATATACGAGAAAATCGCCCCGATGCTCAACCGCCTCGCTTTGACTTCGGACCGCTCTACTACGCGGTGGTGCTCAATTTCAAGCGAAGATTGTATCCTTTTGTATACATTTGTCATCTACGGAGATCCAAAAGTTGCCCTGTGTGTGTCACGTGCATCCATCATGTTGTCCGGCCGCATCGTATCGCGCCATCTCGCACGTCTCTCGCGACTTGCACCGTTTTGCATTGACATGTGGCATGCGTGTCATACCGCTTCATTTTGCATTTCATTTTCCATCAAATGAGGTACGTGTGCCTCATTTCGCATTTCATTGCATCTCGAGGCACGTACGCCTCGTTTTGCACTTCATTTTCCATCAAATGAGGTACGTGTGCCCCATTTCGCATTTCATTGAATCTCGAGGCATGTAGGCCTCGTTTTGCATTTCATTTTCCATCAAATGAGGTACGTGTGCCTCATTTCGCATTTCATTGCATCTCGAGGCACGTACGCCTCGTTTTGCACTTCATTTTCCATCAAATGAGGTACGTGTGCCCCATTTCGCATTTCATTGCATCTCGAGGCATGTAGGCCTTCGTTTTACACTTCATTTTCCAATAAGGTATGCGGCTCTTATTTCATTTCTCCTTTACTCGCATTGCTTTTGCATCACGTGTGTCACATTATGCAATTGCCCGCACTCCGGGCGAGACCTTAAACACGCCTGGTCGGCAGACTAAGAATGCGCCTGGTCCGACGAGACCTTAAATCCGCTTGACTACATTGTCCGTGCTTTATTACAAGCACTATCATGCATTTGCACTTTGCACCGCTGTTCTTGGGTCCGCGAGACCTTAAACACGCCTTCTAGGAGACCTTAAATCCTGGAGGTGCAAGACCTTCGTGTGTTAAGTCGCCTCATTGCATTTGGCACGCATTTCGTCGCTACCGCTTAGCGCACCCTCATTTGCATTTCATTTTCCATCCTTTGAGGCACGGTACCTCATTGCACTCCATTTTCCATCTTTTGAGACACGCGGCGTCTCAATTGCCCCATTTTGCATCGCATGCCCTTGAATCTTGTGTAATGGCCCCCGGCCTGCGAGACCTTAAACACGCCGTCTAGGAGACCTTAAGTCCTCGGAGGTGTAAGACCTCGGTGCATTACAAAGAGCACCTCATTGCATTTGGCATGCATTCCATAGCGTTGTGTTGTGCACCTCATTGCATTTGGCATGCATCCCATCGCATTGTTTAGCGCACCTCATTGGTTGCCCCCTAGGTCCCATGAGACCTTAAACTCCGCTCATTGCATTATCATGCATCTCAAAGCCGCCACATGCCAAGATTTCAAAGAAAAAACACAACATGCATTGTCATGCATACGCTCGCACCCCGGTCTAGGAGACCTTAAATCGTCTGAAGGTGCAATTCCTTCGGTTTTGTCGTGTCCGAACGACTTTCGTGGTCCGTAAAGCCACTGTCTATGCTCATGATGAGTTCCTAGAAGATCAACCGACGGTGAAAACTAGAGTTCGAACGGCTTATGCCTAGAACGCAAAGGTTCGAATTTCCGAGACTAAAGTCCGGTTTAAATACCGGGGTGTACCTCGGCTTGAAATCGTATGGTAGCCCCATAGGTTGAGGCGGCGGTTCACGCCTCAATTTCGATCTTGAACCAACCTAGTGTATCGCCCGTTGATAAGATAGGAAAATCGCAATCATAGTCATTGCATCAACATGCATTGTCATGCATCATTGTAAATATTGCATATGTCGTGCATTGCATTACAAAAAAAAACAAAAAAACATGCATATGTCATGCATCATTGTAGTATAGTGCATATGTCATGCATTTTCAGAAATACCCATTGCATTGTAGTCAAGATGCATCCATTGCATCACATTCCATCTATGGCTTGCGCCTTTCCAAGTCGAGCTTGGTCTGGTATGTGCCCATATTTTTCGTGGTCGGGTTAAGCTTGTCGAGCTTTTGTGTCCGAGCCTAGAGGGTAGCGGCACCGCTGTGTTAGACATGGGTTGTATGTGTACATGCCTTTCCTAGGCAAGATTTGGTTTGGCCCGTGCCATGTCCATTGTATCTATTCCATTGCATGCATCCATTGCATCACCTTCCATCTATGGCTTGCGCCTTTCCAAGTTGAGCTTGGTCTGGTATGTGCCCATATTTTTCGGTCGGGCTAATACGCTTGTCGAGCTTTTGTGTCCGAGCCTAGAGGGTAGCGCACTGCTGTCGTGTTAGACATGGGTTGTATGTGTACATGCCTTTCCTAGGCAAGATTTGGTTTGGCCCGCGTGCCATATCCATTGTATCATTTATCCATTTCCATTACATTGTAGTGTAATTGTTGCATCCGGCATTAGGATCATTGTTCTTTCATCAGCGGGTCGTCACCCCACTCATGTCAATCCACCCAATACTTGTTCTTGTGTCCGTGCGAAGTACTCATAGATCAGACATCGATCTATGGGAGACGGACTTGTTACCTCCATCAATCTATTTGACATTTTGTGAGGTTTTGAACCGCTCATGATTGGATCATGATTCAATTGCCCTGCATGTAGTTCGCATTTAGTTTTAATTGCACTACATTTTCACTTTGCATTATCTATACATAGTTTTGTATATATATTGCATACCATTCAGCATTTACATTGCATATGACATGCATGTTGCTAATCATATTGTACCTGTTAAGTTTGTTTTCTTTCCAGGCACGATATTGTATGTACGGCTCATTTATCACGGTGAAACCGGACGAGTCGCAGGTATTGTATCTCTCCGAGTGAGACGCTTTTGAGAATTGCATAATTCTCTTACATCCTTTCTACATTGTAGTGTAGACATTGCATGTTAGCTTATAATCGCATGTGTGCCTCATTATGCTTTCTTTGCATGATCATAAGTTATGCTTGGCTTCTTGCATTTTCAGCCAGCATTTTGCCCCGCCACTGGCGATATCTTATCGTTGGCATGTGTGCCTCTTGCATGAACTACGCCGGTTTGATTCCTTAAGGGATACGTGGCGACTTCTTGAGTTCAACCATTTGCGCTTTGCATGTTTGTCCAAGTCTTGACCTTGTCAAAATGGGTCGTCTCGGCTTTGACATTCACTCCCGTCATCGTTATGACTTTCGAAGTTCTCAAAGAGGGGCAATCAGAGACACCCCATTTTTGACCGTCCTCAAGACTTGGACGCCACCGCTGGAACACTCGGTGATTATCCATGTTTGTGTTCGCTTGGAGTTCCGGGAGTTCTCGGCTCGCTGCGTCGTGCCTCGTGACCTCGAACTCGACCGCTTGTGTTTGGTTTTGCACCAAACACTGTGATTTGCCTTTGAGGCGGGAATGCCTTCGAGGCATCCCCACACACCACCGGGGGCTAGAGGCTACCGGCTTTTAGTTGTCACCGCACTATATTGTGCGGTCGGCACTTTTTGTGCCGTCGGCCTTGCTTTTGGGCGAAATGACCATTTTGCCTCGCCGACCTTGTGCACTTGTGTGAGATATTTTCTCACAGTATGCAACTTGTTTCTCCTCCATACACGTATGGAGGGATGGGTTGCTTAGTGGCCAAGCTTGTAAGCTTTTGGCCTATAAGAGAAGCTCTCCTCTTGGCTTGGGGGTTAGAAAATTTCAGAGTGTTAGCCATTGTTAGAGAGAGCCAAGCTCGGTTTTAGGGTTAGAATAGATATAACTTCTATATCTCTCTCATTCTCTTGTTTAACTAGGTGTTTTGTGCCTTACTTTTGCACACTACCACCTAGTGTCCCACCTTTCTCTTGGTTCAGAGGTTCTAAAGGTTAGTTTTGGTGATTCTTGACTGGATTGGAGCTCAAGGGACCAAGCACAACAACCTTTGTGAAGGTAGTCAACAAGGGTAAGAAACTTACACTTTATTCCCCATTTTTGCAACTTGTTTTTACCTAGTTTAAAACAGTTTTTGAGCTTAGTGTTTGGCACATAAAAGTTCTGATTTTTGACTCTCTTTATTGTGTATTAAGAGTGTTTTGTGGTTTGAGGAACTTTGACCACTTTTAGGTCTTGAAAAGGGCACTTTTTGTACCATTTTGGAAAGATCCGAGATTTTGGTCTTGGGATCTCTTCACCACCTAAATCTTGAGGATTAGAGTGGTGAAGAGCATGCCTTGAAGTCTCAAGAAGGAGAGGGCCACCCCCTCTCCTTGATGTCTTTGAAAAGGACAAGGTTGGCTCCTTAAGAGAGCTCCATGTTTAGTTGTGTATTGAGCATGTTTTGGTTGTTTATCATGCTTATATTGTCATATTATAGCATGCTTTCAAGTGGGTTTTAGTACTCTTTGCATGATTTGCATAGTTACTTTGTAATGCCTTAATATTGCCTTAACATGACTAGCTTGTTAGCCCATATTCCTAGCATGTTTTAGGCTTGCATTTGTGAAGCTTGTGGGTTTATTTTGTCATGCTTTAGCTCTGTCCATAGCTATTTTGGCCAATCTTAGCATGTATTTTGTAGCCCCTTTGTATTTGGCTTGTAGGCCTCAAAAGCATGAATATGTGGTATGCTATTCTAGCTTTGTTTTTGATGGTTGGGACCATCTTCCATGCTATTTCAGTCCTCATACATGTTTGATTGATTGCCTTGCATGCCTCTTTAATGCTTTAAAGGTGTGTGTTAAGTACTCCATGTTTTGGTCTTGTTGCATGCCTTCATGCTTAAGCTTCTTAGATGCCATCTAAGTGGACATTTGGCCTTGTTTTAACATGCTAGAAACCTGATTTAGGTTGTTTAATGCATGCCTTGTTTGCTTTGCATAGATGTGGTTCAATGCTCTCTTGAGCTTGCCTCAAGCATAGGCTAGTTGCATGCTTTATTTGGCTTGCTTTGTTGCATGTTTTGGCCATGTGGTTTGTATGAATTTGAGCCTAAGTTGCATGCTAGTAGTCCATGTTTAACTCATTTCAAGTGTACTTGAATGTTGTTTATTATGCTCAAGTGTTGGTGTCTTAATATGTGCATGCGTGCGTGTGTTTAGACCCCATCTTTAGGCATCTTGGCCACTGTTCTTGGGCCTTTTAGAGCTGTCCAATTCATGTGTAAGTCCATTCCTACTTTGCTTTGCATGCTTGTATGTTTACACAACAATATTCTTGCATTGTCTTGCCATATTGCATGCTAGATGACATGCTTAGGGTTGCATTGGCATTATGCATGCCAAGCCTCTTGAAGTGAGTTTGATAGAGGTTTGGCACCTTTGTTTGCATTGCATGCATTTGAAATCAAAGTTGCATTCTTGGTCCTTAGGGCCATCACGCATGGAAATGCGCGACAGGTTCGTGAATCGAGGCACATGCCCTTTTAAGTCCATAGCACGATTTGGGATGTGTTTGGTGCATATATACCTTGAATTGCATTGCCTTGCCTTTTGTTCCCTCTGCTGCTGTGAGTTGCAGGTTTTGCAGAACACTTTGTGCCGACCGCACTTTTTTATGGTTAAGCCGCCTCGAGCACCGATAATGAAATTCGATGCCGATGGCAATTCTCCTCGGCGGGCCCTCTGTCGAGCCGATGATGCTTCTCGTTCTCGGGAGGCACTCAAGTTTTGGGAATTTTTGGTGAAGAGCGAGGAAGCAGAGGCAACCTGCACGGCAAAGGTGATTCCGAGCGAGTCCCGGCGCCGCATAATTAGCCCTCATCCCGAGGCATTTTATCGCTTAAATAGATTAATTATTTGATTTAATTAATTTAGTTGATTTGTAATATTTAATTAGCTAGTTTAGTTAATTATTTATTTATTCTGTAATTATTTATTCGGTCCCTCTGAGTGAGGGTAAAAATGTAATAAGTGTGTGTGAGTGGGCATGTATGTCTTCCAATCCCCACTTCTTTCTAACCCTTTTATTTACCCGCTTAATTGGTAGATCAGGCATTTTCAATTAGCATACCTTATGTCAATGCATGCGCATCATTCATAAGTATTGCATACATTGGGCTCGCACATCACGCAAACTGCATCGCACTTACGTTTTCCAAACTGAATTCGTGCTGTGTGGAAGCATTGCATATGCCATGTTAGGGGTAGCCGAGCCTAGTCTAGCTTACATCTATGCATGTCGCATTAGCCACTTAACATGAAACTAGGTCATGCACGCGCTAACCGGGTTTTGTTTTTGGCGAGCACGATGTAAGTCTTTATAGCTTTAGCATATCGCATGCGTGAATGTTAACATGACAATAGGATTGCCATGCGGCTAAGTGCTTATGTGATATAACCGTTTGAATGCTGTGGGTGGAGGTTGGATTGTATGAGTTGGGAGTACTCGTTGAAATCAGTATTTTAGCCTACTTGAAAGTAGCAAAATCTAACACGCTTTTTCAAAACAAAAGCGGATATGCAATGTTTATTTCCAAATTAGGCGATCTAGTCTATACTTTTGTGTTGTCGCATCACATAGTGATTCTAGGTTAATAATTGAGGAATAAGAACACGTAATGTTTTCAAAAGAGGATATCATGGTTAGTAGAGGCGGTCTTGGACCGGCAAAAGGGGTGCTCATAGTCGACCTTCCCGATCGTACCCAAGCTCCGAGCCAAGACTACTTTGGTGATGACGGACGTGTGGCCTTGACCGAGTCGGGGTTTCCTAAATTCCCCATTTTAAAAATATTTAGGTGGCGACTCAGAATCCGCAAAGCAGTCCATGTTTGGCACTACTTTTCGAAAAATCTGTTTTCCTTAAAACGATTTGCCAGAGGTGGACTCTTTGGTTCAGATTTAGAACCGCAACAAACTTTAAAGAGTCCGAGCTGTAGCCGAGGTCCCTCGCGGGCGTTGCTACACCCATTTATTTGGCCTTAATTAGTTACACTTCCATTCAAGCCCACTTAAGGCTTATACACCTCACTTGAGCCTTTTTTTCATATTAACTTTGAGCCTCCAAGAGATACAAACATGAGGGGGGTGAGAGAGAGAGAGGAAATTGAACTCAACCAAGGAATTACTAGAAAAGCGGAAGGAACCTTGGAGAATTGATCATCTAGCTCAAGAATTTAGCACCTAAGAGTCAATTAAGCATCTAAGGTAAGAAGCCAAGTCTCTAGTCTTGAAATTGAGTTAATTCATACATGAATTCAAGTAAATTGAGCTAAGAGATGTAAGGATCAAGCTTAAGAAGTAGATAGAAAAATTAATTCATACATGTATATACATTCCAATGCATTGAGAGCATGTTACTAGGAAATTCCCTCATGTATGTTTGAAATTCGTCTTAATTTAGGGAAATCATCAAGTTTCAAGTTGTTTTGTAGCATTTGATTATGTTTTGAGAAGCACAAGCTCAAGAAAAATTCATGCATGTTATGTTCATGAAACATTCATAAAGTTTAAGTTGAATTTTTGAACAATTGCATGCTTTTGGGCCTTGATTTCATGAAATGATCTTCAAAGCATGATATTTTGTAAGTTTCTTAGCGTTTTCTAGAATTTTGGCCCAAGAGGATGAGTTTTGAAGTGTTTAGTTAGAGGTTGAAGCTTAGAGATAAAATCTGGAAATTCCAGAATTTGAATCCACGCTTGAGCGTAAGAGTTCACGCTTGAGTGAGTACTCTGAGTGCGTGCACTTCCGCTCAAGCGACCAGAAGCTCGCTCGAGCGTAAAATGCATGTATCCAGAAGTTCTTATGTTTTGCAGCACGCTCGAGCGACAGATGTCAAGCTCGAGCGAGGGTCTGAGTCTCACGCTTGAGCATGAGTCGAGCGTCCGTCGAGCGTGAAAAACTAGCAACCAGTACTTTTGTCAAGATTACAGTAATGTCGAGTGAAGTAATTCACGCTCAAACGAACCTCCACATTTTGGATGTCCGCCCGAGCGAGTAAAGCCATGCTCGAGCGTGGACCTTGTTTTCAGCAAGATTTGAAAAATGTTTTCTAATGCAATTTTTGCATCCTCATTCCATCCTATGCATTCCTAGGTCATGATTAAGACACCATAATAAGGATAAGGGTAGAAACACACTAAGAACAAGCGAAATAAGTTATGTATGATTCGAACGAGTGTTTCAGATGTGCATTTATTGTGTGTTAATGTAGGTCATGTGCCATAAACCGTTTGATTAGTCTGCTTCGTCTGTCTGCACCTAAAGCCAACTGTGGGTAATAACTTAGTAAAGCTATGTTCAACTTTATTTATATTCTGTATGATGAATTAAGATATGTTTTCTAAAATGATATGTTCTGTATAATGAATGATTGTCCAATTTTTGACAATGTATTCGTGGCATCCTTGGCATCATGTGATATCTGTTAGCTGTTACCCAGTATCGGAGGTTCCATTGCGAAACTTATTATGTCTGTCATCTGTTACCCGTACCGAAGGCTCCATCATGGAGCTGAGCATGTTTATTCTCTGTTACCCTGGATCTGGAGGTTTTATGGAACTGGTTATTCATAACCACTACATGTTCTGTATCTATTCTGTATTTGCTTTGTTAGCGCTAATGGATGTACTACGTATGAATAAGTATGAATTATGATTTCTGAATCTGTATGGATTTCATTCATTAAAACCCTTTACTCCATTATTATTCATTGGGCTTCAGCTTACTCCTCTATATTATGTATGTAGGTGAGCAGGCATGTGACCAGGCCCGGAGTTAACAACCTACGTTTCAGTTTTGTTAGCCAACCTTTGTGCCTCTCGAGGAGGTTCCGGATGAAGTGAAGTTTTTATGGCTGTTTTTGTAATCATAATAGACTTGGTATATTTTGTTAAGTCATGGGCAAGATGTTTGACATTATACTCCTAGGAGTGATATGTAAATATTATATCTTTTGACATCACTCGTAAGACTATAAAAGTTTTAAGTTATACGTCTCATGTATGTCTCCACAGCTTGATGGATCACTTATATTTTGTATATTTGCTTCCGTAGCCCCTAAATATATGTTAATATGTCAAGAGGCCTCTGGTAATCCAAGGATTACTAGTCGGTTACGATGCTAAACCCATAAGGGCAGGTTTGGGTCACGACAATTTTGTAAAAGATTTGCCGGATTTGGACTCTTTTGTGTTTATCTATTTCACATTGCACTTATAGAATCAGATTTAGAACCACGGGAATCCGAACTGTAGGGCTATCGTATCTAAAAGGAGCATAAAAAGCAAGCCACAATTTCTGGCGACTCTATTGGGGACTTTAGACAACTTGACTCGAACTTCATGATGTGAAATTTTATCTGCACTTATATGTTCTTTGCAATTGCATTTGCATTGGTGCACTTAAGTCACTGTGTTTGCCATTTGTTATCCTAAATGGTTTGCTGAAGGCTTGCCCAAAAGCTTGCTAAAAGGTTGACTGGTCGTGGGCTCTGTCATGTTGGGAACACAACCCTTGGATCTGGACTATCATTGTACCATTTGATCCTCCTTTCACTTTTCAGTGTTAGGTGTGAGAGGTACATTAGGTAGTCTTGCTGAGGTACCCCTATTTTGACCATTTGGCCTAGTTACATATAAAAAAGCCATAGAGACTGTTCCAAACTAGGACAAGACACTCACCCAAATGCAGGATTGTGTGAAACCGCTTGATTGAAGTAGTGAAACCCTAGATCATGCCAAAGCTAGGACAGGGTAACCCTACCCCCCCTCATAGCGGTGTTTTGGCTCTCTTTACCTGGTATGTGCTTTGTAGTGAAACTGTGCAGGGGTGTTTTATATCAGTGGTACAATTGGTATTAGTTTGTGGGGCAGAATGCAGCAGAGAGTACATTCATTCAGCTGTGATCATATCTATTCTAGTGAAATTGGGCTGAGGTGCTGTTTGTTTTCTCTTTAGCAAGGTAGTCCAGGAACCATAGCTCCCTCAGGCACTCTGGGCTCGTGTCGATAGACTTTGTTAGGTCAAAAATTTAGTTAAGAGGCAGCCAGTGTTTGCTTCACTTTCGTCGGTGGTGAGATAAAGGAGGGCTAGATGGGGTTCACCAATTCCACTATTCCAAACATTTACTAGTTAAATCACCTTTGTTTGGCTCATCCCAGGCATCTACTCCTATCATGGCTTAGCCTCTGACAAATCTAGAGGATTTACTAATCCGTCTTGTAGCAGTCAATTGACTCACTTTGGCACAACATGGCCCGCCAAGCCGCAGTCACTAATAGGTTACAACAACAACAACAACAGCTAGCTGCGGCTTCTGCTTCTCATGCACCTAACGTGGCTACTCATATGCCAGGCACTGCAACCAATATAGCCTAGGATCCACCGGGTGTTCCTATTCCTCCAGTCCAGACAAATCCAATCTCGGTTCAAACATCTAGAGCTCCAGCCGAGGCACCTTGCAAGTTTGAGTTTGACTCGACCCTGCTCAAAGTCAACAAACTTTAAAAACTATTCAAGAAAGCGCAAGGGATTAGCTCCATTCTGAGTATTGAGGATGTGTAGACATCCCATTTTTTACGGCCCTTAAGACTTGGGCGCCACTAATTAATCACTTGATGATGAAAGTTGTGCTATGCAAATGTTCGATTTCTTCAGTAAGAAGAGCTTCTAAATCCCAACCCAACAGCCCATTTTGGACCAAAACTATTTTAGACCTTAAAGCCCTCTCTTTCAAAATATTTTTGAAAATGTTTCTACAATATTGCGATGCTCGCATTTTGTTAAATGCTGTAATTTTTGGTAAGCCGAGTAAGGACAAAGTGAAAATAAATGGAAGAGAGGTGAACTCTTTGAAAAATATTTAAAACTTCTTATTTTTAGGTTTGGAGTTGAAGAAAATAGGAGGGGAGGGAAGAAACCTCGTTTGGAGAGAAGTTAGGCATCAAACTGTAGAGAGAGAACAGAGCAGCCTAAACTAAATTAGGCCTATCTCTTTGTACACTTATACTTTAGTTGTGAGGTCACCACCATTGGAAAGTGGACTTCTGGGGCTTCAATTTAGACACAAGAATCTCCTAAAGCCGAGTCTGGATGAGGGAGATATGGCCGTTTGAAGTTAGGCATCCATTTGATTAAAGTAGAAATGAGCAACCTTCACTAAAAATGGAATATCTCTTTGCACACTTAGAATTTAGATATGAGGCTACCACCATTGGAAATTAGACTTCTGGGCTTCAATTTAGACTCAAGAATGACCTAAAACCGAGTTTGGATAAGGGAGATATGCTCATTTGAAGTCGGGCCTAGAAGCAGATTTTTGGTGGCTAGCAATTTACACTTCTGGCCAACCACTAGTGTAAAACCCAAATATTTTTGCCAGCTATTTCCACAAAGCTCCAGTTGTCCCTTTTTTTGATATTTTTGACCTAAAGCTCATATTTTCTATATATAGAGGACCTCTCTTCTTGCTTTCAAAGTTAGAAACATTTAGGAGTGAGGAAATAATTTTGGAAAAATCCTCTCTCTACAATTCTCTCTCTCCTTTTCTACTTGCATAACCTTTGCCCAAACACTCTAAATCAAACCTAGAGAGCTTCTTGCTGAGGTGATTTGATCTTGAATTTGAGCTCTTCAAGCACTTGAGAGAGCGAAATTGTGGTTTATGACTTAAGGGTTCATTCATCTTCAAGAGGTATACTTTCTCTTGCTTTTGTACTATCTCTACACCACTTATTTCCTATCTTTTTCCACTATTTTTGGGCTGTATAAACTCTATATTTTTGGGCTGAAGCTTGTGGTTTAAGGCCTTAAAGGGTGGAGGGGTGTTTCACCTTTCTTTCCACCTTGTTGTTCTAGCCTTTACCCTTGTGTTTCCCATCTTTACACTATCTTTTTTTGAGCTTTTAAATGCTATTTTTCAAAGTTATTTCAGTAGCTAAAAACATGTTTTGAAATCCAAATTTGGAGGGGTTAGCCTTCGCTCCTTGTGTCTTGCTTACTAGCCTAGCTTGTGCTATGTTTTAGCTTATTAATCTAGCTTTTGTTAGCTTAATTCCAGCATATTTTAGAACTTATTTTAGCACTTTTTTGGGTTGATAGTTGCATTTGAGCTTTGTTTTGCATGCTTATAGTGTAATAGTCCTCATGAGTTTGGTGTTCTAGGCCTTAGACATCATCTTATTTGAGTTGATTGCATTTATTTATGACTTTCCATACTTGTAATCACACTTAATCATCTCTGCAACCTCCTTCATTTCTAGGCTTTTATTTTTCTTTGAAAGTAGTTCAAACAACTTGTTTGTTTAAAGGATGAGATTGAGGTGTCATGCTTAATGGTTTAATCCCTTTGGGGTTCATTACCAACGGTATGATGTCTCTTTCATGCTTAAAACAACTCTTGGTTTGAGCCCTCTTTCCATTAGAGGACTTAAACTCACCATTGGACTCAATTGATTAAAGGATGGTTGGTAATCTAAAATGGAGTAATTAAAACTTGGGACTAAAAGTGTGCAAGATAATAACTTGTTGTTTTCAATCAAACGTTAATTGAACACATGGAAGCTTGAGGCATTTCATACTCATTAGTGATGAAATGATTCAAGTTTCCAGGGCCACCACTTCCCTTGATCTTCTATGATAGGGAGGTGGTTTTGAGAGTCTCATTTCATTACATTTATTAAAATTGCACACCTTGATTCATGAGCCATCATGTAATGAAATTGCTTGAGTTGATGGTTTGTGGACCAACTCTTGTCTCTCCTTTGATTTGTTCATGAAAAGGAGGGGTGAGTTGTACAAATAAACCCTTGAAAATACCATGTGCATGCTTTGTTTGTTCTCTGTTGCAACAAGATGAACTAGGCAGCAGTGGCCAATAGGCCACCTTTGATGGCCGGCTGGCTGGCCACCAATGCAAAATTTAACAGTGTTTTTTTTTAGGCAAAGCAGAGTTATTCTGGAAGCAGGCAAATGTGTTAGTGTTCTATTGCGCAACAGAGGCCTTCTGGAAGCAAAACAGTGGCTTTTCGGGTGGAAATCGAGCACGTGCATGAACATGCTTCGCATACTGAGCCCATTTAAGTTTAAATATTTAGCTTAAACGTTTGTTGTAATTAATTAGTTGTAGCTAGTTAATTTTGTGAAGTGTTGTAATAATTAGTTAGGCAGTTTAGCTAATTTCATTTGTTTTGTAATAGTTAGCTTAGCTTTAATTAGTTAGTTAGCTAGCTTATTCATTCAAACTCTCCTTCGTGAGAGTGCAAACTTGTAATAATGTGTATGTCTTCCAGCCCTACGTCTTTCTCCCTTTTATTTACTAGCTTATGATGGTTAGTTTAGGGACATCATGTTTTGTTTAGCATACTTCATGTTTGTATCCATTTGTATTGCATGCATTGAGGCTCGGTTCATCATTCTAATTTGCATTGTTAAATACTTCTTTGAATACATGCTTAGACCGTATGCTATTGACTTGATTCGGATGCCATATTAGTAGCCGAGCCTATTAATTGCATATCGCATGTGTTATATTAGTCATATTGCATAGTTCGGAATCATGCATTTTTCTAACTCATTTCTTTTTTTGGCTTGGAGTACTAGGTGAGCCCTTACTTGCTTTAGCATATCGCATGCGTGTGATTGTTGCCATATCTAGCATGCTTGCCATGAGGCTAAGTGCTTAAATAATAAACTGCTTGAATGCCTGTGGATGAAAGCTTATTGCTTGAATTGGAATAATTTGAGTAATGTTCATATGCCATCACTTTTTTAAGTGGTACATATTCGAAATAATTTTCAAAATAAACATGAATCAAGTGTTCCAATTCTTGCAAAGTTAGTCTATACTTGTATGTGTGTGCATCACATAGTAATGCTAGCCGGAACAAGAGCGTATGATGTACATAAGATTCATATCATGATTAGTAGAGACTGATCTTTGATCGGGCGAACGAGGGTGCTCAATTCATTCATAACCTTCTCCACTCATACCCAAGTTCCCGAGCCTAGACAATCTTGGTGATGACGGACACGTGGCATTTGGCATGAGTCATAGGTTTCCTAAATTTCTCAAAAATATTTAGGAGGCGACTCTGTATCTGGCAAAACAATCCATTTTTGGCAATTTGATTCAAAATCGATTTTCTAAAAGATTTGCCGGATTGGGACTCTTTGGTGTTTATCTATTTCACATTGCACTTATGGAATCAGATTTAGAACCACGGGAGTCCGATATATAGGGTTTATTTCGACTTTTGAAAAGGGGCGCGAAAAAATCGAGCTACAGTTTCTAGAGAGTCTGCTGGGGACTTAGAGAACTTGACTTGAAATTCATGATATGAAATTTTATCTACACTTATATGTTCTTTGCATTTGTATTTGCATTGATGTGCCTAAGTCGCTATATTTGCCATCTGCTATTCCTGGATGGTTTGCCAAAGGCTTGCTTGAAAAGCTTACTAAAAGGCTGACCGGTCACAGGCTCCACCATGATGGGAACACGACCCTTGGATCTGGTCTACCACTGTACCGTTTGATCCTCTTTTCACTTCTCGGTGTTAGGTGTGAGAGGTATATTAGGTAGTCTTGCCGAGGCACCCTTTTTGACCATTTAGCCTAGCTATATATAGTAAAGCTATAGTGATTGTTCCAACTTAGGACATGATACTTTCCCATATGCAGGATGATGTGATACTGCTTGTTTGAGTATTAAAGCTGTAGATCACTCCAAAGCTAGGATAGGGAAACCCTAAACCTCTCATAGGGGTGTTTTGAATACTTTTGTGCAAAATGTGAACTCTTTGGAAATGTATGACGCAATTCTCGAAGAGTCTTAATGTTGAGGCGATTCCTTTCCAAACTTGAAGGTCATATTATAACAGAATTTGGGTCAAAATCCAGGGGTTTGTATTTGACATGGGTGAATTGTCAGCAAAACCAAAACCAGGGCCAAATGGAGCATTTTGTTTTTAAATGCCAGGTTTGTCTAAGCCAAAGAAAGAGTAGTAACCAACTCAGCAAAGGCCAAGCCTAATCCAACCCGAAAAGCCTTAAGCCATCACAGTCTATCCAATCCTAGAAAATACCCACTCAACAAATGTCTAGTCCATCTAACCCCTAAAAAAGTCTAGCTCAGAAAAGATCCATCGAATACCGAAAGACCCATTCTAAAAAACCAATCTAGTCCAACTCATCTAGACCAATCCAGTTCAAATCCATCAAGTATAATCGGGTCAAAATCCTTGTTAGTTAGCTCTCAGCTTACACCCATCCATCTCCCCCGATCGCCAACTCAGTAGACCCATGATGGCTCAGAGTCCGGAAGAAGTTGTGGCCATGATAGCGGCATTAAGCCAGGGAATTGCTATGTAGAATGAGACCGATACTGAAATGCAACGCCCATTTGGGGCACCTACTACACTTCCAGTCCTGGGCCCCCAGCCGAGCTTTGATCTATCTCCGTCAACTGAAGATTTGCACGGCCTAGATCCTCGAGAAGGCTTGGCTCAAGCTCGAGTTTTCAGACCCTTGGTGTAGCCTAATGAGGGGCTTTATCCCCTTGATATTAATGAGCTCGACCCGACCTTGTTAAAAATTGCTAACCTTGAGAAGCAATTCAAAAAGGCACAAGGAACTAGCTCCATTCCTTACATTGAGGATAGGTACACCGAGGTTGCCGTAAGGCTCCCAGATAGATTCAAAATGCCATACTTTGATCGTTATAATGGGTCTAGAGATCCTATGGTATATATCCATCTTTTCTTGGACATCCTAAAACCGATGGGTCTGACTAAGCCTCAAAAATGCGCTCTGTATGGAAGAACCTTGCCTGGGTGTAGCAGCCACTTGGTATGCCAAGTTGGAAGATAAAGTGAAACAGAATTGGGAAGAGTTGGCTGAGGCGTTTGTCAATCAGTACTCTTATAATACCTTAATTGAAATGACCACTCAAGAGCTTGAAGCAACCTACCAGAATCCTACACAACCTTTTGTGGAATTTGTTGCAAGGTGGAGAGCAAAGGCAGCATAGATGACAGATTGCCCTTCTGAGAGGGACCAAGTGCGAATAGTGGTATAGAATCTTGAGCCTGATATGTTGCAAAATTTGATAGTTGCTCCATTATTCACTTTCAAAACTTTGCATGATTAGGAGTTTAGATTGAGAGTGCATTCAAAAAAGGGTTTATTCCTAGAACAAGCGAACCAATGCTGGCAATAGCACTATTTCCAAACCCACTGAAGTCAATACCATCACCACTACCAAAACTACAAACCCTTTTGCCAATACCAATCCACAAACAGCTAGCCCAACTCGAGCTCAAGGCAGAACTTTCACCCCCCTCCATATGAGCTTAACCAGCACACTAAAAATCCTAATGGAAAGAGGGTATCTCAAAGCCCTTTATCCTCAACCTCTGCCTGACCCACTCCCTACTAGACATAATCCCATCAAATATTGTGTACCATCAATAGCGCAGTCATGGCACCGATCGTTGCTACCGCCTTCATCATGAGGTTCAGAATCTGATCGACAATCAAATGATAGCTCCACCTCAAGACCCCAATGTTATCACCACGCCTTAACCTCATCCATACATTATCATCCACCTTCAACCCCAGCATATACATCACCCGGCCCATTTACCCAAGCCTGAGGTATTCATTCCAGAAAGTACCGATTTATGCATAATGGATGCATCCAATCTAGTTTGGGTACGCCAAATGGCTAAACCCACTACTGCTGAAATGTTGAGAATAATTGAAGACCTTTAAGGAATGGTGGCAGATTTAACATTTGGGGTTTTGATCCCATCACCAAGCTCCTCAATCTTGGGGTGAGCTGTAGTTGAAAAAGGCTAACCCGAAACTATCTCAAGTCTAGATGATAACAGATAAACAACAAATGGGCCTCACTTCGATATAGCCACCCAAACCCTTAGCCAAGTAGAAGCAAGTGGCAAGAACAAAGTCGTGACAAGTATTGATCCCTATGCATAACTTCAGTGGGCTATTAAGACTTTGAAGATCAAAGGGTTGAACAAGTAGCAAGTGCTTGAATTTGTTACAAAAACTGTAGATGACACTTTTGTCACTCAGGATGACAGCATTTTTAATCAGAGGGAAAACAATGGAAAGGATGCTTTACCAGATTACCCATCCTAATTCCAATCCCAAGCCCATGAATACCCAATCAACACCCGCCAACCCATTTGCCAATGTTTCTAAATCTAGTGCTTTCTCCTTCTCGAAATGAACCTTCACCCAACTCTATATGAGCCTAACCTGTGCATTGAGGGTACTGATGGAGAAAGGGTATCTCAAACTGCTCAATCTTGGACCTCTCCCTGATCCTTTCCCACCTAAACACGACTCTACCCAATATTGCACATTCTATTAGCAATACGGTCACCATACTGACCGTTGCTTCCGTCTTCGCCCTGAAATCCAAGACTTGATTGACAAAAAGGCCATCACCCCACCTGAAAATCCAAAAACTTTCAATAACCCTCTCCCTGACCGCAATAGATTGCTATTTCATAACATAAAACCCATACACAGCTTGCCACCAACCAATCATTACCCCAGCCAACACGTCATACCCGCTAATGAGCCCAAACCCATTGTGTTCAGTCCTGAATCTTCTGATTCCGATCTGAGCAAAAGGAACAAAATTAAGATGGAAAGTTTACTCAATCTTGGCCAGTTCAAGCTTGATAAAGCAGTGATGCCAGCACTGGTGGTTAGAATGATGAATCTCAGTCTCAATTAGGGGAAAGCACTTGGGAAGGACCTTCTAAACTAGGGACATGGTGTGAAGAAGCAATTGTTTCGGTTAAGGAGATGTGTAGGGACAACCAGGGTAATTGTGAGATTCAATCTGTGAGACTCAGTTTAAAAATCTGAAATCAATCCTGCTGGGTGTGGGTGTTAGTGTGACTGAATTAAAGGCAGGTTTGGACCTTCTCGTGGGCTACTTGAAGTTATTTTTTGAAATTCTACAGATGGACTTGGAGAAGGGAAACCTCCTTTTGTCTCAGAATTGCTTATTTTGTTTTGAGTTGTGTCTTGCAAATAGTTGTGTTGTGAGTGTTATTTTCTTTGTCTTTTCTTATGTTGTTGCGCCAGTTGAGTCTTTTCCTTTGAGTTGCTCTCGTGTACCCTCAGGTCTTCATCTTTATAAGAAAGTGAAAGTCAAGTTTCTGATCATTTTATTGTGCCTATAGTGATGCATGTGTGACCTTTTACAAATAGAAAGAAGGCTTTTGAATTTTTTTTTTTTTGAATGAGATTCTGTTAATAAGCTCGAGTGTTGAGAAGGATCCCCTGAATGGTTTAAGTGAATTCTGCCTTATCGATGCAAATTCGTTCATGATTTCAAAGTTTTTAAGCTGTTTCTTTTGCAAAACTTACGAAGATAAGTTTAGAATTATGGATGGTATCCTACATTGTCCTGGGGATTCTCTTTGCCGTTAGGCAATCATTGTTGCAAGTACAAAGCGGCTTTTAAACCTACAAATACAAGGCGGCTTTCAGACCTCACAAATCATAGAATTTATCCTCTGGTGTTTTCATTATTTCAAAGAGAAAAGGATAAAAGAAACTAAAAAGAAAAAGAAAAAGAAAGAAACCAAAAAAAAAAAAAAAAAAGAAAAGAAAAGAGGAAAAATAAAAAGAAATCAACTATCAAGCCAGGGGTATCCATTGGAATGAAATCCAATCAATTGTGAGGAAGGAAACTTCTGCCTGAATTTAGGAAAGCCAATGCAAGAAGGTACCACATTGTGAGAAAAATCAACTCTGAAAATGGAGCTGTAGACACCCCATTTTTGACCGCCCTTAAGACTTGGGCCCCTTAGGTTGATTACTCGAGGATGAAGGCTATGTTGTGCAAAGGTTCAATTTTTTTGGCAAGAGGAGCTCCAAATCCCAACCTTTCACCCCATTTTGGACCAAAACTGTTTTGACCAAAATTATTTTAGACCTTAAAACCCTCTCTTTTAAAATATTTTTTCCAAATATCTCTACAATGTTCCATGACTCGCATTTCGTTAAATGTTGTGCTTTTTGGTAAACCGAGCAAGGACAAAGTGGAAATAAATGAAAGAGAAGTGAACTCTTTGAAAAATATTTTAAAACACCTTATTTAGAGGTTTGGAGTTGAAGAAAATAAGAGTAGAGGGAAGAAACTTAGTCGGGGAAGAAGTTGGGCATGAACCGTTAAGAGAAAGTTGAGCAGCCATCGCTAAATCAGGCATGTCCTTTTGTACACTTGGACTTTAGTTGTGTGGCCACCACCATTGGAAAGTGGACTTCCGGGGCTTCATTTTACACTCAAGAATCTTCTAAAGCCAAGTCCGGATGAGGGAGATGTGGCTGTTTGAAGTATCCATCCATTTAAGCCAAAACTGAGCAGTCTTCACTAAAATAGGTATATCTTTTTGCACACTTATAATTTTGTTGTGAGGCTGCCACCATTGGAAAGAAGACTTCTGGGGCTTCAATTTAGACTTAAGAATGACCTGTAAAGAAGTTCGGATGAAGGAGATATGCCTATTTGAAGTTGGGCCTAAAAAGTAGATTTTCTGGCCAACCACTAAATGAGGTTTGCCGACCATGTGCCGGCCATGAATGAAGTTTTTCGGCCCTATGTCAGACATTGATGATGTTTTTTGGCCATGGATGATGTTTTTCCGGCCATTAATGAAGCTTGCCAAGTCAGATTTTGTACAGATATTTTTCCCTCATGCTATCCTATATTGATATTTTCGACCAAAACTCACATTTTTCTATATATAGAGGCCTTTCTCTATGGTTTTCAAGCTTGGAAAAACTTTGGAGTCTCTCTCTCTAAAATTCTTTCTCTCTCTTGAACTTTGTGCATACAAGTGTAGATACACTTCAAATTTGCCTATCAACCCTTAACCAAAGTTGCTTATCTTTGGGCTAAGGTTACTTGGGACCCTCTTTGAGCTTTAAAAGGTGGTCTTGGCTTGATTTATTGCCTCAATTGTGTCTTGGCTTCAAGAGGTATAGCACTCTCCTTTTAAGCTTGTTTTGCACAATTATTTTCATATATCTTTCCACTATTTTTGGACTATTTTTTCCCTGTCTTTGGACTGTAAAAAACTCTGTTTTTGTGGCCTAAAAGTGGTGGTTTGAGACCATTTTCAGTTAAGGGCTGGTTCACCCATCTTGTTTCTTTGCTTGTAAAGCTTTTGTACCTTTGTTCACCACTTTCAAATCAACTTTTTTGACCCTTTTAACCACTGAATTTCAGAGGTTTTTTAGTGGTAAAAATCTTGTTTTGAAGTCCAAAATTGGAGAGGTTAGCCTCCCCTCCTTGTGTCTTGTTTGCATGCTTAGTTTGCCTTACATGTTAGCATGCTTTTCTAGCTTAACTTAGCTTAAGTCCAGCATCTTTTAACTTTTGAGATAGCCTGCTTTAGCTCTGTTTTGGGTTGTTTGGTTCATTTGAACTTTGTTTTGTGTAGTTGTAGTGTAAATCCTTGCACTAGCTTGTTGTTTTAAGGCTTTAAACATCATTGGTGTGACTTGGCTGCATGTTTTTAGTGCTTTTATCACTCAATTTCAGCACCTAAATCTCTACAACCTCCCTCTTTGGTTCACTCTTTCATTTGCTCTTGAGGGTTGTTTCAAACTTGGGATCCTTTAAGCTTGAGATTAAGGTCATGCTCAATGGTTTAATCATCTTTGATGGTTCATTATCAAAGGCATGATCTCTCTTTTGCCTTACACTATCCCTTGGTTGACACTTTCTTCACCTTAGAAGATACTTACCAATGGACAAATTGATTAAAGCATGGTTTGGTAATTAAAATATGTAAACAAAATTGACAAGTAAAAGAGGCAAGATAAGCATTCTTTGTGTTGCATTGCATGTGTTCAAATCGGATGTTAATTTGAACACAAGGCAAATGGCACATTTCATACTCAATAGTGATGAAATGTGCCATTTTCCTAGGTCTCCATTGCCCTTGATCATGCATGATAGGGTGATGGCCATTTGAGTCTTGTTTTTGGCATTTATTGAACTTGCATAATTGGTTTCGCGAGCCATCATGCAATGAAATTGGTTGATTAGTGGATTTGTGAGAGACAAGGTGTTCAGATAATCCTTGGAAAAACCCCCCATTTTGCTATGTTTGTGCTCTGTTGCAGTATGGTAATCCAAAGCATTAGTGGCCGGCATTGCCTCATTTTTGGCCGTCAGCACACATTTTTGGCCAATAGATGGCCGGCAGCAACCATCCATGGCCGGCAAGCCACTAGTATAACCCTTAGCAAAGATTTGGTAAGTTGGAGCAGAAAGGTTCTGAAGTATGCTCAATCCTGCAAACAGAGCCTTTTGAGAGCAAAACGGTGGTCTTCCCGAGCGAGAACCAAGCATGTGTATTCTTCCACTTCTCGAGGTGGAGCGGTGGCAGCATAGTTTAATGCCTTGCATGAATAGTTTATTCGCATTTGTGTTGTAATTTAATTAATTAGTTTGCTAGTTAGTTAATTAATTAAAGTGTTGTAATAATTAGTAATTAGTTTACTAGTTATTCATTTGATTGTAATATTTAGTCTAATTAGATTAATTAGATTAGCTTAGCTTAGATTAGCTTAGCTCTTATTCATTCGGACCCTCATTCGTAAGGGTGTAATGTTGTAATAAGTGTGTGATATCCCTGTCCTGTATTATGCTAAATTGGTCCTTAATTTGTTTATGATTATGTGTTTAGCATGATTTTGTGTGCCATTACGTGATAATATGTGATTTTGAGTTCGTATCTGTTCACCGTAGGAATATCTGTTTGACTACCTGCTTTGGAAATTTAATTGGAGGCCTTATCGGCCACAGAATCCAAAATCTATTGCGCCATTGTGAATGGCATAATTTTTAGAGCCTACGGTAAAATTTGATTGAAAATTGATTCTGGTCAGATTAAACTGATTAAACTAGTGAATTAGTGCCCATTACTTATTATTATAATGCCAATAGTGGGTTTTGTTGGAGAAGGGCACTACATCCCCTATTCTCCCTATTTGTTTCATCTTGGCTGATCAAAAAACTCAAAGAGGAAGGAAGAAGGTCGGCTAGAGAGAGAGGAAGTGAGGGAAATTGGGATTTTGGCCTCAAAGCTTGATCATTTGAAGATCAACTCAAGAGTTAACCATAGATTGGGCTTCTAGGTAAGCATTGATTCTTGAATCCATGAGTTTAATGTGTAATCTTGTGTGTTCAAAGTTAATTAATGGTCAAGAGCATGTTTTGAATTGGTTTTGTTGAGTTGGAGGACCATATATGCATGCATGTATGTAATTGTTTGGAATTGGCATATTTGAGCTTGAATCACATGACTTATGTTGCATTTTGGTTGAAAGCCATGTACTTGACCATCTTTTCATCACATGAACTAAGGATGAAAGTGATATACCACATGCATGTACAATTTATGAAGATAGGAGCTTTGAATGTATGAATATGAATGATAGAAGTGAGTTGGTGTCAATTTGAAGCATGCAAGTGTTTAATCCTTGAAATTAGGCCCCATGATGATATGTTTTGGTGTTTATACCATGTTAGCATGATCATATGTGAGGTTGAGCCATTGCATGCAAGGAATGAAGCTGGGAAAATCGAAATGAAGCTCAAGAACAAAATCTGGGAAACCCAGAATTGCAGTGCCCTTCGGCGGTAATGGCCGCCGAGCGAGAAATCGAGCTCCAAAGATATTCTGCAGACATGATTCCCGCCGGCGGGAAGTTGGCGCTTCGGCGAGCTATGTGACATGAAGTCCGCTTGAGCGGAAGAATGCACGCTCGAGCGTGGATTGGAGGCAACCAGTACTTTCTCAGACTTAAGGGTCCGCTCGAGCGGGGGAGTCTACGCTCGGGCGGGGACCCTGCTTTCAGAAATTCTATTCTTGCACTTTATGTCCTGTTTTCCGTTCTCTTTCACTTGTAAGCACTCTTAGGCATATGTTAAGCATTGTAAATGAGTTAATGAGATAATAACAAAGCCTAAAGAGGAATATGTGAATTTTGAACGGATGGAATTATTAGTGACCCTTTGGTGTTCATGAAATGTGTAGGTCAAGCTCGGGGCAAATCCACAAGCCGATCCTCGTGAGTAATATCTTAACAAGATAATTGAAGTATATCGTTGTCCAATTGTTTACTCTTATGCAAGTTTCAGTATGTTCCTAAATTTGAATGGCGGACAATGATTGATGGAAATGGATAATTGGGCCAAAGGCCGATGGAAATGGATAATTGGGCCAAAGGCGATGGAAATGGATAATTGGGCCAAAGGCCGATGAAATGGATGATTGGGCCAAAGGCGATGGAAATGAATAATTGGGCCAAAGGCGATGGAAATAAATAAAATGGGCCAAAGGCCGATGGAAATGAACGATTGGGCCGAAGGCCGATTGACATGAATGACTGGGCCGAAGGCCATTTGTTGTATTGTTCCAATAATTGCTTACGTCGCTTGTTTATTTGATATTATTCACTGGGCATTCGCTCACGCTCATTCATGTAATTGTAGGTGAGCCAAGTGAGGTCCAACCCCAGCCCCAGTGAAGTCAGCCAGGAACAGCAGGAGTTTTGGAAGAGTCAGCCTTGGGTCTCACGCACGAGACCAAACCTTGCCCCTTTTGTTACTCGTTTATATTCCGTTTTGTTGGCAAGGGTCTTATGTATGTTGTATATAGTTGCTATGGGTTGACTCAGTTTAGATGATCCTGTCTGTAAAGAAGTTTATGCTACTGTACTTTGATGTGGGTTATTAACGTATATGCGCATGGGTTGTTTTAAAGTGCATATAAGCACGGCTCTACGGACAAAGTTTTAATTATTGCTTCCGTTTGGCCCCCTTTACTCTGTCGAGTTATGTCTTACTTGTATGGAGGCCGTAGGTAATCTCAAGATTACTGGCCGGTTACGTCCTTAATCCACGGGGGCGGGTTAGGGTCATGACAGAGTGGTATCAGAGCACGAGTTAACAACTCACACACGTGTCCAAAAAGAGCGATAGGCGTCTAGATGAGATCTAGGATGCATTCATGTGATAGATATGACTTTGGAAGCATTGACGGTATGCTTAAATGCTGATATGAGCTTCGAAGACATTTTGAATATGTTAATTATTTTGATTTGAGTAATTGTGTGCTATAAGTTGTGACCTACTTGCATCGCAAATTATCTGAATATGTATACTCCTTGTACGTGCATACTTGTGTATATCCTGTATGAAATATAATGCAAGCTTAATCAGATGGTGAGAACAAGAGGTGACGAGCTAGAGGAGTCTTCTACTGCCAGGATGGACAGAATGGAAAGATTGATCCAAGAAATGGCAGAAACACTGAGGCAGCAACAGGAGTGGCAACAACAGTGGCAACAACAGTGGCAGCAACCACCCCCGCCACCTCCACCTCAACCTCAGGCACCACCCGTGCCCGATAATCAGAACGATGACCGGATTATAGCTCTCACTAAGGAATTTAAGAAGATGAAACCACCGCAGTTCCATGGGGGATTAGATCCGTTGAAGGCCGAAGCGTGGGTCCTCGGCATTGAGAAATTGTTTGAAGTGTTCCCCTGTTCAGAGATTCAGAAAGTGCTTCTAGCCACCTTCATGCTAGAAGACGAAGCAAGGAGATGGTGGATGTTGATGCGTGAGAGTTACAAAGATGCTGATTGGGCAAAGTTTCTGGAAATCTTTTATGACAAGTACTTTCCGCAGTGTGTCCGGGATAGGAAAGTGGCGGAATTTATGGAATCAAACAGTAAGGCTGACATAAGAGTGGCGAGTATGAGGCCAAGTTCACCGAATTGGCCAGGTTTGCACCACATGTGATTGACACAGATTATAAAAAGGCGCGACATTTTGAAGGTGGGCTCCGAGATGATATTCTGGAGAGGGTGAATGTTTTGAAGCTGGAAACTTATATTGGCGTATTAGATCGGGCCATAATATCTGAGGCTAATATAGCCAAACAGACTAAATTAACAACTGATTGGAAGGGTGGAAAAAGGCAAGGTTTCTTTTCGAAGAAAATGTTTTCAAAGAAGCAAAATACGGGCTCCTCAAATACTTCCAATTCTTCCCGAGACACAACCCCGTCGTGCACCACTTGTGGAAATAGGCATCGTGGGGTTTGCTACCGTATGACAGGAGCTTGTTTTAATTGTGGCAAGCAAGGGCATATAGCTAGAGATTGCAAACAAAATCGTGGAAAATTCGCTGTTAGTTCAACTGCATCAGTCCCGAAGCCGGGAAATGTTATGGGACCTACTCCCACGGAGAATCTTGTGAGACAGGGAGAGTTTTGCGCTTGTTCCGGGTGATACACGAAATGCCAATGCCGTCGTCTCAGGTACTATCTCAATATGTAGTCAGGATGCTTTTGTATTAATTGGTTCTGGATCAACGCACTCATTTGTGACATATGCATTTGCATCTAGGCTGAAAAGACCCCTAGAATTGTTGCCGTATTTGTTATGTGTGTTCCGCTCCATCGGGGAATCTGTTGTGTGATTATGTATCTGGTTTTGTGACATGCGTATTGAGGATGCTACCCTATATGTAGATTTGCTGCCCTTAAGCTTTAGACACTTTGATGTAATTTTGGGCATGGATTGGTTAGCCAAATATTGTGCCACCATAGATTGTGTGACAAAGAGGGTTGTATTTAAACCACCAGGACAGAAAGAGATTGTGTTTGTGGGAAACGGGGTAGTGCCTCCGCCATATTTGATATCTGCAATGAAAGCATGTAAACTGATCAGGAAAGGGTGCCAGGGTTATTTGTGTTATGCATTGATTGAGCAATCTGTGAATGTTGAATTGAATGATATTCCCATTGTTAGAGAATTCCCAGACGTGTTTCCAAATGAATTACCAGGGGAATTGGTAGACAGGGAGATAGAGTTTACTATTGAGACTGTGCCGGGCACCCAGCCTATTTCTAAAGCTCCCTACAGGATGGCTACCGCCGAAATGAGAGAACTAAAGGAACAGTTGAAGGACCTTCTTGATAAAGGGTTCATTCGACCCAGCACTTCGCCTTGGGGTGCACCAGTGTTATTTGTGAAAAAGAAGGATGGTACTTTGCACCTGTGCATCGACTATCGGGAATTGAATAAGGTAACGATAAAGAACAAGTATCCCCTACCCCGTATTGATGATTTATTTGACGATTCTGAGGATCATGGTGTTTTCTAAGATTGATTTGAGATCCGGGTATCATCAGCTGAAGGTTAAGGTAGAGGATGTGGAGAAAACCGCATTCAGAACAAGGTACGGCCATTTTGAGTTTCTTGTTATGCCATTTGGGGTGACTAATGCTCTGGCCGCATTTATGGACTTGATGAATAGGATATTTAAAACCTACCTTGATGAGTTTGTGGTGGTTTTTATCGATGATATCTTGATATATTCTAAAGATAGACTTGAACATGAACGACATTTGAGGGCTGTTCTACAAATACTTCGGGAAAGGAAATTATTTGCTAAACTAAAGAAATGTGAATTTTGGTTGGATGAAATTGTTTTCTTAGGGCATGTGATCAACAAGGAAGGAATTTCCGTAGACCCGCAGAAAATCGAGGCAATTGTGAATTGGCCTACACCAACTAATGTGACAGAAGTTCGTAGCTTCATGGGTTTAGCTGGGTACTACAGGAGGTTTGTGAAAGATTTTTGAAACTATTTGTGCCTCTTACTCAATTGACACAAAAAGGGCAACCATTTGAGTGGAGCGAAGAAAGAGAATCACTTTTCATGAATTGAAAACAAGATTGACCACGGCACCAATTTTAACATTACCTCGTGAGAAAATTTTGTGATTTTCGGTGATGCATCCTATAAGTGCAGGTTGTGTGTTAATGCAGAACGGAAGGGTTATTGCTTATGCCTCCCGACAGTTGAGGCCACATGAGAAGAATTATCCAACGCACGACCTAGAATTGGCCGCAGTTGTTTTTGCTTTGAAAATCTGGCGGCATTATTTGTATGGGGCAAGGTGTGAAGTCTACACGGATCATAAGAGCCTAAAATACTTCTTCACACAAAAAGAGTTAAATATGCGTCAAAGAAGATGGCTGGAATTGATAAAAGACTACGATCTAGAAATTCAGTATCACCCCGGGAAAGCTAACACAGTCACTGATGCCTTGAGCCGAAAATCAACAGGAAGTATAGCTTGTTTGCTTACTGAACAAAGGGAAATTTTGCAAGACTTTGAGAAGTCTGAAATTGAAGTGGTGGTATGTGAACAGGGCGGGTTGATAGCCGCCATTACAGCCGAACCGGCGATCATTGATGAAATCAAGCAGAAACAGAAAGAGGATGAGTTCCTTAGAAAGGTAATTGATGAATTTGAGGCGAGTCCAAAAGCGGAATTCAGCATTGAGAATGAACTGTTGAAATTCCGAAACAGAATGTGTGTCCCTGATATCCCGGAGATAAAGAAGAGAGTTTTAGATGAAGCCCACAGATCTGTATTCGCTATGCACCCAGGTAACAACAAAATGTATCGGGACTTGAAACAAACTTATTGGTGGCCTAAGATGAAGAAAGAGATTGCAGAATATGTGTCCAAGTGCCTTCAGTGCCAGCAAGTTAAGGCTGAACATCAGAAACCAGGCGGTCTACTTCAACCTCTCCCTATCCCTGAATGGAAGTGGGAACATGTGACTATGGATTTCGTCGTTGGCCTACCTCGGACTTCACGGGGTATGGATTCTGTCTGGGTCATAGTTGATAGACTAACTAAATCACATTTTACCTGTCAAAACTACATTTACTGCTTATAGATTGGCAACCATTTATGTTGACGAGATCGTCCGTTTACACGGAGTTCCAGTGTCTATTGTATCGGACAGAGATCCGAAATTCGTATCTAGATTGTGGAAGAGTTTGCAGGAAGCTATGGGAACAGAACTAAGGTTCAGTACTGCATTCCACCCACAGACGGATGGGCAGTCAGAAAGAACGATACAAACTTTGGAAGATATGCTTTGCATGTGTGCCTTGGATTTTCAGGGGAGTTGGGAAGATTATTTGCCGCTTGCAGAATTTGCCTATAATAACAGCTTCCACTCCAGCATCGGCATGGCACCATACGAGGCTTTATATGGTAGGAGGTGTAGATCACCTATTTGTTGGACAGAGGTCGAGGATAGGGCCTTGCTTGGGCCAGAAATTGTGCAAGACACTTCTGAGAAAATCAAGACTATTCGCCAAAGGCTCAAAACAGCTCAGGACAGACAAAAGAATTATGCAGATGTCCGGAGAAGACCCCTTGAGTATGAGGTTGGTGACCATGTGTTCATCCGTGTTTCTCCGATGAAAGGCCAAGTCAGATTTGGGAAAAAGGGCAAGTTGTCGCCTCGTTACATCGGGTTTCCAGATTCTAGAGACTTGGTCGATTGCTTATAGAGTTGCCTTGCCATCGGATTCGACGGATCCATAACGTTTTCATGTGTCGATGTTGAGGGCTATCTCGAGACCCGTTTCATGTGATTGATTATCACCGGGTTGCTATTGATGAAAATATGGAATATGCTGAATGGCCAGAGAGAATTGTGGACCGACAGGTGAAAGAATTGAGAAACAAATCCATCCCAATGGTGAAAGTTGAATGGAAAGAACACTATGGGACGGATGCTACATGGGAAAAAGAGGAGGAAATGCGACTACGCTACCCACATTTGTTTCCCGACGAAGGTAACCTCAGTTTGGAGGACCAAACTTCCTAAAGGAGGGAAGACTGTGATATCCCTGTCCTGTATTATGCTAAATTGGTCCTTAATTTGTTTATGATTATGTGTTTAGCATGATTTTGTGTGCCATTACGTGATAATATGTGATTTTGAGTTCGTATCTGTTCACCGTAGGAATATCTGTTTGACTATCTGCTTTGGAAATTAAATTGGAGGCCTTATCGGCCACAGAATCCAAAATCTATTGCGCCATTGTGATTGGCATAATTTTTAAAGCCTACAGTAAAATTTGATTGAAAATTGATTCTGGTCAGATTAAACTGATTAAACTAGTAAATTAGTGCCCATTACTTATTATTATAATGCCAATAGTGGGTTTTGTTGGAGAAGGGCACTACATCCCCTATTCTCCCTATTTGTTTCATCTTGGCTGATCAAAAACTCAAAGGGGAAAGGGAGAAGGTCGGCTAGAGAGAGAGGGAGTGAGGGAAATTGGGATTTTGGCCTCAAAGCTTGATCATTTGAAGATCAACTCAAGAGTTAACCATAGATTGGGCTTCTAGGTAAGCATTGATTCTTGAATCCATGAGTTTAATGTGTAATCTTGTGTGTTCAAAGTTAATTAATGGTCAAGAGCATGTTTTGAATTGGTTTTGTTGAGTTGGAGGACCATATATACATGCATGTATGTAATTGTTTGGAATTGGCATATTTGAGCTTGAATCACATGACTTATGTTGCATTTTGGTTGAAAGCCATGTACTTGACCATCTTTTCATCATATGAACTAAGGATGAAAGTGATATACCACATGCATGTACAATTTATGAAGATAGGAGCTTTGAATGTATGAATATGAATGATAGAAGTGAGTTGGTGTCAATTTGAAGCATGCAAGTGTTTGATCCTTGAAATTAGGCCCCATGATGATATGTTTTGGTGTTTATACCATGTTAGCATGATCGTATGTGAGGTTGAGCCATTGCATGCAAGGAATGAAGCTGGGAAAATCGAAATGAAGCTCAAGAACAAAATCTGGGAAACCCAGAATTCTGGTGCCCGCTCGAGCGGGGTAATGGCCGCTCGAGCGGAGAAATCGAGCTCCCAGCATATTTCTGCAGACATGATTCCCGCTCGAGCGGGGAAGTTGGCGCTCGAGCGGGGAGCTATGTGACATGAAGTCCGCTCGAGCGGAAGAATGCACGCTCGAGCGTGGATTGGAGGCAACCAGTACTTTCTCAGACTTAAGGGTCTGCTCGAGCGGGGAAGTCTACGCTCGAGCGGGGACCCTGCTTTCAGAAATTCTGTTCTTGCACTTTATGTCCTGTTTTCCGTTCTCTTTCACTTGTAAGCACTCTTAGGCATATGTTAAGCATTGTAAATGAGTTAATGAGATAATAACAAAGCCTAAAGAGGAATATGTGAATTTTGAACGGATGGAATTATTAGTGACCCTTTGGTGTTCATGAAATGTGTAGGGTCAAGCTCCAGGGCAAATCCACAAGCCGATCACTGTGAGTAATATCTTAACAAGATAATTGAAGTATATCGTTGTCCAATTGTTTACTCTTATGCAAGTTTCGTATGTTCCTAAATTTGAATGGCGGACAATGATTGATGGAAATGGATAATTGGGCCAAAGGCCGATGGAAATGGATAATTGGGCCAAAGGCCGATGGAAATAAATAAAATGGGCCAAAGGCCGATGGAAATGAACGATTGGGCCAAAAGCCGATTGACATGAATGACTGGGCCGAAGGCCATTTGTTGTATTGTTCCAATAATTGCTTACGTCGCTTGTTTATTTGATATTATTCACTGGACATTCGCTCACGCTCATTCATGTAATTGTAGGTGAGCCAAGTGAGGTCCAACCCCAGCCCTAGTGAAGTCAGCCAGGAACAGCAGGAGTTTTGGAAGAGTCAGCCTTGGGTCTCACGCACGAGACCAAACCTTGCCCCTTTTGTTACTTGTTTATATTCTGTTTTGTTGGCAAGGGTCTTATGTATGTTGTATATAGTTGCTATGGGTTGACTCAGTTTAGATGATCCTGTCTGTAAAGAAGTTTATGCTACTGTACTTTGATGTGGGTTATTAACGTATATGCGCATAGGTTGTTTTAAAGTGCATATAAGCACGGCTCTACGGACAAAGTTTAATTATTGCTTCCGTTTGGCCCCTTTACTCTGTCGAGTTATGTCTTACTTGTATGGAGGCCGTAGGTAATCTCAAGATTACTGGCCGGTTACGTCCTTAATCCACGGGGGCGGGTTAGGGTCGTGACAAAGTGTGCGTGCATGTATGTATGTTTTCCAACCCTACGTCTTTTTACCTTTTATTTAATCACTTTCGATGGTTAGATTAGGGGCATATTTCAATTAGCATACCTCATGCTTGCATCCATTTATCTTGTCTTGTATGCACTGAGACTCGGCGTATCATTCAAACTGCATTGCCATTTCATACACTTCTTTGAATACGTGTTTAATCGCATGTTATCAAATCGATTCATATGCCATATTAGTAGCGAAGCCTATTAAATTCATATTGCATATGCTGCATTAGGCATCTTGTATAGTTAGGATCATGCATCTTTCTAACTAGTTTCTGTTTTGGCTTGGAGTACTCAGTGAGTTTTATGCTTTAGCATACTTGCATAAGTATGAATGTTGCCATGATTAGCATGCTTGCCATGAGGCTATGTGCTTCAATGCTAAACTGCATGAATGCCTGTGGATGAAGGCTTATTATTTGAATTGGAACGATTCAACAAATGTATGTTTTAAGCCCACTTTGTCGAGTGGCAAATCATGTTTTAAGCCCACTATGTTTGGTGGAAAATTCGCATCTTTTAAGCCCACTTGAGATGGCAAATTCAAATCATTTTCGCAAACAAACATGAGTTGAATTGTTCCAACTTGAGCAAACTAGTCTATACTTGCTAGTGCGCATCACATAGTAAAGCTAGATTAATAACCGGAACAACTACATGAATGCCTGTGGATGAAGGCTTATTGTTTGAATTGGAACGATTCAACAAATGTATGTTTTAAGAACACTTTATCGAGTGGCAAATCATGCTTTAAGCCCACTATGTTTGGTGGAAAATCCGCATCCTTTAAGCCCACTTGAGGTGGCAAATTCAAACCATTTTCGCAAACAAACATGAGTTGAATTGTTCCAACTTGAGCAAACTAGTCTATACTTTCTTGTGCACATCACATAGTAAAGCCAGATTAATAACCAGAACAAGAACACATAATGTTTATAAAATATCATATCATGATTAATAGAGGCTGATCTTTTGATCGGGCGAGGGGGGGTGCTCAATTCATGACCTTCCCCTTTCGTACCCAAGTTTTCGAGCTGAGGCAAGTTTGGTGATGATGGACACGTGGCCTTTGGCATGAGTTAGGGTTTCCTAAATTTCTCCAAAAATAAAATATTTAGGTGGCGACTGTATATCTGGCGAAGCAGTCTAATTTTGGCATTATTTGATTTAAAATCGATTTTCCAAAAAGGTTTGCTGGATTTAGACTCTTTGGTGTTTATCAGTTTCACATTGCACTTGTGAGACTAGATTCAGAACCGCAAGAGTCCAAATTGTGAGGCTTTCTTTTCAAAACCTTTCCGAAAGGCAGGGTGTGAAAAAAGGCAAGTCCACAAGAGTGAAAAAGAAAAGAGGAAGACATGCATACGAGACTGGAGAACCTAACTCAAATCGAGGCGAAGCCAGTTCCAGTGTTAAGGCAATGATGACTATTTATCAAATTCACCACAAGTGTTGTAACACTACCCTTGAGAGGCTCACTAGGCCGAAAACCCGAAAGGGTGACCTAGGCAAAAGTTAGAGCATAAAAAATGAGAAATTAAAAAATATATAGCTCGCAAGGTTGAAAGCCCCGAAGGGGTGACTTTGACAAAAGTTAGAACGCAAAAAGAGAGTGTCAACACCTGAGGGAACCTTACCCATGAGCTACGTTGACCTGATTCCCATTCTTGGGATACATAGGCAACTTCATCCTGAAGTTCGGTCTTAACCATATCTATCTCATCCATCTCAACTCAATCATCTTGCCCAATTCACGTCGTCAGCTTCGCATCAATCTATGAGTTACACCGACTACTGTGTATATCACATACTTGCGTTGCGTAAGAAAGAACTAGCTTGAATCAACAAGTGAAGAAATTTTCAACACTTGAACTTATCAGTAGAATCTCTACAAAAAAAGAGTCGAAACTCGAGTTTTGCGAAATTGATTTCTAAAAGGGAACATAAGTAAAACTAGGGGCATTATGAATGATCAGTTACCTTGAGTCTTTTTATGCTTTTGGATCAGTTGTGAATTCAGTTGTGTCGTGCCTAGTGTTTGTTTCAGTCTACTCTCTTCATTGAGTCACTAGCGAGTTTGTTGCTAAAATGTTCAATAGAGTGGCATGGTCAAAATTCTATACACGAGCGTTCACTCCAAACTCAAAAACATGTCCATGTATAGAATTCATAATAAACTGTGAGTGCCCATAAAGGGGCAACGCATTCATGATTGGTGTATACTAGGAATTTGTCACTGCTTCGGAGGGGACTGGATTAAGTTCTCAACATGTTAGAGCAGAAGAGAAGCATGAGTTTGATGGGTTGACAACCGTTCGAAGATCTAATGATCCCTATCGCACGTGCCTGCATAATCTTGAAAATAGTGGCCAATGGCTGGACACTAAGGGCAATTTTTAGTGTATCTGACCAGACCATCCATCGAACAAGGGGCATGAACCCAATCGGTGGCCAATGACTGGATGCTAGGGGCAATTTTTCAATGTATCTGATTAGGCCATCAATTAAACAAAGGGCATGAACCCAACCTTTCTCTCCATCCACTCAGAGCCATTTGTTGGACACTTTTCCCTAGATTAGGGTAGCTCACCCCCATGATGATTTTGATATGATTCAGCTTTCGAAAGTTGTCCTCGACTATTTCAAAACTCTGTTTGGATTGTCATCTTCCCTCTGATTAATGCATGTGCTTTGGATTATGCCTGCATGCTTATACACTCTAGTTGAGTTGAGCTGCGTGATTGGTTGCTCTTGCTCTTAACTTTGTTCTGTACTAAACAGAGTTTTGTCGAGTTGCCTTCCTTTGTGTTGCACTTCAATGAGTTGTGGCAAGTTGCCCTATACTTATCTCATAAGGTGCATGATGCATTACGCTGAGTATTACTCATTTCCCTCTGCATTCCATACATCGCTCACTTGTATCGCACTATTTTGTGCATTTTATTTTGCATCTCGCTCTTTTGTATCATACTATCCTATTCACTTTGTATCGCACTATTTTGTGCACCATTGCATTGTCTTGTGCATAGCACTGTTTTGTGCACCTCACTCACACTGTCATGTGCATTTGCATCTATTTCGTGCATTAATTTGTGTATTCTAACTTGTATAGCACTATTTTGTGCATTTCACCTTACATTGCACTATCTTGTGCATTTCATCTTACATTGCACTATCTTGTGCACCTGTATAGCACTGTCTTGTGCATTTCACTTTATATCGCACTATCTTGTACATTTGCATGGCACTATCTTGTGCATTTCATCTTACATCGCACTATATTGAGCACTTGCATAGCACTATCTTGTGCATTTCATCTTACATCACACTATTTTGTGCACCTGCATAGCACTGTCTTGTGCATTTCACTTTACATCACACTATCTTATGCATTTCATTTTACATCACACTATCTTGTGCATTTCATCTTACATCGCACTATCATGTGCATTTCACCCTATATCGCATTATCTTGTGCACGTACATAGTTTTGTTTTGTGTATTCTTTCACCTCACACTGTTTTGTGCACCTCACTCGCACTCTCTTGTGCACCTGTATAGACTATTCTGTGCATTCACTCTGCATCGCACTGTCTTGTGCACTCCTTGGTCTAGGAGACCTTAAATCCTCTAAAGATGCAATTTCATTGGTGTTTGTTGTGCTCGAACGATTTTCGGTGGTCTGGTATAGCCACTTGCTTGTGTTTACGGTGAGTTCCTACGAGATTAACTGAGACGGTAGAAACTAGAGTTCGAGTGGCCGAGGCCTAGAATGCAAAGGTTTGGGATTTTCGATATTAAAGTCTGGTTTAAATACCCAAGGGTGTATCCTCGGCTTGAAATCTGTATGGCAACCCCATAAGTTGAGGTAGATTGTATGCGCCTCAATTCTAGATACTGAACCAACCTAGTTTATCACCATGTTGGAGAATAGGGAAAGTTATGAACATAGTCAGGGAAAAAAGTAGTACCTATGGTTTGGAAACGCAAGATGAAGGAAGAAGTCTTGAAACCAAGAAGAAGCGAAAGATCCCCAGCAGCATGAAGTGAGCTATCGCCAATTGTCCCTGCCAGGTACTTTCTAAGGCACCACTTCCTAGCTGCTACATCATATCCATTATTACCTATTACATCTATCGCATGTATTTACTACATTATCTATTGCATCCTGTGCATCATTATCCATTTTATGTCTTGCATCCTTTTCCATATTAAGCTTGGTTCGGCATGTGTCCATACCTTTTCCTCGTTGAAACATGGTTTTGTCATATGTAAGTACCCATGTTGCGCTGAGGCCGGTAATAAGGGTGTCGGCACCTTTTCTGTGTTAGACGTGGTCTGTTTTGTGTCCATGCCCTTTCTAGGTAAGACGTGGTTCGGCCTACACCTTATTCACTGCATTCATTGCATCCATTGCATTGTACTTTGTCTTGTTGCATTCAGCATTTAGGATCATTATCTTTCCCCAACAGATCATTCCTCACTTATATCATCCTACCCAATTACTTGTATTCTTTCTCTTTCTACGAAAAACATAGTTTTGCATGTGCTCGCCCTTTTCACATTAAAACATGGTTATGTTATGTATAAGCATCCATGCTGCACTGAGGCCAATATTAAGGATATAGGCACTTAGCCTGTGTTAGGCGTCGTTTGGATGTGCCCACTTCTTTTCTATATAAGACGTAGTTCGATTTTGCATCTCCATCCCTTTATGGTATTTGTGTGGTTTAGCACTGCTTGTGGTTTGATTATATTATTACATTGCACTACATATCATTTGTATTATTTCGTTATATTGTGTATCATTTGCATTTTGTCCCTGAACTACGCTGGTTTGATTCTTTGCAACGGGATACGTAGGCAACCCTCGGGTTCAACCAACTGCGTCTGTATTTTTCTTGTTTACCCAAGTCTTACGGCCTTGTCAAAATGGGTCATCTTTGGGCTTTGACATTCACTTATGTCATTTCATGACTCTGAGCTTTGTCAAAGAGGGGCAACTGTAGACACCCCATTTTTTATGGCCCTCTTGGGCGCCCCTGATTGATCACTCAATGATGAAAATTGTGTTATGCAAATGTTTGATTTTTTCAGCAAGAAGAGCTTCTAAATCCTAACCTTACACCCCATTTTGGACCAAAACTATTTTAGACCTTAAAACCCTCTCTTTCAAAATATTTTTGAAAATGTTTCTACGATGTTCCGAGGCTCGCATTTCGTTAAATGCTGCACTTTTTGGTAAACCGAATAAGAACAAAGTGAAAATAAATGGAAGAGAGGTAAACTCTTTGAAAAATCTTTAAAACATCTTATTTGTAGCTTTGGAGTTGAAGAAAATAGGAGGGGAGGAAAGAAACCTAGTTGGGAGAGAAGTTAGGCATCAAACTATTGAGAGATAACTGAGCAGCCTACACTAAATCAAGCCTATCTCTTTATACACTTAGACTTTAGTTGTGAGGCCACCACCATTGGAAACTGGACTTCCAGAGCTTCAATTTAGATACAAGAATCTCCTAAAGCTGAGTCTGAAAGAGGGAGATATGGCCGTTTGAAGTTAAGTATCCATTCGATCAAGGCAGAAATGAGCAACCTTCACAAAAACAAGCATATCTGTTTGCACACTTAGAATTTAGATGTGAGGCTGCCACCATTGGAAATTAGACTTCTGAGATTTCAATTTAGACTCAAGAATGACCTAAAACCGAGTTCGGATGAGGGAGATATGCCCATTTGAAGTCGGGTCTAGAAGCAAATTTTTGGTGGCCAGTAGATGGCCGGCTGGACACCATTGGTGGCCGGCAATTCACACTTTTGGCTGGCCGACCACTAATGTAAAACCCAAATATTTTTGCTAACTATTTCCACAAAGCTCTAGTTGTCCCTTTTTTGATATTTTCGACTTAGGGCACATGTTTTCTATATATAGAGGACCTCTCTTCCTGTTTTCAAGGTCAGAAACATTTAGGAGTGAGAAAATAATTTTGAAAAAATTCTCTCTCTCTACAATTCTCTTTCTTCTTTTCTACTTGCATAGCCTTTGTCCAAACACTCTAAATTAAACCTAGAGAGCTTCTTGCTGAGGTGATTTGATCTTGAATTTGAGCTCTTCAAGCACTTGAGAGTGTGAAATTAGTCATTTATGACTTAAGGGTTCATTCATCTTCAAGAGGTATACCTTCTCATGCTTTTGTACTATCTCTACACCACTCATTTCCCATCTTTTTCCATTGTTTTTGGGCTGTATAAACTCTATATTTTTGGGTTGAAGCTTGTGGTTTAAGGCCTTAAAGGGTGGAAGGGTGGTTCACCCTTCTTTCCACCTTGTTGTTCTAGCCTTTACCATTGTGTTTCCCATCTTTACACTTATCTTTTTTTGAGCTTTTAAACACTATTTTTCAGAATTATTTCAACTTCTAAAAACATGTTTTGAAGTCCAAATTTGGAAGGGTTAGCCTTCGCTCCTTGTGTCTTGCTTACTAGCCTAGCTTGTGCTATGTTTTAGCTTATTAATCTAGCTTTTGTTAGCTTAATTCCAGCATATTTTAGGACTTATTTTAGACTATTTTAGCACTTTTTTGGGTTGATAGTTGCATTTGAGCTTTGTTTTGCATGTTTATAGTGTAATAGTCCTCATAAGTTTGGTGTTTTAGGCCTTAGACACCATCTTATTTGAGTTGATTGCATTTATTTATGACTTTCCATACTTGTAATCATGATTAATTATCTTTGCAACCTCCCTCCTTTCTTGGCTATTGTTTTGCTTTGAAAATGGTTCAAACAACTTGTTTGTTTAAAGCATGAGATTAAGGTGTCATGCTTAATGATTTAATCCCTTTGGGGTTCATTACTAAGGGTATGTTGTCTCTTTCATGCCTAAAACAACTCTTGGTTTCAGCCCTTTTTCCATTAGAGGACTTAAACTCACCATTGGACTCAATTGATTAAAGGATGGTTGATAATCTAAAATGGAATAATTAAAACTTAGGACTAAAAGTGTGCAAGATAATAACTTGTTGTGTTCAATCAGACGTTAATTGAACATGTGAAAGCTTGAGGCATTTCATACTCATTAGTGATGAAATGATTCAAGTTTCCAAGGTCACCACTTCCCTTGATCTTCCATGATAGGGAGGTGGTTTTGAGAGTTTCATTTCATTGCATTTATTGAAATTGCACACCTTGGTTAATAAGCCATCATGCAATAAAATTGTTTAAATTGATGGTTTGTGGACCAAGTCTTGTCTCTCATTTGATTTGTTCATGAAAAAGAGGGGTGAGTTGTGCAAACAAACCCTTGAAAATATCCTGTGCATGCTCTGTTTGTTCTCTGTTGCAGCAAGATAAACTAGGCAGCAGTGGTCGGTAGGCCACCATTGATGGCCAGCCGGCCATCACTGGTGGCCAACAGGCTATTGCTGGTGGCCGGCCAGGCAGCAATGTAAAATTCAGCAGTGTGTTTTTGAGGCAAAGTAGAGTTATTCTGGAAGTGGGCAAAGGTGTCAGTGTTCCATTGCGCAACAGAGGCCTTCTGGAAGCAAAACAGTGGTTTTTTGTGTGGAAACCGAGCATGTACGTGAGCATTCTTTGGATACTGAGCCCATTTAAGCTTAAATATTTAGCTTAGATGTTTGTTGTAATTAATTAGTTGTAGCTAGTTAATTTTGTCAAGTGTTGTAATAATTAGTTAAGTAGTTTAGCTAATTTGATTTGTTTTGTAATAGTTAGCTTAGCTTTTGTGGGAGCTGAATATTCCCCCGGGGGGGGCAATAAGGCCGGGTACAAGTATGAGATCGGTCAAGGATGGATCTTGTATTCGACATTGATCCTAGTTGAACTCAGAGCCGAATAGGATAATCGGCATCCCAACCAGCAGAACAAGAGCCGAATAAATAGACGTGCAATAGATCAAAGGTGGGCCCGACCCTAAGGCCCAAGGGAAAGAATATAAATAGAGGAGCATCAACTAGAGAAAGGTATGTGAGAAAAAGTCTAAACTTGAGATATAAACAACCAAGAGAGTATACACTGACTTGTCCATCGGAGTGCTAATTCTGGCACCCCCGATCGGAGTGTTCATTCCTTTTCAGGTGACTAGCTGAGGATCTCGAGCGTCCCATTGGATCCAAAGAGTATTTCCAAACCACTTTTTCACAATTGGGGCCGTCTGTGGGAATACTCCAGCACATCCATGGCGGGCGTGACAGAAGATCCTTCGGTAGTTGCTGACGACCTTACACCACGAGTTGATACCACTCCAAGCAACTTGCTTGGACCAGAAAACATTAACGCATGAAAAGCCTTGAACTTTGACTCAGTTGCCCAGACCTCACCCTCGACATCAACACATGAGACAATGTAAGTAATTATGGATCAGGTGAAGCAAAACGAATAGAGGTTGGAAAACATGATGGTAGTGAATGAACCCCTTCGACAGGATTTGGCCTTGGAGGTGGCAAAATCCCAACAGGCCGCCCGCCAAGATCCGGAACAACCTCTGAGAAAGGATGGTCGACGACCTCGAATTCGGAGACAAGACAGTAGCAGTAATTCTGACTCGTCATCCCAAGAGTCCAAAAAGAAGGGACGAGTCACAGTCTCCAGTTCTTCCTAAGGGAGTCCGCGTGCAAGGACTGAACGAAGAAGAAATGATTCAGAAGAAGAGGATCAACATGACCCCTTTGTGCGACGGATCTATTGCACGTCTATTTATTCGGCTCTTGTTCTATTACACAAAAAGTTCAAAGCTCCGTCGTTTACCCTATATGATGGAAAATCAGATCCCACCGATCATATCCATCATTAAAAGCAAGCCATGACACTGCATACAGACAACGAGACCCTCATGTGTTGAATATTTCCTAGCAGTTTGGGACCATTGGCCGTCAGATGGTATTATAAATTAGAACCGGCATCAATTAAGAGCTTCCATTAACTCCAAAAATCCTTCAGGGCAAGGTTCATCACCAACGAGGTCCAGCTGAAGCAAGCCAATTCTCTTTGGGCAATGCAAATTTAACCAAGAGAAACCCTACGTGCTTATTCGGCACGCCATAGGGAATGCTTTAATCTCGCAGATGATGCCTATAATGACTCCATGGCCATCACTACCTTTAAAATAGGCTTGCACCTTGATAGTGCCCTCTGTAGCTCCCTGACCAGAAGGCCCCCCAAAACAGTCTGGTCGTTAATGAAGAAAGTTGAGGAATACTGTAAAATGGAGGATGACGCCCTGCGGGTTAAAGCCGGGCACAGGGCCAGCAAGACAGCCCCATCTGAGATCGTTCAGTCGATAAATTTTGTACCCTCGTGGAGCCCGAAACCACGGAATCTGGCTAAACGAGACAGAAGATGAGATTCACGCCGATCAAGTGACCAATGTCCACAACGGACTAGTGAACAACTTCAAGTGGATAGCAGGCGCATCAGGCGCGCGAACAAGAAATATACGGAGTTGTCGGGGCCGATCAGCACGGTTATGTCTAAAATTCAGCATCTTCCGTTCTTCAAATAGCCACCCAAGATGGTCGGACCTCCCGACACGAGGAGACGAGATAGACGGTGCGAATATCACAAAAACCACGGATATGACACCGACAATTGTTATGCCTTAAAAGATCATCTTGAGGAGTTGGTACAAGACGGTCGGCTTAAGCAACACGTCTGAAAGAACAATTCAACCAAAACAGTTGCTTTACGACAAGATTCACCCCCACACGGCGTAATCCATATGATTTACAGCTTGCCGACGGCATCCGCGGTACATGCAATTCAGTCTTATCTTGACCCCCAGAAGCAAATCACACCAGCAAAACGGCCTCCTGAAGCTCTGAGTATTACTTTCGATGATTCTAATTTGGTCGGCGTAACGCTCCCATACATTGATCCCTTAGTCATCGAATTACGCGTAAACCAATTTACCGTTGAATGTGTTCTCATTGACCAAGGGAGTACTTCGAAAGTTATGTACTACAAGACCTTCATCAAACTCGGTTTCACTGAGTCGGACCTGTCCCCGGCTCATTATCCGTTATTCGACTTCAACGCTAATCCAGAATACCCATTGGGCAAAATCACACTACCAGTTTGAGTGGGCTCTCGATCAGTGGATGTGAAATTCTTGGTTGTCAAGCTGCCTTCGCCGTATAATCTCATCATGGGACAAACTTGGCTTCATACCATGTAGGCCGTGCCAAGCATCTATCATCAACTGCTCCGCTTCCCGACTGAACGCGGGATTGAACTAATCTGTGCACTACTAGAAAATTGGTTTTTTGCGTCTATTTTTTTGCGACGGTCTATTTAACCGTAGCAAAAAATATACTATTTTCTAAATCTAGTTTATGTATGTGCTTTATTTCACTTATTTTCTTTTATTTATATTTGCCCTGGTCAGCCTTGCTCAAACTCTCGACATCGCTCTCTTTCTCTCGCTTGCCCAAACACAGGTATGAATCACTCTTCCTCTCTTGATCTCTCAATATCTCTCGATCTCTCTCTCTCTCTCTCTCTCTCTCTCGATCTCTATCGTCTCTCTCTCTGTATATATAATTTCTAGGGTTTAGATCGGTACATTCATCTGCCCTTCGCGATTTCTATTCTTCAATTTCTATTCTTTGCGATTTCTTCTTATGATCGATGCCTTCAATATCATTTGGAATTCTGTTCTTCGCAATTTCTTTATAGGTACGTGATTTCTGTTTTTCACTATTTCATTTCATGTAGTTTCAATTTCCAGCAAATAATCACTTTGTTCGCACTCTCTTCTTCTCTTCGATCATTGTATTTTCTCTTTCTATCTGCTTCTTATATTTCAATTGTTGTTCATTGAGGCCATAATTATATTTCAATTCTTGATAATTTTTATTGTAATTTTTATTGTGTTTTATTGAGAGATTCTTTGAGAGCAGTGGATTTGGGCCAAGGTTTTTCCCTTCTCTCTTTCATTCTTCTTTCCGATTCGTATAATTTGCAAAGAATCAATTATAATTTTCGTTCGCTAAGTTTTTGATTTCAATAAAGATACAACATGAATGTATGTTTTGATTTCATTATAATTTGTATATGTTGATTACAATTTCAACTGTAGTGCTTATCATTACAAGTTAGATTTGAATTTGATTTTCTATGTGATTTAACATTTTCAAAGTTCCCTGTATGTTTCATAATCTTTGTGATGTTAATTGATTGTGATTTGAATTGTAAGGTTAGCCTTTGGAGAAGCAACAAGACCAGATCCAGAATATTTATGAATTTGATATTGACAACTCTGATGGTTGTGCTATGCTTTAGGTTATTCAAATTTTTTCTCTAAAGCACTTTGAACTACTACTATTAACAATTTAGTCCCTAAAAGTTATTAATAAATCTGCTATAGATAAGCTTGGATATGGTCAAACTACCTATGTATCATTAAATCTGCTATAGATAAGCTTTGGATATGGTCTTATCTGTAGTGGATGGCAATAATTTTATTGGCTATTGAAACAACCACAAGCCAGGTACTAATGGAAAACTTTTATGATATTCCAGTTAATCTTCTCATTTATCTTAGAGGGGTATTTGGAGGCACCCCCATCTCATGGGTTATCAGGGATAAAACAGGAAGATGATTGGTTTTTTTGCTTGATTGTTCTAATATGGCCAGTCTTTTAAATGAAGTTTTTATGATCTGATCCTTGGGTTATACTCCTCAAAAGAGGGCTCTGTTTTTTCCAGACAATGAGATCATAGATTCAGATAATGAAACCAATGTACTTTTTTTTTTTGCTATTTGACAATTTCTCTTTATGTAAAAAAAACCTTTTGCAAGGACTAGTTCCAGTGCATGTTATTTGATAATCACATTCTTTCTCGGGTTTGGTGTGATTTTCAACATGGCACGGCTTATCCTGGATGATTTCACAGGTGGTTTTGAGAACAGACCATGGTGGCAACGCCTCTTAAATGGTTACAGTACTACAACATGGTTGGTGGTGTTAAATCTGGGATCAACTGGGTTGTTGGTTTCATGGTTAATGAAATATGCTGACAATATTGTGAAGGTAATTCCTCCATTTATATAATTTTTAAAACTTGTTACATGCACATTTGCAACTAGATAGTGTTGATTTTAAGTTTGTAACTAATTGATATTGCAGGATGCAAATTTAAGAGAGAGTTTGTTGGGATACTCTTGGTTGTGGGCAAATTTAAGAGAGAGTTTGTTGATATTGCAGGATGCAATATGGTTTCGAGATTAATTGTTGTTTTGAGTGTTGATTCTAGCATCCATTCTCATTTATTAATGTTACAGAGGTTGAAGGTTTGAAAAGAAAGCTAAATGGCAAACTTGGCGCAAATTCACCTGCTCTTCAGATGGCGGGTATGGTTAGTTGAATAGTTTGTGTGATTGCCATCAGAATATAAATGGGCAACATACAAAAATTCCACTAGCAAATAAGAGGGGAGACGTGAAATTCCATAATTTATATGTATTGGGTACATTTCATTGCAAATTAATAATCGGATGCCATATTTTTTTTCCTTGACTCCATTATGTGTTTATAATATATGATAGTCTTTAATGGATCCTTATTCTTGTAATACGGTCATGCCATTGCAGATAGGTCGGTGTGTAGTCATGCGGTGGAGACCAAATTTGAAACCATAATGTACCCATATCGCCCTCCCCATATTACAAAACCAAAGGTAAACTTGCCAAGTACAATGGAATTGCATTATGATTTTTTCATTTTATTTTGTTGTTTGACTAGATTGCTTCACCTCTCTTGTTTGCCTACTATTTTTAAGTTATAAACTTCTAGTTAATCATTTTACTGGGTAATGCAGAATGCAAGAAACTTTTCCTTGTTCACCTTTACGAAAGAGAGTACTTTGCGGCCAAAAATTTGAAACTTCTTGTTGTTCCGTTGTTTGAACTCTACGATAATGTCAGTATGGTAGGAAGTAATTTTCTCTTGTTTGAAGTTATGTGGGTGTAGACTAGTCCAATGCATCATTTCAAATTTGCATTAAGATTTCGCTTTTGCCTCAACTGCTGTCGAGTCAAATTTATGACTTCGTTGCATTTAATCGTTGTCTGGAAACTGGAGGTTCCTTTCAGATCATTATTGACATTGATTTTCTAACATCTTCTGATATATATAGGAAAATCATATATAATAGAAATTAGTTGACAAAAATAAACACCAAATTTTTTTTTTGAATTTAAAAAAATATTTTTGTCCCTAAAAACAGAGAACCATATGAAAATGCATGTTTTTTCATTTTGTTACCAAACTAATTTTTGAAAAGTTTTAGAAAACAAAATTTGAAAACTCACCAAGTCCATTTCTGTAATATCCCGCCCCATGTTGGTTAGGTAGGAAAACTCCCTGTGCTATATATGTGAGTTAACATTCCTTCCAAATAACAACGCATTTTAACCCTCTAAAAAAAAAACGCATTTTAAAGCCGTGACCGTGAGTGCCTAGTCTAAATTGGACAATGTTGTTACAGTGCAGGATGGGAAGATCATAGTTTCTGTGGTGAATATCTCCTAATCATTTTTTCATTTAAAAAATCTTATTGCATCCACCTTGTTTATTTGTTGGCAGAGATATGGGCCGCTTATATCCACCATTCAGTTAGCGGTTGTCTAGATTTCAGTTCAACATGATCCCTGCATAAATTTTGTGTACTCCACGAGCTTTTAGCAGGATAGAGAACCTTAAAGGAGAGTTTAAATTTATTTAGTTTTCAGTTCTGAATTTTGCAGATGACAGTCCCAATCTAGATTATGAGACACTCTAACCTTGAGGCATGGTAACTTGTTATTTGAATTGTGAATGTTTGGGAGATTGGGTACTTTTGATATCATCTTAGACTCTGGTGTTTTTTAAGTTATGACAACAATCTTATGTTCTTGTTATGTAACAAGTATGTTGCTGCAACTTCTTGCTTTTTTTTTTTTTTTTTTTTTCCAGAGTTAGCTATTGGTTTTGAGGATCCTCGTGTGCAACTACATATTGCTGATGGTTAGCTAATAGTTGTTTTGATATATGTTTTTTCCAGAGTTAGCTAATAGTTGTTTTGATATATGTTTTTGCAGATTTTGTTAAGGGAATAGTTGATATTGGGCGGTTGATGGTGGGAGCCAAAGATTATGTTGCTCTTTTTTTCTATTTTCTTTTTTCCTTTCCTTTTTGTTTTTTTTTAAAGACTTGAATTTTTTAGTACAGTTTATTTAAGGATGATTAATGGATAATGTCTATTATAAATTTAATTAATTTGTTAATTTTGTTATTTTTCATTTACAAAAAATTGTTTGGTGCTTGTAATTGATTTTTTTGTTGTAGCAAACTCATGTATGATTTTTTTTAATAAATAATTATTTAAGCATAGTGAAACAATGGTCGCTAAAAGTGGTTTTTATTTTTAATTTTTTTTTGACGGCAAGATAGTATGCATAAAAAGTAGTTTAAGCGATGCAAAATAATTTGCGACCGTTGCTTTGCCGTCGCAAAAAGTATTTGCCACCCCCACATTTGCGTCCCCCATATGCGGTCGCATAGGCCGTTGCAAAAAGTCTTTTGCGACTGTAATTTTATTATTTGCGACGGCATGTGGCGGTCGCAAAAAGTGTTTTTTTTAGTAGTGGTGGTTCCCAAAAATCGACACAAGCATGTTATCTTCTTGCCGCAAAGACACTATGAGAGCTGGAAGTGAATTCTATTGAGGTGCCAGATCGAGAGAGCCTCGACGATGTTGGACAGCTCCCAAGTGAAAAGGCCACAGAAGCCCTAGATCGAGTTGAAATTGACGGGAATCTTGACAGGTTCTTCATGGTCAGCACCTCCTTGAATAAAGTCAACAGGTAGTAGCTAATTACCTTCTTACTTGGCAACCTTGATGTATTTTCATGGTCACCGTATGAGATGCCATGGGTGGATCCATCTGTCTCTCAACACTGTTTAAATGTTGACCCCAAATGTTAGTCGATTATTCAAAAAAGCCGACAGTCAGCCGCAGAACACACTGCTGCCGTTGTTAAAGAAGTTGACCGGTTGCTTGATGTCGGGGCAATTCGAGAAGTGACCTATCTTACATGGCTATCGACTGTGGTTATAAAGAAGAAAAATGGGACTTGGCGTGTTTGTGTGGATTTCACGAACTTAAATAAAACTTGCCTCAAGATTTATTTTCCCCTCCTTAGAATAGACCAACTCGTAGACGCCACGGCACGTCATCAACGTATGAGCTTCCTCGATGCCTACAGAGGCTACCATCAAATTGCTATGCATCTAGAGGACCAAGACAAAACTGCATTCCTCACCCTAAGAGGAACCTATTGCTATAAGGTTATGCCTTTTGGGCTGAAGAATGTAAGGGCAACTTACCAAAGACTAGTCACTACCATGTTCAAGGAGCAACTTGGCCGTACTATGGAAGTGTACATAGACGATATGGTGGTCAAGTCCAAAGAAGAGCAAACTCATCTAGTTGATCTAGAAGAGACATTCGACATTTTATGCAAGTACAAAATGAAGCTGAACGCTTTCAAATGTGCATTTGGGATCGGATTTGGAAAATTCGTTAGCTACATTGTCAACCACCAAGGAATCGAAGCCAACCAGAGGCAAATCACAGCAATCCTAGAACTCGGCTCCCCTCAATCGGTCAAGGAGGTTCAAAAGTTGATGGGGATGGCTGCCACACTCAACAGGTTCATCAGTCATTCCACAGATCGCTGTCGACAATTCTTTCATACCCTGCGGCCGGGTAAAGCTTTTGAATGGACCTCTGAGTACGAAGCCGCTTTCAACGGTCTGAAGACTTACCTACGATCAGTTCCACTCTTGACAACACCTTCGGTAGGTGACCCGCTCATTTTATATCTGACAGTTTCCGACCTGGCCGTCAGCGCCATACTGTTAAAGGAAGAGCTTGGGGAGCAGTGCCCAATGTATTATGTGAGCAAGGCAATGGTTGACGCCGAAACACATTACCTTCTGTTGGAAAAACTCATCCTAGCCCTCGTCATGGCAGCAAGAAAACTGATGCATTACTTTCAGGGGCATACCATCGAGGTACTAACAGACTACCCCCTCCGGTTAGTACTCCGTAGTGCAGAAGCATTAGGGCGCGTTTCAAAGTGGGCTCTCGAACTCAGCCAGTACGATATTTAGTTTCTACCTAGAACCTCAATTAAGGGGCAAGTGCTTGCCGACTTTGTGGCCGAATTCACTGGGGTAATTGCCGACTTCAAGTCTGATCAAATTCAACCTAAGCCAAATTGGAGAATTTATGTTGGGGACATTTGGCAGTTGTATTGTGATGGATCGTCCAATCAACGCGACAGCGGGGCGGGCATAGTAATCATGGCTCCCGACGGGGCAATAATCGAGCAGATTGTCAAACTGGGCTTTGATGCATCGAACAATGAGGTCGAATATGAAGCACTGTTAACCGAGTTACAGAATGCACATCTCCTTGGTGCTTGGCGTCTGCTTATGTTCTGCGATTCAAAGCTAGTCATCAACCAATTGAAAAGGAATACGCAGCCAAAAATGACTGTATGGCAGCTTACATGAAAACGGTGAATTCTTTGCTGGAAAAATTCGACCATCATGAACTAAATCAAATAACTTGGGATCAGAACACACATGCAGATGCCCTGGCCTGCCTAGTCTCTGCCATCAACTCAGAAATAAAACGGACAATTGAAGTAGGATTTATCCCTGAGTCGAGCATTGTCCCCTCAAAGTCAACTCAAATTAATGTCATAGAGTCAGGTCCAAGTTGGATGGACCCTATTACTGCATTCCTATCTTCTGAACAGCTCTCGACGGAAAAGAAAGAAGAACACAAACTACGAAACAAGGCCCTGCGATATTACTCGCATCCGCAAGGAAAGCTCTACAAAAAATCCCTTTCAGGTCCATATCTAGAATGCGTTCATCTGGATAAAGTCGAAGAACTCCTGACTAAAATACATGAAGGTAGTTGTGGTGCTCATTTTGGCGGGCGCTCTTTGGCTCATCGAGTTGTGACACAAGGATATTATTGTCCGACAATGAGAGCTGATGCCGAATGTTGTGTCAAGAAATGTGAATAGTGCCAGAAGTTCTTCCCTTTAACCCATTTGCCTGTTGAAGACTTAAGCTCTATCACCAGTCCTTGGTCATTCGCCCAATGGGGACTTGATATCGTTGGACCATTACCTCATGCCCCGGGCAACAAGCAATTTTTTATTGTTGCGATGGATTACTTCACAAAATGGGTCGAAGCGGAGGCACTAATGCACATTCAAGATACTAATGTTAAGTGTTTTGTATGGAGAAGCACTTATCTCAGACAACGGCAGCCAATTTGATTGTGCTGTCTACCAAGAACTGTGCAGCAAGTATGGTATTCGGCCTTATTTCTCCACGCCAGCTTATCCACAGAGCAATGGTCAAGCCGAAGCCTCCAACAAATCCATCTTCGACGGCATCAAGAAGAGGCTGGAAAAAGCTAAAGGCAGATGGGTCCAAGAATTGCTATGTGTGTTGTGGGCTCATTGCACTACGCCGAGGCGATCTACTGGGGAAACGCCGTTTGCGTTATGCTTTGGAACCCAAGCAATCATCCTCCTGGAAAATTGGCCTCCCAACCTTGAAATCGAAAGTTTTTGATATGGACCGAAATGACATGATGTTAGCCTTGGGTTTGACTCTGATTGAAGAACGACGAGACCGTGCCGTTGCGTCCATGGCACGGTACCAGCAACAGCTTGCTAAGTCATATAATCAACGTGTTCAGCTACGCCGCTATACACAAAGACAATTGGTCTTCAAGAAAGTACTTTTGGCTGCCAGGAATCCGGCCGACGAAAAACTGGGTCCTAACTGGAACGGCCCCTGTCAGATCGATTTAATCGCAGGAACAGGGCATATCAGCTCAAAGACATGTCTGGGAGAAGTCTGCCACGTCCTTGGAATTCCACGCATTTGCGTAAATTTTATCATCAACCCGATATGTGGGGCATGATGACTTGTTCTGAATGTTCGCTGTGTACAACTTTTACTTTTATAATGCAAGACTTCTTATCTAACTATATGGAATTATAGTTGGAAGTAATAAGCCTCCAGATTTGGAGTGCCCTTCGTGGATATCACGATTGGCCAAGATAAAAAGCCTCCGAATTCGGAACCCCATCCGTGAATGACACGTTTGGGCCAAATAAGCCTCCGGATTCGGAGCGTCCTTCGTAGATATCATGATTGGCCAAAAAGCCTCTGAATACGGAGCCCCATCCGTAAATGACACGTTTGGGCTGAATAAGCCTCCAAATTCGGAGCGCCCTTCATGGATATCACGATTGGCCAAGATAAAAAGCCTTCGAATTCGGAGCCCCATTGGTGAATGACACATTTGGGCTGAATAAGCCTCCGAATTCAGAGCGCCCTTCGTGGATATCATGATTGGCCAAGCTAACAGCCTTCGAATTCGAAGCCCCATCCGTAAATGACACGTTTGGGCCGAATAAGCCTCCGAATTCGGAGCGCCCTTCATGGATGTCACGATTGGCCAAGATAAAAAGCCTCCGAATTTGGAGCCCCATCCGTGAATGACACATTTGGGCTGAATAAGCCTCCGGATTCGAAGTGCCCTTCGTGGATATCACGATTGGCCAAGATAAAAAGCCTCCGAATTCAGAGCCCCATCCGTGAACGACACGTTTGGGCTGAATAAGCCTCCAGATTTGGAGCGCCCTTCGTGGATATCACGATTGGCCAAGCTAACAGCCCCCGAATCCGGAGCTCTATCCGTGAATAAGACGTTTGGGCCGAATAAGCCTCCGGATTCGGAGCGCTGTTTGGGGATATCACGATTGGCCAAGATAAAAAGCCTCCGAATTTGGAGCCCCATCTGTGAATGACACGTTTGGGCCAAATAAGCCTCCAAATTCGGAGTGCCCTTCGTGGATATCACGATTGGCCAAGATAAAAAGCCTCCGAATTTGGAGCCCCATTCGTGAATGACACGTTTAGGCTGAATAAGCCTCCGAATTCGGAGTGCCCTTCGTGGATATCACGATTGGCCAAGCTAACAGCCTCCGAATCCAGAGCCCTATCCGTGAATGACACGTTTGGGCCAAATAAGCCTCCGGATTCGGAGTGCCCTTTGGGGATATCACGATTGGCCAAGATAAAAAGCCTCCAAATTTGAAGCCCCATCTGTGAATGACACGTTTGGGCCGAATAAGCCTCCGGATTCGGAGCGCCCTTCATGGATATCACGATTGGCCAGGCTAACAGCCTCTGAATCTGGAGCCCCATCCATGAATGACACGTTTGGGCCGAACAAGCCTTCGGATTCGGAGCGCCCTTCATGAGCCAAGATAAAAAGCCTCCATATCCAGAGCCCCATCCGTGAATGACACGTTTGGGCCGAATAAGCCTCCGGATTCTGAGTGCCCTTCGTGGATATCGCGATTGGCCAAAAAGCCTCTAAATCTGAAGCCCCATCTATGAATAACACGTTTGGGCCGAACAAGCCTCCAGATTCAGAGCCCCATCACTGGGCCAAGGCAAAATGACTCCTAATTCGGCACGCTTTTCATGAATATTATGAATAACAAGCATAAGCGTAGTTGATAAAAAATGGAGGAAGATCGATAGTGTTTTGTCTTCAGCTTTATTCAGCATTATTGCCCACCTTATACTAGAAACTAAACAAGCATGCAAATTATGCAAAAGAGAAAAATCATTCTGATTGAATTCAACCACTCCAGTACAATTATGAATTCAAACAACCCATTATCTCGTATATGAATTTATTAAATTACACATGAGCTTAAAATCAGGGGATCGCATATGCAATAGTAACTAGCAACATGTAATTCAAAGAATATGTTTGGTACACCAAATATATCGATTGAGAGAAATTGAAACAACATGCAAACGTTTAAAATAACAATTTTTATTGAATTAATCGATAATACATAATTCGCTCCCAATCTACATTAGAGCGATACAATGTTTTATCTTCAGTTTCATTCGGCATCTCCCTCGTCATCACTTTTCTCGACTTCGAAAGTCGCGAAGGGAAAATGATGACTCTGATATAACGACAACGCCGAATCCACGCCTGTTACCCAAAGAGCCTCTGCGGCCTGGAGAGCCTTAACCCACCTATGCTTAAATCCATGGTTCTCACATCGGCAGACCTTTTCGGCGATTTTTTCCTTTGTCTTTTATATCCCGACTTTTTGGCCATCGTGGAAGCCTTGTTCATAGGACCTGGTCTTTGCGGCCTCTATTGCAAACATGCTTTCCGTATTGCGATCGGCAATCATATGACTTATTAGCTGTTGGGTCACCCTTTTGTCCACAATCAGGTTAGCTTGTCTGGCCGATTGTGTCTTAATGGTTTTGACCTTTCTTAGTTCGCGCTCGGTCTTCTCCACACGAGCTTCTAAGCTTCAAATGCGTTCATCCTTCTGCTCTATCTCCCGCCGCGCGGCGCGAAGACGCATGCCGATTCCATAGGCGATATACAGCCCTTTCACAACTCCATGGATGCCCTCCCTAAACACTTCAAAATTAGGTCGACCGACCACCGACTGCTGGACTTCTGGTGGAAAAATTTGTCGAGCAAACTCAACCGCCACATTTGGGTCGTGCACAATTGAATCCACTTTCGTCATCAGTTTGTTCCCCACAAAAATCGCAAAACTCAACGGGCGCAAAGTCGCACTGGCTTCTCCCCTCGAGCGAGGTTGAAGGGAGCTGCCCCGTTGCTGTTTTTCCCTTCTAGGTGACCCACTTCGACGACGTGGGGACTGGCGTTTTTCACGTTCCCTCGATGTCTTGCTCCCCATGCACATTGGCTCGTCACCTCAATTCATCTCTGCATCTAACTCAGCGAGTGTCCTCCCTTCTCCTCTGCTATTGAAAAATACTCTTTTTGCCATCCACAACAGTCGTCCAGCTTAGTTCAACACAATGCTTTTTCCCTCCCACAATTTGTTGGATTTAAACACAAAAATGGCACCTACGCGCACGCAGCACCCACCCCATTTATTAATTACGGGAGCAGCATCCCCAAGGCGACCTCATCAATACCCAATTTCAAGACCTTGTCGATCATTTCATGTGCCCCAGCCGCTCCACGACTTACTGTTATTCAACATCCCAGTTCATGCACCGGTTGGGGCAAGGGCAGATTCTTTAATCTAATCGGAAAATATCCAGGTCTGATGCCGATCATTTAGTGTGCCCCAGCCGCTCCACGACCTAATGTCATTCAGCATCCAAGTTCATGCACCAGCTGGGGCAAGGGCAGATTCATTAATCTCATCGGCAAATGTCCAAACCTTGCCGATCATTTCCTGTGCCCTAGTCGTTCCATGACCTAATGTCATTCGGCCTTCCAGTTCATGCACTAGCTGGGGCAAGGGCCAATTCTTTAATCTAATCAGCAAATGTCCAGACCTTGCCGATCATTTCAAGTGTCCCAGCCGCTCCACGACCTAATGTCATTCGGCCTTCCAGTTCATGCACCAGATGGGGCAAGGCCAGATCCATTAATCTAATCGGCCACACCTCGAGATCTTAAGCCATTTTACTTGTTAGTCTAACGAATATTCATGCCTTTCCAAGTCGTTAATTGCCGATTATTTTAGTTATTCGGTTAAATAGCAAAGAGGCAAAGGATGCTTAACTGATTCGGTTAATTTATTGAATGTTTAATTTACCCGTAGCAAACAGAAAAGCATAAGGAATTGTCATTAATAAATTAAAGACAGATGAAAAATAGTATATGCAGTAAATTGGAGAGCACAGAAAATTTTCATTAATAAATTGAGCACAAACAGCAGTCATTTTACACATGAAAATTAGCTTACATTTAAAGAAATGAAAATCTACTAACAAAAACTATGCATCTAAGATGCCTACTAAAAACAAAAATATCCCTTAATCAATCTTCAGGGTCAAACACCAATGGCTCAACATCTACCTACTCGTATAGAATCAGTTGCGCCAATGTCACACTCACAGCAATGAGGGCTTTGAGCCAGCCGTGTTGGAAGCCTCGATTCTCGAACTTGGGGACTTCTTCCACATAGTTGTCCAAGGCGGTGTCCTTCCCAACTTGGAACACTTTGGAAATCTCAGAGTCGGCTACTTCCTTCGCCTTCCTCGATTCTTCCAAGTCAGTTTCCAGCTTGGCAATCACTTCCTTGGCTAACTTCAGGGCATCTTCGCTTGCCTTTGCCCTCTCTTCGGCGGCAAGCCTTAATTGGTCAGAATTCCTCGCTCACTCGGCCTCGAAGTTAGCTCTCACATGTTCCTCCTCCACTTACGATGCCTCAGAATTAGCCCTTTGAGAGGCCGCCACAGCCTTGTTCTTTTCATTGTCAATTTCGGATTTCAGGAAGCCGATCTGTTCTATGGTGTCATGTTGACAGCGGTTGATTTCGACTATCCTGCCCATCGTCTACAAAACAAGAAAATGGAGTTACAGCAAACAAAAAATAAGAAAAACATATATATGTACTTAGTCGAAAGATTGCAGATAAGGCAAGTGATGTACCGATAAGGCCAACTGAGCGGCTAAAGCAATTAGCATTAGGTCTGGCTCCGCCTGAAATGCGGCTTTGTCAACTGACAGGGATATTGAGAAGGCCATGCTCAAGGCCACAGTCAGATCCTTCAAGGCTAATGCATCAGAGGCAATCGACAAATTCCTTATCCTTGGTTGAACGGTGAGCGGAACAACCAAGTCCGATTCCTCAATGCGCGGCCGTTTGTCACCTTGGTCCTCATGCTGGACGGCTTCTTATTCGGCGGGGCGTTTTTCCCCCCTATGCTCAGCCTCATCCGCTCGTTCTGCTTGCTCCATCGCGGCCATTTCGATCTGAGCCGTCTCTTCCGCAATAACAGGCAGAGAGGATTCAGCGACTGCGGCAGGTGGAGTTTCCGATCGAGCAGCCATCCTTTCAGCGTTTTTTCTCCTGGCAAGTTGCGTGAGCGACTCCCCAGCCATATACTCAAGATAGGCGCTGGGAAAGTCTCCTAAGTCTGTAAAAATGTCTTCGAAGGAGACGTCCCCTCGGCCCGACGTGGATGGAAGGTCTGACGAATTGAGTCCGACTTCCTCAAAGGCTGAGTTAGGAGCCTCGTCTACCTCGGCTTCTAACTGGTTCAAGTTCTCGGCGATTTCTTCGACCGCTTGCTCTTCCACGTGCTTCGAATCGAAGTCTTCCAAACCAATTTGCCTTAAATTTTTGATGTTAGGAAAGATAAGGACCGTAAGATGGTCTTTCCCTCTGGGAATTAGAATGCGGTCTGCTGCCGAAAACGTTGCGTAAGTCGACTCGTACCGTAGGAGAAAATGGGCTGCCCTCCCCTGTTTCTGGAGGCTGGGACGGCCAACGAACTATAGTGCAATTTTAATTTTCGCAAGCACGGCGTCGCCAGCTAAAACCAACACTTTCTTCAAATCGTTGCCTACATGAATAGAACAATTAGTACATGGAAGAAAAGCCGAATACATGTATGATAATAAAAAATAGAAAAATAACGAAAATAAGCTATACGGCCACTTGGTTCGCCTTTTTTCCTTGGCACGGGATCTAGGCGATCTTCACCCTCGCCGAATTCTCAGTTGCCTTGGACAATGACCATTACATCGTCAACACGCTTGCCGGAACTGGCAAGCATGGTCACTAAGTGATGATCAGTATCCTTGGCTCTGGGAAAATAACATCTCAGCTGGCCAGTAGACTTGGTTAAGGCATAACAATGCCAAATAGCAGGTATACCTAGGTTAATCCTAAGGCATCGATTCAACTTTATAATCCCCATTATGATTCAGAAAAAATTTACGTTAGGCTGGGAAGGGATTAGACCCCTGTGTCGGAGGACAACCCTTACAAATGGGTGAAGGGAAAAACGAACTCCGTCTTCAGCAATCGATAGGAGAGGAAAGATGATTGTACTCTCATCAGTCATCTCCATATCAGTGGTGCTGTCTGCCACGAGTGACAGATGGACGTCGTCGGGGATCGAATAATGGCGTCGGAAGCCGAAAATTCGACCCGCAAAAAAGAGTTCCTTCAAATGTTTTGCCATCCTAGCTAGCCTAAGGATTATACGAAGCTAAAAATAAACGAGGAAATGGGATTCGAAATGAAGGAGAAGAAAACTTACAAGAAACAGAAGAGATAATGAGAGACAGGAGGAAGTTGCAGAAGTCGCGAAATGGAGGTATATCGAAAGGCAAACCAGAAGCTTTGAGTATTCAAAAAGAACTTACACACGAAGGGACAACATAGTTTCAAATCGCATTAAATGAAGAACGCGTATGAAGAGGCGGGAACATGTAATAATGCTTAAAAAGCGTCTGCTCTAACATACATTGGAATGAGGTTAGCTGCCATTCTTTCTTTGACTTCTCAAATTCAAAAATAAACATGCCATTCGAAACCAAACATGCCAAATAATTAGCGTTAATAGGATGTTTGGGGGGGGCAATTGTGGAAACCAAATATTCCAGGGGGGCAATAAGGCCGGGTACAAGTATGAGATCGGTCAAGGACGGATCTTGTATTCGGCATTGATCCTAGTCGAACTCAGAGCCGAACAGGATAATCGGCATCCCAACCAGCAGAACAAGAACCGAATAAATAGACGTGCAATAGATCAAAGGTAGTCCCGACCCTAAAGCCCAAGGGAAAGAATATAAATAGAGGAGCATCAACCAGAGAAAGGCATGTGAGAAAAAGTCTAAAGTTAAGATATAAGCAACCAAGAGAGTATACAATGACTTGTTCGTCAGAGTGCTAATTCCGGCACCCCCGACCGGAGTGTTCATTCCTTTTCAAGTGACTAGCTGAGGATCTCGAGCATCCCATTAGATCCAAAGAGTATTTCCAAACCACTTATCCACGGCTTTATTAGTTAGTTAACTAGCTTATTCATTCGGACTCTCCTTCATGAGAGCGCAAACTTGTAATAACGTGTATGTCTTCTAACCCCACGTCTTTCTCCCTTGTATTTACTAGCTTATGATGGTTAGTTTAGGGACATCATGTTTTGTTTAGCATACTTCATGTTTGCATCCATTTGTATTTCATGCACCGAGGCTCGGTTTATCATTCTAACTTGCATTGTTAGTTTAAATACTTCTTTGAATACATGCTTACAACACATGCAATCGACTTGATTCATATACCATATTAGTAGCCGAGCCTGTTAATTGCATATTGCATGTGTTGCATTAGTCATATTGTATAGTTAGGAATCATGCATTTTTCTAACTCATTTCTTTTTTTTGGCTTGGAGTACTAGGTAAGCCCTTACTCGTTGTAGCATATCGCATGCGTATGATTGTTGCCATATCTAGCATGCTTGCCTTGAGGCTAAGTGCTTAAATGATAAACTGCTCGAATGTCTGTGGGTGAAGGCTTATTGCTTGAATTGGAATAATTTGAGTAATGTTCATATGCGATTACTTTTTCAAGTGGTACGTATTTGAAATAATTTTCAAAATAAACATGAATAAAGTGTTACAATTCTTGCAAAGTTAGTCTATACTTTTGTGTGCGCGCATCACATAGTAATGCTAGCCTAATAAATCGGAACAAGAGCATATGATGTACATAAGATTCATATCATGATTAGTAGAGGCCGATCTTTGATCGGGCAAGTGGGAGTGCTTAATTCATTCATGACCTTCCCTCTCGTACCTAAGTTTTCGAGCCAAGACAATCTTGGTGATGACGGATACGTGACCTTTGGCACGAGTCATGGGTTTTCTAAATTTTCCAAAAATATTTAGGTGGCGACTCTATATCTGGCAAAGCAGTCCATTTTTGGCAATTTGATTCAAAATTGATTTTTCAAAAGATTTTCCGGATTGGGACTCTTTGGTGTTTATCTATTTCACATTGCACTTGTGAAATCAGATTTAGAGCCGCAAGAGTCCGATATTGTAGGGCTTATTTCAACTTCTGAAAGGTGGCGCAAAAAAGTCGAGCTACAGGATGGATATACTGAATCTGCCATTACTTTGCTGAAGTGGTTCAAGATGTCGTATATTGACCATTTCGATGGCTCTGGTGATCCAATGGTGTATTTGCACCTGTTTTCTGATATCCTATGACCAATGGGTTTGACCCAAGTTTAGAAGTTGTCACTATTTAGCCAAACCATGTCTAGAATAGCTGCCATCTGGTATGCAAAATTGAAGGACTCTATGAAACAGAGCTGCCAAGAGTTGGCCGAATCCTTCGTTGCCCAATATTCCTATAATATGCAAATCGAGATCACAACTCTTGATCTTGAGGTAACACGTCAGGAATCGAAAGAGGGCTTCTTAGAGTTTGTTATGCGATGAAGGGTAAAGGCGGCTATGATGGCAAATAGGCCTCCAAAGAAAGAGCAAGTTCGTATCAGTATTAGAAATTTGCATGAAAGTCTATTACAAAAAATGATAGTCCTCTTACTATTCAACTTTAAGGGCCTCCATGAAATTGGGGTTCAAATCGAGGATGCCATCAAACAAGGGATCATTGTGGAAGATAATGAGTCTTTGAAGAAGAATGTTGTTCGCTGTTACAATGCTACTACCAGTGGTAGCACAGCTATGAACTCCTCATAACTAAACACTGTCACCACTCCCATCGAAAACCATTTTCTGATAATAGCCAAAAACCAACCACTTCAACTCGGCCCCAAGCCCGAAATTTCCATCCATTTTACATGGCTCTCTCTTAAGCCTTGAAAACACTACTAGAAAAAGGGCACCTAGAGCTCCTAGAACCCCGACCCCTTCCAAATCCTTTTCTACCAAGACATGACCCCGCTAAATACTATGCCTATCATCAACAGTACGGTCATGATACGAACCGTTGCATCCGCCTCCGTCATAAGATTCAGGATCTTATTAAATCTTATTGACGAAGAGATCATAGCTCCACCAAAAAGACCTTATATCTTCACACCTCAACCTAATCCATACACTACCATCTGCTTACAACCCCAGCATATACATCACCCCGACCTATTTACCCAAGCCTAAGGTATTCATTTTAGAAAGCACGAACTCATGTATGATGGATGCACTTGAACCCCAATCATCTCAACCCCATGAACCCACTACTTCGGAGCTAATAAGCATGATTAAAGATCTTCAGAGAACTGTGGCAGATCTAACCTTTGGGATATTGGCTCCATCATCAACCACATCACATACCAGAAATTTTACATCAAAAGGCTCTCCAATCTTGGGACAAGCTGCATTTGAAAAAGGCTAACCCAAAGCCGTTTCAAGTTTGGGTGACAATATGTCAACAATGAATGGGCCTCACTTCGATATAGCCACCCAATCTCTTGGCAAAACTGAAACAAGTGGCAAGAACAAGGTCGGGGCAAGCAATGATCCCTATGAACATCTTCAGTGGGCTATTGAGGCTTTGAAGGGCAAAAGGCTGAACAAGCAGCAAGTGCTTACAGTTGTTACAAAAACTGTGGATGATACTTTTGTCGCTCAGGTTGGGAGCATTTTGAATCAAGAGGCAAGCCAAGAAAAGGGATGTCGTACTAGAAACATCCATTTCAGCTCCAATCCTACACTCTTAAGGGATCATCGAACCCAGTCAACACCTGCTAACCCCTCTGTCAATCCTGTCAAGACTAGTAACCGCACCTTCAATCTCCTTTTCATGACCTTATCCAAAGCTGTCCAAATCCTCATCAGACAAGGCCATCTCAAACCCCTTGACCCTCGGCCTCTCCTTAATCCCCTTCCAGCCAAGCATAATGTTACTGTCGACCACCTGAACTCCGCTCCGCGCACGAGGGCGCGAATTGGGTTCATAGCTACTACAATTCGGACTCCTGTCACGGTTTTGAATCTAATCTCACAAAGTGCAATGTAAGACTGATAAATCACCAAAGAGTTCAAATCCGACAAATCGTTTTGGAAAATTGATTTTAATCAAAAGCCGCCAAACATGGACTGCTTTGCCAGATTTCAGAGTCGCTACCTAAATATTTTTTGGGAAATTTAGGAAACCCTGACTCATGCCTAAGGCCACATGTCCGTCATCACCAAAGTTGCCTCGGCTCGGGAACTTGGGTACGAGAGGGGAAGGTCATGAAATGAGCACTCCCACTTGCCCAATCAAAGGATCGACCTCTACTAAACATGATATGTTATTTTAAAAACACATGTGTTCCTTTTCCATTTGTTAATCTAACTTACTATGTGATGCGCGTAGCATACAAGTATAGACTAAATTGCTTGATTTGGAACAAAACATCTCGTGTTTGCTTTTTCGAATGTGGTTTGAAGGTGCTACTCGCAAGTAAGCTAAAACACGGATTTGCCACCAAACAAGGTGGGTTTAAAACATGATGATTTGCCACTTCAAGTGGACTTAAAACTCACATTTTGATGAATTGTTCTAATTCAAGTAATGAAGCCTTCATCCACAGGCATTCATGCAGTTAAACACTTAAACAAATAGCCTCATGGCAAGCATACTAACATGGCAACATACACATCTTATGCAGTATGCTAAAGCGTAAACACTTACAGTGTACACCAAGCCAAAACAAAAGCTAGTTAGAAATCAATGCATGATCCTAGCTATGTTATCAATGCCTAATGCAACACATGCAAAGACGCAACTAAATAGGCTCGGCTATTCTAAGATGGCATATGAATGCAACACTCGATAATCATGTATTCAAATAGGTATTGAAAGACAATGTAGTTTGAATGATGCGCCAAGCCCAGTGCATGCAAGACGAATAAATGGATGCACGCATGCAAAGCATAAGGTATGCTAATTGAAATATACCCTAAACTAACCATCAAAAGATGATAAGTAAAAGGGAGAAAGAAGTGGGGGTTGGAAGACATGCACGCACACACGCACACTTATTACAACGTTTGCCCTCTCGACGGAGGGTCCGAATAAATGAGAGCTAAACTAAGCTACACTAAGCTACTTATTACAAACCAATTAATTAACTATGCTAAGCTAATTAATTACAAACCGAATTGAAACTAGCTATGCTAAGCTAATTAGAATATTACAAAGATGAATTAAATTAGCTAAGTACATTAACTAATTAATTACAGAAAATTGGCAAATTAACTAGCTAAGTAAAGTAGTTAAAATGGCCTCGAGGGGAGGGAAACATGCATGCTCGATTTGCTTCGCCCGGAAATGCATTACTTTGCCACAAGTTGTCTTTGTTTGCACTTGCGGTGACCTCAGAACATCGAACGCTCTTTCAAGTTGCATCTACCTCAAAACAGGAGCATTCTGGACAAATTTACTCCAACTGGTCGGCAAGCTACCTCAATTGGCCGGCCGGCCACTTTAAGTGGTCGGCAGGCTAGTGCAAGTGGTCGGTCGACCACTTTCCTTTCCAGAACCTCAACTTTGCTACAACATAGATCAACAAAGGCATAACAAAGCATTTACAAGGAAATGTGTGTGCAACTACTCTCCTTATCATTTCTCAAGCTCAAAGGAGTGTAGTACTCAACTCTCAAGCCACCAATCACGTATCTCAATGTATGATGGCCAAAGAGCCAAGCTTGCAGAATATTAGTGAATGCACAAACAACACATAAGAGCCTCTGCCTCTATCATGCATGATCAAGAGGGTTGGCAACCAAGAAACGCAACACGTTTCATCACTTCGAGTATGAAACGTGCCACATTCCTTGTGTTTGAATTAATGTCCGATCCAAACACAATGCAATGCAAACAAGATGCCTATCTTTCAATGCTAAAGTGGCATGCACAAGACTCTATCAGTTAAACAATGCATGCATGGCATGTTTAGAAGCTAAGGCATCAAAGCTAGTGAAGTGTATTACACATGAGGCATGCAATATCAATCTCAAATGGTCAAACCACATATGGACAGACCTAAGATGCTCCAAAACAGTGGCCAATACACACCAAAACTTTGGCACAAAAGACAAGAAACGCATGCTCACTCATTTGCTTACAAGCAAGGCATAAAGCTTAACTTTCAAACACATTGAAAGAGTGACATATATGAGAGCATGACAGAGGCACAAGCACTGAAATCATATGCCAAACGATGACATATCATGCAAACAACACAAGTATTGTATGCTAGAGTCCTTAAGCATTAAAGCTAGCGAAGTACACAACACTAGGACTATGTAATACAATGCTCAATGGACTAAACTAGCCCTAAACAAATCTCATGCATGCCAAGACAGTGGCCAAAATGATCTGAAATGATGGCATGAAAGGCAAGATAATGATGCTCACGCATTGGCTGATCAACAAGGCATAAGGGCACAACTCTTAAACATAATTAAAGAGTGATAAACATGAGAGTACGACAAGGCTAAATGCTCTGAAATTATGTGTTTAATGATGCCATATCACATAAACATCACAAGTAAGGCATGGTAGAAGGCCCAAAGCATAAAGCTAGTAAAGGGCACTACACAAGAGGCATGCAATACAATGCACAAACAACCAAACCAGCCTAAAACAGAGCTCAATTAGGCCAAAACAAAGACCAAAACATGCTGAAATGGTAGCCTAAAAGCTTAAGCAAGCATGCATACGTATTGGCTCATAAACGAGACACAAAGCATGACTCTTAAACACAATCAAAGAGTGGAATATGTGAGAATGTGATAATGCTATATTCACTGAAAACATGTGAGAAATGAGGCTAAGGCTTGGTTTGGGATAACTAAAAAAAGTCAAAAAGTCAAAAAGTTACTATCATATTTAAGTCACATCATCTTATTTAAGTCACATCATCTCTTTACCACATCACTTCAAACCCAATCCATATCCAACTCATATTTCATAAAAATTCAAAAAGTACACTTATTTTAGTTTATCCCAAACAACCCCTAAGGCATGTAATCACCACAAGTAAAGCATGCAAGAGGCTTTGAAACTCAAAACTAGTCAAGGCCCTTACACTACGACCATGCACAACAAGCCTCACGTGGCCAAGACCACTCAAAACAAAGCTAAGGGAGGTCAAAATAATAGCAAAAGCATGCTAAGATAGAGCTAACATAAGCTAGAATTAGAGGCATAAAGCATGATGCATGCTAGGCCAACAAAGAGGATTACACTACAAGTGCAAAAACCTAGCAAAAGGCATCCCCACCAACCAAAATCAGAGTTAAGATATGTCAAAATAACACCAAAAATATGCTGGAGCTAGACTAAAACATGCTAGAAAGATGAGCTAAAACATTAAGCATGCAAGGCTAGTATGCAAAGTTTACACTACAAGTGTAACATGCAAGCAACCAATGATCAATACAACCCAAAATAGAGTTATGGCAGGCCCAAAAAGTCACAAAATCATGCTTAAACAAAGCTTAAGGTAAGGAGAAACTCATGCTCATTTGGCAACCCAACAAGACAAGCAAATAAGACAAGAGGAGGGGGGGACCACCCCCTCTTATTTTGGGCCACAAAATCAAGTTTCTACCACTGAAATTCCTCTAAGTTTCAGTGGTAGAAAGGCCATGCAAAGGCTAAAACAAAAGCTTCAAAGGATGACTCAAAAGCTTAGCAAATACGGCATACAAGGGGGTGAAACACCCCCAACTCCTACAAAGCCTTAAACAACCATTTTTAACACTTAAAAATAGAGTTTTTTTTGTAGTTGACAACTAGGCCAAAATAAGCATGCAAAGGTGGCTTAAACTAGTATACAACAAACAAGCTTAAGAGGAGAAGAAGCTTACCCTTGTAGCACAGCAAGAAGGCAGCAACTTCAACAATAATTTTGGACCAAAACCAATGCTAAGACCTCAAAACAAGCTCCAAGGTGCCTCAGCTCCAAAGTTAAGGTGCTTGACTCGGTGTTTGTGTGCAAAAGTGTGAAGAAATAACACTTCTAAGCACAAAATAGCACAAATATAGAGAGAGTGTGAGAATTCTAGAGAGAAGGAGATATTTTTGCTTTGAAAATGCTGAACCCCTAGAGAAGGAGAGGAGCCTCCCCTCTTATAGACCAAGCAAGCGAAAAAGCTTGCCCAATCCCTCCATACACGTGTATGGAGGATAATTTTAGTGAGCCACAGCTGGCTCAAAATATCTACAAATATTTAAAAAAGAGAAAAAGTGGCTACCGACCAGTTAAGGTGGCCTGCCGACTAGTTAATTGGTCGGTCGGCCACTTTAAGTGGCCTACAAGAGGAAAAAGTGGCCAGCCGATGCCAAAAGTGGCCAGCAAGGCCCCCTTTTCCCCAAGGCAAAAGGCAACAAGGTATGGTCTAAAAACAAACCAAAAGGAAGGGATCCAAGAGACCCCAAGACAAGGCACTCAGCTGAAAGCACCCGAAACTAGCCTACCGGCCATCGTAAGTGGCCTACAAGGGAGAAAAATAGCCTATAGTTACAAAAAGTGGCCTACAGGCCTCTCTCTCCTGCCAGGCAAAGGCACCAAGGTATGGTCCAAAAACAAGGCCAAGAAGAAGAGAGTTAAGAGACCCCGAGACAAGGCACTCAGCCGAGACCTTCAGGCGCTTGAAACAAGCACAAATATGTGCAATCATTGTGTGCACAAATGATGACATCTGAGTCTTAAGGTCGGTCAAAAATGGGGTGTCTACAACTGCCAAGTATTGTGCCTTTCATTAACAAACTGGCCATGACACTTACTGTTGTTTTCGTCTTTGCCATGAAGTTCAAGATCTAATTGACAAAAAGGTCATCACTCTACCGGGTCCTACAAAGTCTATCGGCGCTGGATCTATGCACTTGGGGGATAATGTGACTATGTGATCGGGGATGAACCACCTGTTGATGGCACGTGCCTTTAAATCATTGCATTGACCTAAGTTTTTCAAAACTTTTCTAACACCATAATGAAAACAAAGAGGAGGAATTCCTCAGGATTTGTAAAACTTTCATCAACTGAGAAAAAGAAAGGCGTGCTAAGCCCTTAATGATTGAGATCATGTCTGTTAATGCGAGTACTGAAAAGGATCCTGGCTTGATCCAGATTGGTTCTACATTGTCTTCACAGGGGCATGAGCGACTAGTCGCTTTATTAAAAGATTTCAAGAAATATTTTTGTGTTGTTCCACAAAGACATGCCTAGAATTGATCTTGAGATTGTACAACTTAGGATCACTCTTGGCCTCAAGACTCGACCCCTTTTATTTTCAAACCTTGAACCTTGATTCAGATGTTCAATGATCAACCACAATTTGAGGCTTGTATGGCCGGGTTTCAAGCAGCCCCTAAACTAGGGGCAATAAGGTCGAATGTGATCGAAGGAAGCTTGCATAATTGGATAAGAAGTAGCCCTTGAACTAGGGGCAAAAAGGTCAGATGTGCTCGAAAAGTCAAAACTGGGTCATTTCTCAAGCCAATGGAGATTGGCAAGAAAGCCAAATCCTAGAATCTTAGAGAATAAAATTTTTGTTAGAGGACAGTCAAGTTCCTATTCATGACACTAGGGGCAAATTTAGACCCCAATTGGATGGGTCCTTACATCATCAGCGACTACTTAGTCAGGGACAGCAGCCATTCTCATGGATTCAGATGGCTTAGAGATCCTATGGCCAATCAACATGGACAAGTTAAACTTTTCTATCCATGAGAGGCTCGTTGGGCCGAAAACCGGAAAGGGCAACCCAGGCAAAAGTTAGAGCAAGAAAAAGAGGGAAAAAAATAGAAATGAAAGCAAAGAAAAGGAAAATGAAAATGAAAAAAAGAAAAGAAGCAAAAAGAAAAGAAAAATGACAAAAATGAAAAAAGAGAAAAAAGAAAAGAGAAGAAATAAGAAAAGTATAGCTCGCAAGGTTGAAAACCTGAAAGGGCGGCCTTGGCAAAAGTTAGAGTATAAAAGGAGAGTGTCAATGCCCGAGTGCACCTTAACTGAGAACTACGTACGGCCTTATTGCCATCTTTGGGATACATAGGCAACTTCATCCTGAACTTCGGCCCTAACCAATTTCAACCTGCTTGTCTTATCCATGTTGATTGGTTTATCCTTATTCAAACTCGGCTATCTTATCTATGTGCAAATTGGCTCATCTTTGAGCTAATCTTCGTTCAAAATCGGTTGTCCTATTCCGTTAGAAGATTCAGCTGCAAGGCAAATCAAGTTCACATCTAAGGTTGTGCATCTCAAGAGTTAATTCCTCGTTGGTCAGGTAGTGGCCATTTGCAAAAATAATTTTTCAGGATTTTTAGTAAAGCTAACTAATTTTCTCAAAAATTATTCTATTTTTTCAAAATTGGACCATTTCTTGGATTCAAAAAAGGAAAATTTTTAGTGCTCAAAGCCTGACTTACATAATTTCAAATCAGAAAGTCAAACAAACATGTTTATCTAACTCCCATGTTGGTCAAAATTCTTTTAGCAGAAAGCCAAAAAAATAAAAAATAGTCAAAATGATGAACTAAGGGTATAGTCAAGTCAAGTTTTCTGCCTTTTCCCTGTTGTCAGCGAACTCACCAGAAAAGGCACAACTAAAGCTAGCAGTAGGGGCCAAAGGCTGTCTCATCCTCCAAGTAGTGAGGTATCGAGCCATGTGTGAAGCATGGATTGGAAATGGAGCTAGATATTCGACCCCCCTCATAAGGTCCACAACTTCCAACTTATCCATTAACCACACCTGGGAAGGGATAAAAAATAAGAAAAATTAAAGAATACATAGATGTGCGTTGAGAAAAAAAGTAAGGAAAGGGCTTTTCAGGAAAAATAGAGATTAAGTGCCAAAGTGATGTGAGAATCACAAATGAGAAAGGGTGGGAAACAATACTGTAAACACCCCATTTTTAACCGTCCTTAAGACTTGGGCGCTACTGATTGATTATTCGATGGTGCAAGCTATGTTGTGCAAAAGTTCGATTTCTTCGGCAAGGAGAGAGTCAAATCGTGACCTTACACCCCATTTTTGGACTAAAACTATTTTGACTAAAGATTTTAGACTTTAAAATCCTCTCTTTCAAAACATTTTTGAAAATGCTTTTACGATGTTCCAAGGCTCGCATTTTGTTAAATGTTGTGCTTTTCAGTAAACCGAGCGAGGACAAAGTGAAAATGAATAAAAGAGAGGTGAACTCTTTGAAAAAAATCTTTAAAACATCTTGTTTAGAGGTTTGGAGCTGAAGAAAATTGGAGGAGACGGAAGAAACCAAGGTTGGGGAAGAAGTTGGGCATAATCCATTGAGAGAGAGTCGAGCAGCCCTCGCTAAATCGGGCCTATCCATTTGTACACTTGGATTTCAGCTATGAGGCCACCACCATTGGAAAGTGGACTTCTGGGGCTTCATTTTGCACTCAAGAATCTCCTAAAGCTGAGTCCGGATGAAGAAGATATGGTTGGTTGAAGCTAGGCATCAATCCGGCTAGGACTAAAACTGAGCAGTCTTCACTAAAAGAGGGATATCTCTCATCACAATTAAATTTTGATGTGAGGTTGCCACCATTGGAAAGCTTACTTCTGGGGCTTCAATTTGGGCTCAAGAATGACCTAAAAAGGAGTCCAGACGAAGGAGTTATGCTTGGTTGAAGTCGGGGACAAGGACTAATTTTTGCCGTCGGCCTCTATGGGAGGGTACCGGCCACAATTGGAGCATGCCGGCCATAGGTCGGCCAAAAATGATCCTTGTCAGCCAGAAAAGTGGCTGGTCGGCCACCACAAGTAGCCGACCTGTGATAACCCTGTCCTGTGTTATGTTAATTAATCATGATTATGTTTGTAATTATGTGCTTAATTTGAATCTAGGTGTTAATTATATGATTACATGTGATTTTGGCCTAATATCAGTCCACCGTAGGAAAATCTGTTAGAATCTGTGCTTTGAACTGAAAATTGAAGGCCTTATAGACCACAAAAACTGAAATTGACTACACCATTGTGATTGGCGTAATTTTTAGAGCCTATGGTGAAATTTAATTAGAAATTGATTTGGAACAAAATAATTAGATTCAAAACAATTAAATTAACTACCATTACTTAACCTTAATCAATTTGATTAAGGCAAGCATATATAAAGGCCCCATTACACTTATATTCATTTGGCTTGAACTCAAAATCTAAAATCACACTCTAGAGAGAGAGGGCTGGTTCTAGAGAGAGGAAGAGGAAGAATCATGTATTTTGGCTCAAAGTTTGCAAGTTTGGAAGCTACACTCAAGAATTAACCATAATTTGTGAAGATTGAAACTCCTAGGTGAGTAAATTCATGAGTTTGAGGTTATGAATTTATGAGCCCAAGTTAGATGGTAATCAAGAACATAAATTGAGTTGGTTTTGATGAATTTGAGGTCTATATACACATGCATGTAATAATTACCATGAATTTGTATGTTTGAGCATGAAATACATGATCCATGTTGAATTTTGATTGAAGTTCATGCTTTTGATCATCTCTTCATCATTTAAATTGAGAATGGAAGTTATGTCTCACATGCATGTACAATTCATAGGAGTTTGAGTTTTGAATACATGAATTTGTTATGTTGGAAGTACGTTTGGTGTAATTTGGGTTATGCATGTAATTAATTCATGAGATTTGAGCTTCATAATGTAATAAATTTGGTGTAGTATCATGTTAGTAGATGTATATGAGAACTATGGGTCATAAAATGCAAGATGCATTAGTTTGAATGCAAGTTTGAAGCTTAAAATGGTTGCTAGAAAACCCAGAATTCGGCATGTCCGCTCGAGCGGGGTAACGGCCGCTAGAGCGTGAAATGCTAGCTCCCAACAGTTTTGTAGACATTGTCGTCCGCTCGAGTAGGGATAATAACGCTTGAGCGTCCGAGGCACATGTTTGACCTTCAGCTCGAGCGTCCGAAGTCGCGCTATATGTCTAATTTTGTATAAGGCTGTTTGATACGTTTGATATATCTGAATTGGGCCTAAGGCCGTTTGCCGTTTGATACGTTTGATATGTCCGAATTGGGCCTAAGGCCGTTTGCCGTTTGATACATTTGATATGTTCGAATTGGGCCTAAGGCCGTTTGCCGCTTGATACATTTGATATGTCCGAATTGGGCCTAAGGCCGTTTGCCATTTGATATGTTTGAATATAAAGATGGGCCAAAGGCCGTTTGAACATAATGATAATGGGCGAAAGGCCGTTTGAACACCGTGATGGGCCAAAGGCTGTTTGAACATGAGCGTAATGGGTCGTTTGAACATGAGCGTAATGGGCCAAAGGCCGTTTGAATAAAAAGGGATCATGATCATGAATATGAAATACGCATAGATATGAATATAAGGAAAATGGGCCCGAGGCCGTTTGATATGGCTGATATGTTTGAGTTAGGTCCGAGGCCATTTGATATGTTTGAATTGGAACAAAGGTTGTTTTGAATAAAGAGTTGGTTGGACCAAAGGTCGTTTTGTATAGATGGACCCAAGGTCGTTTTGAATAAAGAGTTGGTTGGACCAAAGGTCGTTTTGTATAGATGGAGTATAGATGGACCCAAGGTCGTTTGCTTTATATAAGAATTAGACCCGAGGTCGTTTGCATATGGATATGATGTGTTGGACCCGAGGTCGTTTTGCTTTGTTGAGATTTGTAAATCTGACGTGAATGAGAATAATGGTTCAAATGTGTACATTATATGTATGACTCATTTATGGACGAATCTCGTTCATTAACCCCTTTATTTTGATATTATTCACTGGGCGTTAGCTCACTCTTATTTATATGTATGTAGGTGAGCAAAGGGACGTTCAACCCCAGCCTTAGTGGAATTTAAAAAAGAAACCCAAGTTTTGTGAAGTCAGCCCAGGTGCCTCATGCAAGAGGCATTGTTCATGACCCTTTTGTATTTCTTTTGCTATATCTATTGGTCATGATAGGCCGTTTGTGTGTATAAACTTTTGGTTTAGCTGACTGTGTGTATGAATGATCCTGAGTATACAAGATGTTAATTACCGTTATGTGGTGTGAGTTATTATTAAGTATATGTGAAATGTTTGGATATGCTATGTAAACATAGCTCATTGGACAAAATTTTTAAATCTGCTTCCGCATCTGGCCCTATATTAGTAATTATTAATTGATATCAGGTTTGAGGCCGTAGGTAATCTCATGATTACTAGCCGGTTATGACCTTAATCTATAGAAGTGGGTTCAGATCATGACACGACCGGCCACTTATGTCCAAAACTCAGATATTTTGCAGATCTTTTCCCTCCAGCTATTCTACACAAGCTCCAGTTGTCCTATAATCAGATATTTTGACCTTGAGCTCTTGTATTGCTATATATGGAGGCTATATCTATCATTTTGAAAGGTTAGCAAATTTTGGGAAGCTCTCTCTCTCTGCAAAACCTTTCTCTCTAGACTTTCTCTTTCTTGCCCTTTTGTGCTTACAAGTAGAGATTGTGCATACAAACAGAGAGACACAACTAGTTTGCCAAGGCATCCTTAACCAAAATTGCTTGTGTTTGGGCTGAGATTCCTTGGGACTTTGTTTGAGCTCCAAAAGGTGGTTTTAGCTTGATTTGGTACATCATTTGTGCCTAGAGTGCTCTTTGCTTCAAAGGTATAATACTTACCTTCTTTAAGCTTACTTTGAACACTTGTTTTGCCATCTTTTCAAACTATTTTTGCACTGGTTTTCAACTGTAAAGAACTCTATTTTTTAGTCCTAAAAATGATGGTTTAAGCCTTGTTTGGTTAAGGGATGTTTCCCCCCTTTTGCTCCTTGGCTTGTAAAGCCTTTTGAGCTATCTCTCAAAGCTTTTGAAACAACCTTTTCTTGGCCTTTTAATCACTGAATTCCAGGGGAATATCAGTGGCAAAAAGTTGGTTTTGAGATCCAAAATAGGAGGGGGTGGCCTCCCCTCCTTGTATCTTGTTTGCATGTGTTGGTGGCCTAGTATTTGAGCATGCTTTTCTACCCTTTTGTAGCTTAGTTCAAGCATGTTTTTGGCTTTATTTTGACATTTTTAAACTTTTTTTTTGGCTGGTTTGGCCACTTGTTGCTTGCTTTTTGTACTTGTAATACAATCATGCTTACTAGCTTAGCATATTTGATGAGTTAGCCTATTATTCTAGCTTATGTTAGCTTAACTTCAGCTTGTTTTAGCTACTATTTTGGCATGTTTAAGCTCTGTTTTGATCCAATTTGATCACTCGAGCTTTGCTTTGTATGCTTGTAGTGCAATTGTGCTAAATTGCCTAACATGTGCTATTGTTTTGGCCTCTAAGTCTAGCCATTATTAGCCTATTTCAAGCATGTTTTAGAACTCCATTTAGGCTGTTTTAGGACTATTTTGGGTTGTCTTGGTCATATGGCTCATGTTTTGTATAGCTATAGTGTAACCGACCCTTACTAGCTTTGAGTTTTAGGGCCTCTAGCATGCTTTGTTTGGATTGTTTGCATGGTATAGCATTATTTAGCATGTGATTTCAGAGCATATTCCGCTGTCACACTCTCACATATATCACTCTTTAAATGCTTTTGAGAGTTGTGCCTTATGTCTTGCTTGTTAGCTAATTTGTATGCATGATTTTCTTGCCTTTTAAGCTTCAATCTCAGCATGATTTTGCCTTTGTTTTGGCATGCTTTGACTCTATTTTGAGTAGGTTTGGCCCTTTGAGGCTTGTGTTGTAAGGTTGTGGTACAACCCCTTTTATTAGCTTAATGAGTTGAGCCATTAAACATGCATTACATGAGTTGTTTGCATGATTTTGAGTCACTTAGCATGTTATTTTAGTGCTAAAATGTATTTCATTGCACTCCATTGTTTCAATCTTTCATTCACTTTGAAAGTAGTCTTGAGCTCCTTGATGGCTTGAATGTGGAATTGAGGTTCACATGCCTAATGGTTTTAATCCTCCCTTGAGGGTTTCTACTAACCAACAACATGATACCTCTTTCATGCTCAAGGCACTTGTAGCTTAGGCCATCTTTCACATTAGAGAACTTTCACATTGGACTAATCGGTTAAAGAATTAATCGGTAATTTAAAATGTGTAAACAAAATGAGCAAAGTAAAACATGAACAAGATAAGCATTTGTGTTGCATTGCATGTGTTTGGATCGGACGTTAATCCAAACACAAGAAATGTGGGACGTTTCATACTCATAGTGATGAAATGTGTCACATTTCTTGGTTGCTATCACCCTTGATCATGCATGATAGGGTGATGGCCTTTAGAGTCTTATGTGTGCATTCACTAAGCTTATACAAGCTTGGTTTTTGGGCCATCATGCATTGAGATGCTTGGTTGGTGGTTTGAAAGCCAGGCGCCACACTCCTTTGAGCTTGAGAAATGATGAGAAGTGTGGCAGTACACACATTTCCTTGCAAATACATTGTTATGCCTCTATTGTTCTCTATTGCAGCAAAACCAGAAGCCTGGAAAAAAGCAGGTGGCCGACCGACCACTTTCACTAGCCGGCCGGCCAATTGAGGTGGCCGGCAGCCACTTTTTGTTGCCGACCGGCCACCAGTCCATTTTTGTGCAGAAATGTTCCTGTTTCCAAGCAGAGGCAGTCTGGAGTTGGTATAATGTTCAGAAAACAGAGGCGAGTGCAAACAGAGACAGCTGACGGCAAGGCGATGGATTTTCAAGCTGACGTCAACTGAGCATGCATATCTCCCTTGCCCACGAGGCCTTTCCATTGCTTATGATTAGTTTATTTTGTGTAACTAGTTAATCACTCAAGTGTTGTAATATTCTAATTAGCTTAGATTGGCTAGTTATTCATTTGGTTTGTAATAATTAATTAGCTAGAATTAGTTAATTAGTTGGTTTGTAATAATTAGCTTAGCTTAGTGTAGCTTAGCTTCTTTATTCGGACCCTCCTTCGCGAGGGCGTAATGTTGTAATAAGCGTGCGTGTGTATGTGCATGTCTTCCAACCCCACGTCTTTCTCCCTTTTATTTAACTTCTTTCGATGGTTAGATTAGGGATCATGTTTCGATTAGCATACCTTATGCTTGCATGTTTGCATCCATTCATTTGTCTTGCATGCACTGGGCTCAGCGCATCATTCAAACTGCATCGTAGTTCAATACCTATTTGAATACATGTATCAATTGTCGTATTCATATGCCATCTTAGATAGCCGAGCCTATTTAGTTGCATTGTTACATGTGTTGCATTAGGCATCTTAACATAGTTAGGATCATGCATGATTTCTAACTAGCTTTTGTTTTGGCTTGGAATACACTATAAGTGTTTATGCTTTAGCATCCTTGCATGAGTGTGAGTGCTACCATGATAGCATGCTTGCCATGAGGCTATGTGCTTAATTGATTAAACTGTATGAATGCCTGTGGATGAAGGCTTTGTTGCTTGAATTGGAACAATTCGATAAATGTGAGTTTTAAGCCCACTTTGCGAAGTAGCAAATCATGTTTTAAGCCCACTTGAGGGTGGCACTTTCAAACCATTTTAGAAAACTAACATGAGTTGTTTTGTTCCAAGTCTTGCGACTTAGTCTATACTTGTGTGTGCGTCACATAGTAAAGCTAGCTAATAATCAGAATAAGAACACATGAGGTTTATAAAACAATATATCATGCTTAGTAGAGGCCGATCTTTGATCGGGCTAGTGGGGGTGCTCATTTCAGAACCTTCCCCTCTCGTACCCAAGTTCTCCAGCCGAGGTAACTTTAGTGATGACGAACACGTGGCCTTTGACACGAGTCAAGGTTTCCTAAATTTCCCAAAACAAAATATTTAGGTAGCGACTCTGTACTCTGGCAAAGTAGTCCATGTTTGGCGCTTTTTCATTCAAAATTGATTTTTCAAAACCAATTGCCAAATTTTGACTCTTTGGTGATTTATCAGTCTTACATTGCATTTTGTGAAATTAGATTCAGAACCGTGACAGGAATTCGAACTGTAGTAAGACCAATTCGCGCCTCTCTAAAAGGGGGGTGCGTGGGGAAAGTCGGATCTACAAATACCTAGAGAAGTAGTGGGCTCCCCGTAAACTGAGAGGTCTCTCACCAGTGGCAAACATGCAAGTGTTGTGCTTGTTGTCTTTGTTTGCCTCGATTCTTAGTTTGAGTTGTTATGAGTGTAAATAGACGTGTTTAGATTGTTTTTACTTTGTTTTTCCTTTGTTAAGTCATGGTGTACTATGGTCAGTCGTAGACTCAATACCTGGTTAAGAACTTATTCTTGGTTTCAATTGCAAAAATAAATTGTTTTGTGCTTAGAGTGTTGTATCATTCTCAACATGATATGCAAAACATAATTCTTTCTTTCATAAACTGCAATGTCCAACCCCGATCAAGAGGAAGCAATAGAACAAGGACTTATTTGAAGCTACATAGGTTCCGGACTGCAAAGCAAAAGAAAAGAGGGAAAATTGGAGCATTTGAGTAATTTCCGGGATTGCATTTCGGAGGCACCTTTTCAAGCCTTGTCATTTCTCCGAAGTATGAGTGTACCTCGACCTCAATTTCAAGCTTGCTTCAACTCATAATGGTGATCAGAGTGCTCTCCTTGAACACCATTCCCCACCACAAGCATCTTGGCTATGTTTCCAATGAGTTCCTAGGAGACCAACTGTGACAGTGGAAACTAGAGTTTGAATGGCGATGGCTAGAACACAAAGGTTTAGAATTTCTGAGACTAAAGTCTGGTTTAAATACCCAGGGGTGTATCCCTGACTTGAAATCTATATGGCAGCCCCATAGGTTGAGGTAGCGTGTATGCACCTCAACTCTGGATACTAAACCAACCTAGTCTGTCACCCCGTTGGAGAATAGAAAAAGTTGTGAATATGTGTAGACACCCTATTTTTGACCGACCTTAAGACTCAAACGTCACCGATTGAGCGCTCGGTGATGTTGCATACTGTGCTCGTTCAGAAGTCTCAGAGTCGCGGCCGTGCACCCTGCCTCCGGACTCCCGAACTCTCTTCTGTGCCTTGTCTCGGTTTGCGAACCAGACTCGGTTTTCTCTGTTTCTTTTCCTGAGGGAAGGGAGAGGTCCCGTAGACCATCTCTCAGTGGCCGTGGGCTACATTTCGTGGCCGTAGGCCATTTTGCCCATTTCGGAGTCCGGTTCCCGAGCCGCCGTGCCTCGGTTCGGGACCACCCGGCCATCTCCGATTCCTCTGGTTTCTGGAATGCATCTCATTTACTCCCTTTCAAGGGACACTGGGGTCTTAGATACCCACTTCGCAGCCAAACACCACTTTCGGTGCTTAACGGCCGGTTTTCGGGACCCCGAACTGCGTGTTTTGGCCCCCGAGCATTCGTTTTGCATCGGTTTTTGTTCATTTTTGGCAGGTACCTCTGTTTTATCATAAGGAAGGTCACTGGAGGGTGGGAGGACAGCAATTGTCTCAGCAACCAGTTATGCTCCTCCGGCGCCCCCCGGCGCCCGTTTTTCTCACTTCCGGGCTAATGTTGAACACCCTAGGGCCATTTTCTTCGAGCCAAAACCACATATTTGTGTTGTACACACATGGGAGGACTCTAAAAAATAGAGCTCGGCCAGTAATTCTTCTTTTCATTTTTGGACCTCTCCTAGGGGTGGCTTGTTGTCTCTCCTGTTTCAGAGTTGCCAGATTCCAACCACAGGGCCTTGTTGTACACACATGGGAGGACACCACCATTTAGAGCTTGGCCAGAAATTCTCACTTTCCATTTTTCCCCTTGGCCGGCCGGCCATGGGGGGTGGCCGGCCGGCCACCTCCAGTAAAAGCACATGGCCGGCCTGCATCCTCAGTTTGAGTTCATTACCAGATTGTCAATTGCTTTCTCCAAAATATCTTTGCATCCGGGGATATTTTGGGAGGAAAGCTTGGTGCATTTCCTCTTTACACCTCCTTCTTAGCCTTTATAAGTGGTTGGCCAGCTCCTTCATTAGGGTTAGAAAAACTCCCCTTAAGAGCTCATATACATTGGCTTACATCTCCCTCTCCAAAAACCTCCAAAATCCTTAAGTTTTGGCCTCATTTGTTCATCAACACCAAGCACTACCTTCACCACTTCCATTCCAGTAGCAAGGGAAGGTTTTTCAGAGGCTAAGAAGCAACAAACTCAAGCCAGGAAGCAACCAAAGTGTAGTCTTCAAGGGTAAGTCACTATTTCCCCTTTTCTAGCACTTTTTTGCATCATTTTTATACCCTATTTGCTTGTGGTTTTGGGCTCCGACCCTAACTAAGATTAGGCCTATTTTGAGCCCCTCTTCAACATTGAAGAAGGGCTCAACCTTGTTTGGCACTTCTATATACTACTTGTCTCAATATCCATCTTATATGCCATAATCTTGCATAGTAATTTTGGCTTATGTAAATTTGTTTTTGGAGCATGCCTTAAACTGTGATTGAGCTTATTTTGAGCCCCTCTACAACATTGTAGAAGGTCTCAACCTTGTTTGGTGCTTCCACGCATGACCTATCATTATACCCCTATTCGGTCCACCATTTTGCATGATTTTTTAGGCCTATCTTGCTTCTGTTTTTGGCTACGATCAGAACTGAAAATAGTCTTAAAATGACCCACTCTTCATTTTTTGTTAAGGGTCTTAGGATTTTTGGTGAATTCTTGGTATACCTCTCTTTATAGCCCTCTTTTGGCTCATATTTTGCATGCTATGTTGAGCATATCTACATACTGTTTTGGGGGTTGTCATAAGCTGTAAATGTTCATATTTTTGGTCCCTCTTCAGTGTTTTAGAACTGTATTTTTCAGTTTGAGCGTTGCGTATACTATCTGCTTCATTGTTCCTTTTTTTCCCCCATTTTTGCATGCTATTTTTTCCATACTTGTGATTGTTGTTTGGCCATGCTTTGTACTGGAAAAATGCTAGTTTAGGGACTTCCTAGAATCTGTCTTTACACTTCATGTCCATATTATGCATGTTTGGCATAGCTGCAAGTCATTTCGGGTACTTAGCATAGCATTTCGGGCATCGAGTGTAATTTTGCCATAATTCGGGGCCTGTTTTTGCATCATTTTGGCTGCTGAAATTTGCATTTTCCATATGCCATATGCCACGTCTCATTCCGTATGCCATTTCTGTACCTTAGGGCCATTGCCTCGGTTTGCGTGCCCACGGGCACGCATTTCGAAGCATCTCATTTTTCATCCTTCGGCCTCTTATGTGAGTGTGGCTGAGGCCCTCTCACGTTGGTATAAGCCCATCATTTGCATTGTGTATGCCATTCCATACCTTTATGTCATTGCCTCGGTTTGCGTGCCCGTGTGCACGCATTTCGAGGCACTTCATTTTCATCCATCGGCCTCTTATGTGAGTGTGACTGAGGCCTTCTCATGTTGGTGTAAGCCCATATTGCATCGCATATCTCATTTTAGTCCTATTACATTCCGTATGTCATTTTCTCGGTATACGTGCCCGTGGGCACGCATTTCGAGACATCTCATTCCAGGCTCATTATATATCATATTTCAGGCCGTTTCATGCCTTTATGCCATCGCCTCGGTTTGTGTGCCAGTGTGCACGCATTTCGAGGCACTTTGTTTTTCATCCATCGGCTTCTTATGTGAGTGTGGCTGAGGCTCTCTCATGTTAGCGTAAGTCCATTTTGCATTGTTTATGTCATTTCAGCATCATTGTATTCTATATGCCATTGCCTCGATTTGCGTGTCCGTGTGCACGTATTTCGAGGCACTTCACTTTTATCCGACGGCCTCTTATGTGAGTGTGGCTGAGGCTCACTCATGCTAGTATAAGTCCAATTTTCATAGCATTGCGTATGTTAGGATTGTATCTTAGTTGCATTTCATACATATCATGCATATTGCATTGTGTTCGGGATAGGAGTTAGTCTGCACGGATAGGAGTTAGTGCACGGAAATGAGGCACGCCAGACTCGAGTGACGGAACGGGTCTCAATTCCCAAGTCACCGACACTCCGGATTACCCATGATGGAGTTAGGTTTTGTCGTAGTATTCATCTGCATTCACCCCATATTGAGTTGTGCAATCCGACTCCTCGGCCATCATGCATCGATATGCGTGATTGGTGGCACGAGGATCGAGGCATGCATATATTTGTGAAATACATTGCTATGCCCCTTTTCCTGCTCTCTGTTGCAGCAAAATCAAGAATAAGCAATCTTCCGAGGCTTGGCACGTATTTCGAGAAACATTGCAAACAGAGGTTAATTGGGGCATCCCAGTGGATTTCCAAAAAGACAACCCAACATGCATCAATTCATTATCCAGAGCGGAGTCAAGGCAGTCCCTGGCTTGTATGCCAGTTTACAGCTTTCTTAGTTAATTTATTAATTAATTAATTAGGAATTTGTATATTATTCCGGACTGTATTATTCTTTTATTCGGATCAGATATTATTTATTCGACCCTCATGAGGGCATAATTGTAATAAGTGTGGGTGAGTGTGATGTATGTCTTCCAACCCCACGTCTTTCTTCCCTTTTATTTACCCGCTTATGATGGTTAGATATAGGGCATATTTTAATTAGCATACAGTATGACAGCATGCTTGCATCATTCATCTGTTTTGCACGCACCGGGCTCGGCGCATCATACAAACTGCATTTGTATTTCAATTCCGAATTGAATACGTGTTAGTTGTAGCATTCCATATGCCATGTTTAGGACAGCCGAGCCTACCATAGTTTGCATCTTTGCATGTGTTGCATTAGGCATTACAGTATACTTAGGATCATGCATGATTTCTAATCGGTTTTTTGTTTTGGGCTTGGAGTACTCGGTGAGTTTTATGCTTTAGCATCCTTGCATGCGTGTGAGTGACTGCCATGAATAGCATGCTTACCATGAGGCTATGTGCTTATGTGATATAATTGCCTTGAATGCCTGTGGGTGGAGGTTGAGTTACTTGAGTTGAAATAATTTATCAAATGTTTGTTTTAAGCCCACTAGATAGTGGCAAAACCATTGTTCTCCTAAGCCCACCTGAGGGTGGCAAAATCTGCATTTTTAAGCCTACCTGCGGGTAGCAAACCATTTTCAAAAACAAACATGAAATGTTTTGTTCCAATTCAGGCGATTCAGTCTATACTTGTATGCTGTGTGCATCACATAGTAACCTAGGCTAATAACCGGAATAAGAACGCACAATGTTTTCAAAATCAGATATCATGGTTAGTAGAGGCCGGTCTTTGACCGGGCGAGCTGGGGTGCTCACGAAGTGACCTTCCCCAATCGTACCCAAGTTCCCGAGCCGAGGCAACTTTGGTGATGACGGACACGTGGCCTTTTGGCACCGAGTCAGGGTTTCCTAAATTTCCCATTAAAAAATATTTAGGTGGCGACTCTGTATCTGGCGAAGCAGCCCATGTTTGGCACTTCTTTCAAAAAATCTGTTTTCAAAACGATTTGCCGGATTTGGACTCTTCGGTTCAAGATTAAGAACCGTGACATTTGAGTCCTTCGAACTGCAGTGACCCAATATCGAACCAGAACGAGGGGAACTCGCACTCCCTTCCCCCGGGATGCGTTCGGGGACGTCTACAGTTTCTGGCGACTCTGCTGGGGATTTAGAGAACTTGACTCGAACTCATGATATCTGATTTTAACTACACTTGTGTGTTTCTTTGCATTGCATTTGCATTGGTGCGCCTAGGACACCGTGTTTGCCATCTGCTATTCCTGAGCGGTTTGCCGGAGGCTTGTCTTGTCAAGGCATGTCTATAAGGCTGATCGGTTATGGGCTCTGCCAGTATGGGAACACAAACCCCGGTTTTACCGGGGCACCCTTTTTGACCATTCGACCTAGTGCATATTCGGATCCATAGTGACCATTCCAAACTAGGACAGGTTGCTTACCCGTTTATCGGTTGTTTGAAACCGCTGCGTGTGTAGTGAAACCCTAACTCCTGACAAAATAGGACAGGGAAACCCTACCCCCAACATAGGGGTGTTTTCAGCTCTCACTTATCTGCTATGTGCTTGTTAGAGTGTGCCTCTACAGGGAATGCATGTATCAGTTGAGTTTGGGCATCAGTTCAAGGCATCAATCAAGATTCGAGAATCAGCTTGTCTCATGGATATCCGATTCATTTTGGGGAACAAAGGATACAGAATAGTGATCGATTATTATGACAAGTATTTTCAAATTTTATCAACCACGGTTGTATGCCCGATCGTGTGTTATGTGTATTTAATTTAAGCCGTTATGCCCGCTTTTCTCGTCATTTATTTCTTTTTGCTTTATTATCTTTTGCTAGGCGCTTTTAGCACGATTGCTTCCGAACCACTAGATACCCCCCAAGCACTTTGGACACAAGGTCGCCGACTCAACCAATCCGAGGATCTCGTTGACGGACATCCAGTGTTCCACTCCCTATCCCCAGTTTTCAGAAGAAGGCCGAGAAGGCGTAAACAGGATTACCGACAGAGGGTCGCTGACAAGAAACAACAAAGTTAAAATTTCGGTTTCCGTCAGAGGTACATTTACCGCCATTCAGATGGAAATGCAGAATACATCATCGTGATGGAGGCGATGATGCGCCAGATGCACGACAAAGATGAAACAGATGCAAGATGATGCCATCCGCCAAGCGAATTTTCCAAACAACAAGTCTGCAATCATGGCCCAAAGAAAGTTTAGCCGATCACTAGGTCGCAACAGCAGAATGCAACGCTCGCTTCACATTAAGCTCCTCCTCCACCACGGCTCCACTACTCCGAAAGAGCGCTTCATCGTCGTAATACCCGCCAAATCCTCGTAATATCCTCCCAACACCCGTAATACCTTACCCGATGTCCTAACACTCAAGAGGACATAGGTCTTCCAATCTGGCCAGCCCGCCCCACTTCGCCAAGAATTGTCCAAGAATCTACACCCAACCACCGGACTCTCCATTCGAGTTCGAGGTAGATCATACAACTCCGAGTAAGCCGGAAAAGCTTTTAAAAAATCGCAGGGTGAAGGCCATCCCAAACATTGAAGATGGCTACACCGACGCGGGCCGTGACATTGCCGACAAAGTTCAAGATGCCACGATTGATCGCTTTGACGGATCAGGATCCTATGGTCCATCTCCGCTATTTTCAGACATCTTGAGGCCAATGGGCCTAACCCGACCACAAAAGCTTTTTATTTGGCGTAACTTTGTCGGGTGGCGCCATCCGCACGCAAAATTAGAAGATGATGTGAAGAGAAATTGGGATGAGGGCCGAGGTCTTTGCACAATACTCGTATAATACGCAGATCAAGATTACAACACGTGATCTCAAACAACGAGGCAGAACAAAAGAGACGCTCTCCGATTTTGTAACTCGTGGAGAGCAAAGGCATCAATGATGACCTTAAGGCCAACAGATAAAGATCAAATTCGATGATTGTACGCAATCTCCAACCGGTTAATGTAGAAATGATCGCATTCTTCCCCACCTTCTCAGATTTACACGAGATGGAGGTACATATCGAGGATGCGATGAAGCAAGGTTTAATCGACCAGGACCGAGAGCAGCCCCGAAGGACATTCAACCGCAATAACAATGCAGGCCCGAGTGGCACTGCCAACACAAGGACTTCGGAGGTCGGCATGGTCACCACCACTCCTCTTTCTCAACCAAGGCCCGCAGCGGCCACACCCTTTTCCAAGACTCCGGAGCAAAGAACCAAGCCCCGAGATATCAATCCAGAGGCCAAAGAACCTTCACTCCACTATATATGCCCCGCCCAAGGCTCGGGGTGTTAATCAAGAAGAAGCATCCGACGCCTCGAACCGAGGCCATTACCAATCCACTCCCTTCCCACAACCCAAATGGCATCAGGCGCATTCACCAAAGAAGATGGCCATGACACGATCAATGTTTCCATTGCCACGAGATTCAAGACCTCGTCGACAAGAATATCATTGTGCCTCCTGAAAGACGCAACGTCACAACTAACCCACTCCCCGCACACAACCAAGATCCACCACCCAAAAGAGTCAACCTCATCCAAACTGGGGTCGTTTCCTACGATCCTAGTATCTATATTACTCCCTCTCACCTACCTAAGCCGGAGGTGATCCTTCCTGATTGCGCTGACTTGTGCATGTTGGACACCTTCACAACCCAATTTGAGCCAGAAGTGGTGACCTCCGAAGATGGAATGGGGCAGGTTTCAAAAGAGAACAGAATTGGTGAGTCTGGGATGGGACAGCCCGGGAATTATGCTAGAAGAGCTTATGATCCAAGTGGATACATTGTATCAGTGGGCCGGTCTGAGCCGAGTGTAAGGCTGCCAGAAAAAGCTAAATTGTGCATGATTTGGGGAGACGGACTAGAACAAGGGGCCAATGATCTGACAACGGTGGAAGAAGATTTTGCTAACCTCCGGTTCTTCAACGACCAAGAAGCAGGGGATGCAACGATCAATTGGTTTGAATATGGGGAGTCGGCAGAAATTACCGGGTGGTTAGATGACCAGCCAGATATTGTGGAAATTCAACCAGAGCAGGGCCCGGCAGGGGCAGAAGTATCAATGATGGCCGAAAGGGCCGAGAGTCAGAATGAATTGCCGAGGAGCGCCGGTACAAAGAATTTCGCTCGGGATCAAGATATTGTGAGGACTGAACAACAAACCCTACTAACACAGGAGGAGCAAGAAAAGAAGTGGAATTCTGAGAGAATCCGGAAAGCCAAGAATCATGAAGAGGTTGAAAGTGCCGAGCATTAAGAGCGTGACATGCTGTGAGCATGTGGGATGAAAATACCGAGAGTACGAACTTGCCAGAACCAGATAGGTGTCTGTTGAATGTTAGTGGGATGTGGTGGGAAGACGATGACTTATGTCTTGCCCACACGGATGAAGATTGGGCAGATACTCAACCAGATGATACTTGGTACCTCGATGAGGTAGATCATATGACCAGGAGTGGGCGGTATTTCAAGCCCCCACACCTTGACCAACCTGAGACATCCGGGAAAGATAAAGAGGCAGAGAAGCAGAGAGAAAAGCAAATTGAAGAAGAAGCTGTACTGAGACAGTTAAAGAAGATACAAGCAGACATCTCCATCTGGGGACTGCTTATGGCATCAAGGGTACATAGACAGGCTGTCCTATCTGCTATGGACAAGGCCAAACTCTCCATCGAAACTACACCAGAGCAGCTGGTTGGGCTGGTTTTTCCGGGAGGAGGTTCCCCGGCATTAACCTTTTCAGACAAGGAATTGCCGCCTGAGGGCGTGAATCATAACAAACCTCTCTACATCTCCGTGGAGTGTAGAGATAAGTGGATACCGGTGGTACTTGTTGATACCGGGTCTGCTATCAATGTTCCGCCCAAATAATCCAAGATATGCAATCGGGTTAAAACCCGCAGACTTCATACCAACCACTGTGTGATCGAGCTTATGATAATACCAAGAGGGAAGTGATGGGGACTCAAGGTTCGCACCTGTGTTGGTCCAGACAACACAACATTGAATTTCATGTCTTGACGCTCCGCAACCTTCAACTTGCTCTTGGGGCGGCCGGTTGCACCAAGTGAAAGCGCTCTTCCACTCTACACCAGATGTTGAAATACTCACCGAAGGGGTTGCAATTGTTTTCGAAATTCATCCATCCATTCGCCGCCAGAGGTGTCTACGCCAGTTTTGGAAATCGAGCACGGCACAGAGGATGTGTTCTTGTCAGGGTTCACTTTGGCGGAGGCCCTAGTCTGCGTAATATAATGGTCAAATGAAGGTGTGTACGTCAGTGCCCAATCCGTCTACCTCATGAACAAGCTACAACATATTCCCGGGATGGGATTAGGAAGGAGCGGCAGAAAAGGAGTCGCTGCGTTGGCCGAAGTGCCACACAACCCACATACCTTTGGGCTGGGTTATCTGCCCACCAAAGAGGACTGGATGAGGAAAGGAAAGGAAATAGCCGGCAGAGCCAGGGCGAAGCAGGCTGGGAAGCCTTTTGACTTAATGCACAGGCCCATCCAGGGTACCCTAAACGGACGCTTCATCCGGGAGGGGGAGGACTTTCCATTTTGCGGCTTCCCAGAGCCATGGTTAAACGCGGAGAAGAAGTGCGTACCAGGTTTCGAAATCTTCTTCAACCTGCAACTATCCGGGGATGATGTTGCCAGAGCGCATGCACCAACAACTGAGGTTGAGCAGAATAAGGCAGTGGATCCTGAGGGCACAGAATTGGAAATGGGGGTAGCACTGGTATGTCTCCTCTCTGATCCTCCGATCGACCAAGAGTGCTTGGGGGATAACTTCGTGGTTTCCATGATTAGGGATGAAACGGCTGCGAGCCGACCAGCAGCTATCTTGGATGCAACAATCGCACCCTCTCCCACTTGGCAAGACGAGGAGGGATTTTGTCCAAAGAAGACCGGGTCGGTAGTGAGCCGAATCGATTCCACCGAGTCCTGTGAGTCGAATCAGTTCCGGCACCGAAGTCCGAGTCTGGTACTCCTGGGGATGTTAACCCGGACGCCACGCCTCCGCCTGTGTTTTTTTCCTTTTCATTTGAGTCTGTTGTAACCAATGAATTGGACGATTTGGATGTACCTAATGAGAATGAGGTGAATGTGGTTTCCGAGTACTTTTCTGTGTCCCTAATTTATTGCATTAATTCAGACTTTCAAAATTTTAATCAAAACGACGAGGACGAAGTTCCTCCGGTTTTACAACGTTTAATTGAGCAAGAGCAAGAGAGATTTGTTAAACCATTAATGGATGAAATCATTACCGTGAACATTAGTACTGAGGAGGACCCGCGGCTGGTCCAGATCGGGTCCACGTTGTCTTCGGAGGAACGCGAGCGCTTAGTCGCTTTATTAAAAGATTTCAAAGGTGTTTTCGCGTGGTCCTACGAAGACATGCCTAGAATCGATGCTGAGATTATACAAAGATCGATCCCCTTGACCGAGGCCCGACCTATCAAACAGAAACTAAGAAAGATACGCACAGATTGGGCTCTTAAGATTAAGGAAGAGGTCACCAAGCAAATCGACGCAGCTTCCTCGCCGGTATCCGAATATCCGACTTGGTTGGCCAACATTGTTCCGGTGTCAAGAAAGATGGCGTGATCCGGTGTGTGTAGACTTCGTGATTTGAACAAAGCTAGTCCAAAGGACGACTTTCCTTACCACACATCGATGAGTTGGTAGATTTCACAAATAGGCATGCATTGCTCTCATTCATGGATGGCTTCTGATACAACCAGATAGTGATGGCACCGAAGACAGTGAAAAGACTACATTCACCACCCCGGGGACATATCGCACGGTAATGCCGCTTGGTTGAAGAACGCCGAGCTACTTATCAACGGGCCGCAACTACAATACTACATGATATGATCCACAAAGAGGTTGAGGTGTATGTGACGACATGATTGTCAAGTCCAAGGAAAGAGAAGGCCACTACACCGCTTGCACAAGTTTTTTTCAAAGGATCAAGGAATTTCGCCATGCTAAACCCTCGTAAATGTACGTTTGGTGTTACAGCGGGGAAAATGCTAGGGTTTCTGATTACACAAAGGGGCATCGAGGTCGACCCTTCCAAAATCAAGGCCATCCTAGAAATGCCACCACCAAGGACTGAAAAGGAGGTGCGAGGCTTTCTAGGTAAAGTGCAATTCATAAGACGGTTTATTTCAAAACTAACCTTGACTTGTGAACCACTTTTTGGCCTCCTGAAGAAAGGGAAGAAGTTCCAATGGGACGGCCGATGCCAAGCTGCATTTGAATAGATTAAAGAATATCTACAGAACCCACCCGTTTTATCGCCACCAGAGCCAGGGAAACCGTTGATTTTGTATCTGTCAGTAACTGAAACTACAATGGGCTGCATGCTTGCACAAGAATCAGAAGATAAGGCAGAAAGATCCATCTACTATCTCAGCAAGAAGATGCTGGAGTATGAGACCCGATATACACCGCTGGAAAAGGCTTGCTTAGCTCTGGTATGGGCTACCAGGAAACTGCGGCACTACTTGTTAGCTCACTCTGTAATGTTGGTTTCACGACTTGATCCCATCAAATATCTCTTCGAGAAACCAGCACTTACGGGTAGGCTAGTTCGTTGGTTGCTGTTGCTCTCCGAATTTGATCTCACGTACGTAACACGCAAGTCAGTGAAAGGAAGAGCAGTGGCAGAGTTCCTTGCCGACCACCCGGTTAAGGGGGATGAAGTAGTTGAATATTTGTTCCCGGATGAATCAATTCTGCATATCGACGAAGAAACTTGGACGATGTACTTTGACGGAGCGTCAAATCAACATGGGTATGGGATAGGAGTGTTGCTGATAGCACCCAATGATTCCCGTATCCCTCTCGCCTTCAAACTCCGGTTCAAAGTCTCGAACAATGAAGCAGAATACAAGGCGTGTATCGCTGGTCTAGAAGCAGCCCTGGGACTAGGGGCGAGACGGCTGGACGTCATTGGGGATTCGAACCTTGTTGTGTCTCAAGCTAAAGGAGACTGGAAAGTAAAAGAGGAAAAGATGATGATGTATCACCAAACCTTGGATTTGCTGATTCCTCGATTTGAGAAGCTAAGTTTTACTCATCTACTAAGAGAGAATAACAGGTTCGCAGATTCATTAGCAACTCTATCATCTATGATAGACATCCCGTGTGGAGTCCGAATGCGTCCAGTTATCATCGACCAGAAATTTGCACCTGCCTATGAATCGATTGCAGCCATAGATGAAGTTCAGGACGAACACCCCTGGTATTACGACATCTGGAACTTCTTGGAGAAAGAAGCATACCCGCCAGGGGTAAATGCCAAAGACAAGAGGGTAATCAAAAGAATGGCAGTCCAGTTCATCATCTGCGAGGGTAAACTGTATAAACGGGGTCATCTGGGAATGCATAAACTGTGTGTTGATGCTGAAAAGTCAAGGCGTCTGATGGAAGCCATCCACGGGGGTGAATGTGGTGCACACATGAATGGGGTAATGTTGGCACGGAAGATCCGTAGGCAAGGTTATTACTGGTCCACCATGGAGGAGGATTGTATTGGCTTCGTCCGGCGATGTCACAAGTGTCAAATTCATGCAAATCGCATGAACATCCCGCCGTCAAAGCTGTACAACATGACTTTGCCATGGCCGTTTTCTGTCTGGGGAATTGATGTAATCGGAGCTGTTACGCCAAAGGGGTCGAATGGGCATGAGTTCATCTTGGTAGCGATAGATTATTTCACAAAGTGGGTTGAGGCCCAATCTTATGTGGTATTGAAGGCTTCGCATGTAGCAAAATTTATCAAAAACAACATTATCTGTCGCTACGGAGTCCCAAATGAAATAGTTTCAGACAATGGTTCCCACTTCAAAAAGGAGGTGATCGACTTGTTGGAGAAATATAATGTGGCTTTTCATAAGTCGTCTACTTACCGGCCACAAACCAACGGAGCAGTTGAGGCCACCAACAAGAACATCAAGCGCATACTACAGAAAATTGTGGAAACCTATCGAGCGGCGAGATAAGCCGCTGCTCGCCTGTGGGGCTACAAGACTTGATCGAGAACTTCTACAGGCGACTCGCACTCATTGGTTTATGGGATGGAGGTTACGCTTATTGAGATTGAGGTCCGTCATTACAGTATTGGCGAGTGCCGATAGCCAAGCAGTTGGCGACAAAAGCATTTGAAGAACTCATGCTTTTCGATGAAAAAAGGCTGAAAGCACTGTACCACATCCAAGGTTATCAACGCAGAATCGCCCGGGCTTTTAACAAGAAGGTTAAGTCCAGGAATTTGAAAGAAGGAGATTTGGTACTCAAAGACAACCGAACTCCCATCCACGACCCAAGGGGCAAGTTCAGACCCAATTGAACTGGTCCCTACATTATCAAGTCAATCTGGTCAGGTGGAGCTGTGGTTCTGATGGATTTAGATGGCTTAGAGTTTTCTCAACCGATCAACATGGACAAGTTGAAGAAATATTATCCCTGAGAGGCTCGCTAGGCCGAAAACCCGGAAGGGCGACCTAGGCAAAATTCAGAGCATAGAAAATTTGAAATTATAAAAACTGAGCTCGCAAGGTTGAAAACCCGCAAAGGGCGGCCTTGGCAAAAGTTAGAGCGCAAAAGGAGAGTAAAAATACCCGAGCGAACCTAAGCCTGAACTACGTAAGGCTTGATTCCCATCTTTGGGATACGTAGGCAGCTTCGTCCTGAAGTTCAGCCATAAACTTTTCACCGATCAACTTCGTCCATTTGATCATCTCAGTCATCTCTATTCATCAGCATTTATCGTGATCTCCGATACAATGTTATTCAGACTAGGGGCAACTTTCCGTTGCAATGAAGTGTTGCGGCACCATCCAGACTAGGGGCAACTTTCCGTTGCTATGAATCGCCAAGGCACTTTTCAAACTAGGGGCAACTTTCCAGTTGCCAGGATCCGGGGTTGTACATCTCAGTGACAGATCTCAGGCGTGTCCAGTTCTGATCCATATCGAAAATAGTTTCGAAAAGTTTTAATAAAAGTCAACTTTGTTCAAATTAATCTTTTCACAACTAAGACCATTTTCGGACCAAAAATCGGAGAATTTTCAGTACCACAACCTTCAATTTCTTTGATTTCAAAACAGAGTTCTCTTGCTCTTACATACAATTGAAGTTGCTTTTTATTACATTCATAACGAAAACTTGAAAGTACTAATAAAGTAATAAATCTGGGGCATAGTCGAGTCAAGTGTCCCTGCGCCCCCTACCAGAGCTAGTTGAAGCCTCTGACGCCAACCTAGGCCCAATCTGTGCCTCCTCATTGAGCCAATCCCAGCATTCGTCAGATAAAGAGCAACTGAAAATAGGAGCGGGGGCCAGGAGCTCTCTAGTCCTCCAGGCCGTAGTATGTCGAGCAAGGTGTGCACCTCGAACCAGGAAAGTGACCGGGTATTCAATCCCCTCCGGAGGGCAAGTCTGGTCATGACCAAATTGGCGCAGGATACGGAATGGGAAATAGAATACACAATGGGTCAAGCCAATCAAACGGATCCCAGTATCCTGGAACATGCTATAGCTCATCGCCGGAAGGTTAAGCCAAGGATAGAGCCAAGCAATGCGTTCAGCTGACAAGTTGCACATCCATTCAAACCACCATCCCTCATCAAGGGCGTCGACCAGGCGTTGTCGAAAGAAGTAGCCACGGGCTGAGTAAACAAGGCAAGAGTCCACAATTTGCAATTTATCCATCAACCATATCTGGGGAGGGACGAAAAATGAGAGAATAAAGAATAGAGAGATGTGCGATGAGAGAAAAGTAAGATAAGGGTTTTGTGAGAAAAACCGAGCCTGAGGGCCGAGTGATGTGAGCAAACACATATGTGAGCTTGGGTGGGAAATATTACCTGCAGCAGTAGTGGACTCCCCGCAAACCTGGTTGTCTCTTGGCGGTAGAAGGCATCCAAACCTAGCAGCGTCTCGGCCAATGTCATGGCGATACAGCTCTTTCCTTCCCTCAAGCCTTGAGCGACTTCAATCAAACGGATGCTAGCCCCTCGGGGCCGAGACAAACGAAAATGAGATAGCATGCACAAGCGAGGGCATGTTGTGGAAACCTTGCCAATGATGGTTGCCGCGGTCACCCGCCGAGAATCGGTAAATCAGGCTCGGGATATCTAACATGCCATTACCAATCAGAGATCGAGCATCATGCGCGTTGAGACCGCACATCCGCCCTAAAGCTTGGGCATGGCCAAAACGAGACTGAGGCAAGATCTCTTCTGAGCATTCAGACTCCATCAAAGCTTGAAAATCTTCAAAAGTAGGACATACCTCTTGCCCTCTGAAGCTGAAGACATGCGTCACCGGGTTCCAAAACCTTGCCGCAGCACAGAGGAAAGGAAGATGTAGCGGAGTCCGGCCCAACGTGAATAGTGCATTTAAGCCGAAACCCCAGAAGTTTAACTTTTCCGAGCCGTCTAGAGAAGCAATCCAAGATGAGAGATTTTCTGTGAGAAATGCCTCCATTTTTGTGAGAAACGGTGATGAAATAATTAAGTTCCAAGGCTGGGGCTTTTATAGGGGGGTAAAACACTATTCAAAGGACACGTGTCAAAATTCTGGGAATTGCGGAAGAGGTGGCCGGCCGGCCATCTATTCTAGTAGGCCAGCCACCCTCTAATCTCCAGATGCAAAATATGTTCGGCCACGCTTTGGTCCTGTTTTGCCCTCCGGAAGGAAGTTTGAGGCATTTCTAGGCACCGGGAACGTTGAAGGCCTCCTTTTCTCTCAGTTTCGGATACGTTCCATTGTCCAGATCGTCCGAAGTACACTTTGTTGTATTTTGCTTATTGAGTTGTTGTTTTGTTTATCGAGTTGTAAGTTTTGTCGAGCTGTCGTATTTTGTATTTTGAGTTGTTACCTTTTTGTTTACACAATTTTGTTAAGTCTTGTTTATCGAGTTAGTAACATTGCTGTACTTTGCTTATCGAGTTGTAAACTTGCTAAGATTCTGTTATTTCTTAGTAAGTTGAGTTGTTCGATTTGTTGCGTCGGTTCATTACCTGACCCGGTAAATACACAAGGCACATTTTCATTCAATTCCATTTTGTGCAAAATGATGCGTTGCGATGCTAAGAATTTCAAATACAAACGACTTTTCAAAAGCTGTTTCATTCCATCATGTTTTACAACAGAATAAAGGTACAAGTTTTACAGGAAATAAAACTGCCTAACAATGTGCAAAGTGCTACAAACTACTAGTAAAAAGTAAAATAAAGCAGGAAATAACATCAATATCCTCGGGAACGGGAATGAGGAGGCCCTCTCATCCTCTTCTGCGGGATAACCTCTACACCATCATCACCATCCGGGTCAGAGCTATCATCCTCCGGATCCCCCTCAGCCTCGTCTCCACTCCCGGAACCAAGACCGAAGCCTCCCTCCCCAGCGGATGTCTCTGACTCACGGTCTGCGACCTCCTCCTCCTCCTCAATAATGGGTGCCCTGCGTCTGAGAGACGACCCTGCTCCTCGAGCTCCTCGAAAAGGACTAGATGGCCCAGCTCCCTGAGAAGGCCTGGATGGCCCCGCTCCTCGAAAAGGCCCAAATGGCCCAGTACCATGAACAGGTCCAGTACCTCGACCTCCCTGAGAAGGCCCAGGTGGCCCGGCCCGCGGCGGTGCATATACAGGAGGCATCTGAAAGTGAAAAGTTCAAATACATCAGTTCAAATATGAAAAATAGATGCGAGTACAATATGCGAGTGGGGTGTGTCAGATGTGCTCTACACAGCCTATCAATACAGCAGAATGTTCAAAACCAGTATGTCATCAGGAGTATGCTAAATACTGAAAGGTGAGCGATACACTGCGCCCATAATGGCCACAGGCTCCTCCTCAGAGGATCATGCCCTCGAATGTGGCTAGCATCCCAAGTATCTCTTCCGTGTACTCAACCGGAGGGTGCAAATACAAATGCAAAACTATCAGTGAGGGAATGAATGTCCAAGTAATCTGACTGATAAATCAAAGCTGTAAAACATACTGGTGTAGACACCCCATTTTTGACCGACCTTAAGACTCAGACGTCACCGATTGAGCGCTCGGTGATGTTGCATATCGTGCTCGTTCAGAAGTCTCAGAGTCGCGAGGCGCCTACCTTCGGACTCGAACTCTCTTCTCGTTTTGTCTCGGTTTGCCATAACTCGGTTTTCTGCTTTTCCTGAGGGGAGGGAGAGGTCCCGTAGACCATCTCTCAGTGGCCGTGGGCTACATTTCGTGGCCATAGGCCATTTTTCCCATTTCGGAGCCGGGTTCCCGGTTTTCGGAGCCGTCAGGCCGTGTGCCTTGGTTCGGGACCACCCAACCATCTCCGATTCCTCCAGTTTCTAGCATACATCTCATTTACTCCCTTTCGAGGGACACTGGGGTCTTAGATACCCACTTCGCAGCCAAATGCCACTTTCGGTACTTAACGGCCGGTTTTCGGGACCCCGAACTGCGTGTTTTGGCTCCCGAGCATTCATTTTGTATCGATTTTTGTTCATTTTTGGCAGGTACCTCTGTTTTATCACTAGGAAGATCACTGGAGGGTGGGATCCTAGCAATTGTCTCAGCAACCAGCTTTCTGCTTGGTCAAAGGTGGTTTAGTGGATCTGGGAAGGAGAAAAGTCTGCGCGGCTTCACCGAAATGGGCGTAACTCTTTGCACAAGAGGAATTAAAGTATGAGGCCACCATCGTTGGAAAGCTTACTCCTGGGGCTTCATTTTTCACTCAAGAATCTCCTAAGTTCAATTCCGGATGGAGGAGATATGGTTGATTGAAGTAGGGCATCACTCCGGTTGGACTGAATCTACGCGGCTTTACGGAAACGGGCATAACTTTTTCCACAGGAAGAATTTTGATGCAAGGTTTGCTCCATTGGAAAGATAACTTCCGGGGATTTAATTTGGACACTTGAATGGCCACATTTGGACTTCCCTAGCACCCACCGGCCAGTGTTCTTCCCGACAGCTTTTGGAAACTAGCTGGCCGGCCAGAAAAACTAGCTGGCCGGCCACTTGCAACTAAAGCACTTTTTGCCCACCTTTTCTCCTATTTTCTTGCCTATATAGCTGGCCTCCCAGCTCTTGTTTAAGGGTTGGAAAATTGCTCTCAAGCATACATACACTCCTCTATCTCCATTTCTCTAAAATCTTCAAGTTTTGGTGCCTTTTGTTCATCATCATCAAGCACTACCATCACCACTCCATTTCCAGCAACAAGAAGAGGTTCTTAGAGGCTTAGAAGCAACATTTCTCAAGTCAAGAAGCAAAGAAAGAAAGGTCTTCAAGGGTTAGTCTCAATCCCTCTCTTTTACACCATTTTCTTGTCTCTTTTCTTAACCCTACTTTCTCACTGTTTTGAGCTCCGACCAATACTAAAAGTGGTCCTCTTTTGAGCTATTCTTGATGTTTGTTTAAGGGCTAAACCCTGTTTGAGCCCTCCATCTTACACTTGTTTCAATATCCTCTTATATGCCATTATTTTGCATTGAATATTTGGCCTATTTTTGATCTGATTTGGAGCATCTCATGAACTGGTATTGTGTTTATTTTGAGCTCCTCTACAACATTGTAGAAGGGATCAACCTTTTTTGGTGCTTCCATGAATGACCTCTCTTTATAGCCCCTATTTGGTCCATATTTTGCATGCTATTTCTAGCCCATGATTAATCGGTTTTCGAGCATAATATAAACTGTGAGTGGGCCTATTTTGAGCCCCTATTCAACATTGAAGAAGGGATCAACCCTGTTTGGCCTCTCTATCATGCACTTGCTTCACAATCTCTCATATTTACCGTAAATTTGCATGATTTGTTTGGCTTATATTAAATTTGTTTTGGAGCATGTCATGAACTATGAGTAAGCTTATTTTGTGTCCCTCTACAACATTGTAGAAGGGATCAACCTAGTTGGGGGTCTCCATGTTGTACTTGCCATTATATCTCTCTTTGACCCCCATTTTGCATGCTTTTTAGGCCTATCTAGCTTCTGTTTTCGGCCACCATCAGTACTGAAAATGTCCATATTTTGGCCTTCTTGTCATGTTTTGTTAAGGGTCCAAGGCCGTTTGATAAATGTAAGGCATACTTCATGTTTTAGCCTTTATAGGCTTCTTTCTTATATGACAGTTTTAGCAAGTTTTCATACTGATTTGAGGGTTGTCATCTACTGTAAATGTGCATATTTTTGGGCCCTCTTCAATGTTTTAGAACTGTATTTTTCAGTTTGAGCATTTCATATATCACTTGCTTCATTATTCCCCTCTTTCCCCCCATTTTTGCATGCTATTTTTGCCATACTTGTGTTTGTTGTTTGGCCATACTTTGTACTGGAAAAATGCTAGTTTAGGGACTTCCTAGCATCTGTCTTTACGCTTCATGTCCATATTGTGCATGTTTGGCATATAGTCATAAGTCATTTGCACTCAAGATAGCATTTCGGGCATCGGGTGTAATTTTGCTATAATTCGGGGGCTGTTTTTGCATCATTTTGGCTGCTGAAATTTTCACTTTCCATATTCCATATGCCACGTCTCGTTTCGTATGCCATTTCATGCCTTAGGGCCATTGCCTCAGTTTGCGTGCCCGTGTGCACGCATTTCGAGGCATCTCAGTTTTCATCCTCCGGTGTCCTATGTGAGTGTGGCTGAGGCCCTCTCATGTTGGTATAAGCCCATCATTGCATTTGCATGCCATTTCATGCCTTAGGGCCATTGCCTCGGTTTGCGTACCTGTGTGCACGCATTTCAAGGCACTTCATTTTCATCTCTCGACATCTTATGTGAGTGTGGCTGAGGCTCTCTCATGTTAGTGTAAGCCCAATTTGCATTGCGTATGCTGTTTCATGCCTTAGGGCCATTGCCTCGGTTTGCGTGCCTATGTGCACGCATTTCGAGGTAGTTCATTTTCATCTCTCGGCATCTTATGTGAGTGTGGCTGAGGCTCTCTCATATTAGTGTAAGCCCAATTTGCATTGCGTATGCTGTCTCATGCCTTAGGGCCATTGCCTCGGTTTGCGTGCCCGTGTGCACGCATTTCGAGGCACTTCATTTTCATCTATCGGCCTCTTATGTGAGTGTGGCTGAGGCTCTCTCATGTTAGTGTAAGCCCACATTGTATTGTTTATGTCGTTTTAGCATCATTGCATTCCGTGTGCCATTGCCTCGGTTTGCGTGCCCGTGTGCAGGCATTTCGAGGCACTTCACTTTTATCCGACGGCTTCTTATGTGAGTGTGGCCGACGTCCACTCATGTTAGTGTAAGTCCATTTTGCATTGCGTATGCTATTCCATACCTTGGGATCATCGCCTCGGTTTGCGTGCCCGTGTGCACGCATTTCGAGGCATCTCATTTTCATGACATTGTGCATGTTAGGATTGCATATTAGCTACATTTCATGCATATCATGCATATTGCATCGTGTTCGGGATAGGAGTTAGCCCGGGCACGGGAAACGAGGTGCGTTTCGTAGTCCGAGTGACGGAATGGGTCTCAATTCCCAAGTCACCGACACTCCGGATCCCACATGATGGAGTTAGGTTTTGTTGTAGCATTCACTTGCATTCATCCCATATTGAGTTGTGCAATTCGGCTCCTCGACCATCATGCATCGATATGCGTGATTGGTGGCACGAAGATCGAGGCATGCATATATTTGTGAAATACATTGCTATGCCCTTTCACCGCTCTCTTGCGGCAAAATGAAGAATCGGTAACTTTCGGACTTGGCACGATTTCGAGAAACATCGCAAAACAGGGGCTAATTGGGGCATCCCTGGGTTTCAGCAAAGCGACCCAAAGATATATCATCCATCATAATCATATGACCGGCTTGCATGCCATTCTGATTTTCTTTTAGTTAATTCGTTAATTAATTAGGAATCTGTATATTTATTTCGGACTGTAATATTCTTTTATTCGGACTGTATTATTATTTATTCGGACCCTCTGCGCGAGGGCATAATTGTAATAAGTGTGGGTGAGTGTGATGTATGTCTTCCAACCCCATTTCTTTCTCCCTTTTATTTACCTGCTTATGATGATTAGATTAGGGCATATTTCAATTAGCATACAGTATGACAGCATGTTTGCATCATTCATCTGTTTTGCACGCATACAAGATCATACAAACTGCATTTGTATTTCAATTCCAAATTGAATACATATTAGTTGTAGCATTTCACATGCCATGTTTAGAATAGCTGAGCTTGCTATAGTTTGCATCTTTGCATGTGTTGCATTAGACATTTCAGTATGCTTAGGTCCATACACGGATTTCTAACAAGTTTCTGTTTTGGCTTGGAGTACTCGGTGAGTTTTATGCTTTAGCATCCTTGCATGCGTGTGAGTGACTGAGATGATAGCATGCTTACCATGAGGCTATGTGCTTATGTGATATAACTGCCTTGAATGCCTGTGGATGGAGGTTGAGTTATCTGAATTGGAATAATTCATCGATTGTTTGTTTTAAGCCCACTAGATAGTGGCAAAATCATGTTTTCTAAGCCCACCCGAGGGTGGCAAATCCGCGTCTTAGCCTACCTGCGGGTAGCACCATCAAACCATTTTCAAACAAACAAACATGAAATGTTTTGTTCCAATTCAGGCAACTCAGTCTATACTTGTATGCTGTGCGCATCACATAGTAACCTAGGCTAATAACCGGAATAAGAACTCGCAATGTTTTCAAAAACAGATATCATGGTTAGTAGAGGCCGGTCTTTGACCGGGCGAATGGTGCTCACGGCGTGAGCTTCCCAATCGTATCCAAGTTCGAGCCGAGGCAACTTTGGTGATGACGGACACGTGGCCTTTTGGCACCGAGTCGGGGTTTCCTAAATTTCCCATTTTAAAATATTTAGGTGGCGACTAGATTCCGAAGCGATCCATGTTTGGCATTTCTTTCAAAAAATCTGTTTTCAAAATGATTTGCCGGATTTGGACTCTTCGGTTCAAGATTGAGAACCGTGACATTTGAGTCCTTCGAACTGTAGTAGACCCAATATCGAACCAGAACAGGGGGGACTCGCAATCCCTTTTTCCCGGGATGCGTTCGGGGACGTCCACAACCGGGGGTGAGTCAGGATCCCTGACATATCTGTGGTCAGGAAGAGGAGGCTCTAGCGAGACCTGGTAAGGAGTCCCGAACCGCCAACTCGTCAACTTGGTTGGCATGTCTGGCCACCCAGGACAATGAAGAGATGGAGGGATCGGAGGAATCGAACTACCTCTACCCCTAGATGCACCAGCCCTGCTAGAGGAAGGGATATCCGTAGCACCGGCACGACTCGAAGATGGTACATCAGTATGCCTCCGTGACGGAGCACGCACTCTCGTCAAAGGGGGCATCAGATATATACGACGATAGGTGGCGTAGTCCCCCTCCATGAGATGTAACAAAGCATCGGTGCCCTGCATAGCACTAATGACCTCCTGGGCAGAGAGTCTATCGGCAGTCCGCATAGTGGCTGGAGGTACAGCAGGAAGGTCCTGAGAATCGTACCCCTACACCTGACGCAGGAAGCGTTCCCCCAGGAACCATGCCCTACCAACTGGTCCTTCGAGCAGGAACCTATACTGGGAATTACTCGATCCTCCGGGATACGAATGTCGGAGACCGTCACCAAAGACCGCCCAGGGCTGCCAAGTAATCTGCGGATAACCAGTGCATAAATCGATCAGAAATCAGGAATATACAGGGCAGATCAAAGATGAAAATGAAAGGAACTGAGAGTTCTGAAATACCTCTGTCGTCCGCACAGTATCAAAATACTGTCGCAAGTAGAAGAGAGTCTCTCGAGCTCTTGGTCGGTGCTCGCCCTCGAATACCAGCGAAAACGGAGTCGTAAGGAGTCCTGCCACCTCCATCTCCGGGGCTAATGTGGGAAAGTATACGTACACCCATAGCTGAGAAAAGCAGCGCAGAATATGAATACAAAGTGCTAAAGGCAGAATACAGAGTGCAAAGTGCGCCGTGTGTGCAATGAACAAGTAATAAGGAGCAGAAATGTAAATCAAGAGGACAAAACGTACCTCCCAGGCTCTCCAATAGCCGCCAAGTAAGTCTCCCCGCCCGCAAGAGGCTGCACTCATGTAACAATAGAGGGTAGCCAGGCCAACGCCACCCCAGTCATATCGACTGACCTGTGATAGGTCCACTAGGGCACTCAGAAGATACAATCCGACAGTGTTCCCCCTATCGGCAAACAGAGTGGTGCCAAAGAGGAACATAAGGAAGCCACGGGTGTACTGCTCAACCTCCTCGGGAGACTCAGGCTCCATCTCCGGCCTCCGGAAATGGGAAGAGAACCAGGTGTACCGGACTCTCCCAAAAGCCCTATCCACAGGTGGGCGAGCCCCCAATAGATGTGTCCAAGCGGCCTCCCAATCTCCCATATCCTCGTCGTAAGGTATGGGCCAACCGCCTATGTCTAGGCCGGTGAGTATGGCGAAGTCCAACGGAGTCATGGTCATATCCCGGTGGCAGAAAAGTGGAAGGAATTGGTGGTGTCCCACAATCTCTCCACCAAAGCAGCTAACAAAGTCCTGCTGGCAGGACAACGTGATAGCCCCACGCAAAATGCTCCGAACCCTGCTAGATCGACTAGATCCCGGACAGCCTCTGGAAGCTCGGTGTACCAGTCCCTCGCGGCGGTAGAGCCGTATCCTCGTACGGCGCGAGAGCCACCCTGCATTCAGAAGGGATACATGTGTTCAGTACACAATAAAATGCAAGCTGTGTGCAAATGAAATGAACAAGCCGTGTGCAAATGAAATGAAAAAGCTGTGTGCAAATGAAATGAAGTAGCTGTGTGCAATGAAATTAATCGATTACGTGTGTTCACTTCAATTTGGTGCGTGTTGAAGAATCGAGTCTGGGGCGTGTGTTCTACTCTCAATCGATGAACCGTGTGTTCACTTCAATTCGGCTACGTGTTCAATAAATCGAGTTTGGGGGTGTGTTCTACTCTCAATTAGTGTGGGCTGTGTGTTCACTTCAAATCTGTGCTGCGTGTTCAGTAAACCAGAGTTTGGGACTGTGTTCTACTCTCAATCAGTGTGGGCTGTGTGTTCACTTCAAATCTGGGCTGCGTGTTCAGTAAATCAGAGTTTGGGACTGTGTGTTCTACTCTCAATCAGTGTGGGCTGTGTGTTCACTTCAAATCTGGGCTGCGTGTTCAGTAAATCGGAGTTTTGGGACTGTGTGTTCTACTCTCAATCAGTGTGGGCTGTGTGTTCACCATCAACTTGGACTGCGTGTTCAGAATATCGGAGTTTGGGACTGTGCGTTCTACTCTCTACTCTCAATCGAGGTACGTGTGTTCGCCATCAACTTGAACTGTGTGTTCGTAAAATCGAGTTTGGGTCGTGTTCTACTCTTAGTCAGTGTGTGCTGTGTGTTCACTTTCAAAATTCGGGCTGTGTGTTCGACGGATCAGTGTTTGAGCCGTGTGTTCAATTCTTAACTAATGTGTACCGTGCGTTCACAATCAATCAGTCAGTGAGCCGTGTGTTCAGCAATTCAAGTGTTTTAACTAACACGTTCAGGATGCAGGCAAAGTACTATGTCAAAAGCTAAAAGCTGTGTGTTCAAGCATGGCAAAGCTACTGAGAATGCGCAAAAAATGCAGAAAATAGAGTAAAATACCTCTCGTGCATCATGAGAGAGGTCTTTGCTCGACTCGCATGAAGTAAATCCCGGGTGCGGCCGTTGAACCCAGTGAACGACGAAAAATAACATGAGGCGTATGTGCCGGTGGGGCGTATCTCCCGGGAATGAAAGGGCGGACTCTCGGGGGCAGTGTCATAATGTCAAAGTCATCCCCAGCACCTGGAGGACCTCCACCATGAGGGTAATCACCCGCCATTTCAAGAAATCTGCAAAAATGAGCAAAATGAGCCAAAATTGGAAAAAGTCAACAAAAGTCAACTCCCGAGAAATGAAAAAGTCAACAAAAGTCAACTCCCGAGAAAATCTTCCAAATATTGAGAGAAACTTACCTCAAGTGGTGAAAATGAGAAGAGAAGCTCCGAAATCAAAACTTAATCGGCTCGAAGTGCTTAAAACTGAAAGATTTCGCGAAAACAACTTGTGTAGAAGGCCGAAAAGCGCGTATAAAATGCAGATCTGAAGGAAAAAATGGTTTGGGGAGCAAGGGAAGGAGTTTTTGCAGCTATGGGAGTGATTTCGGAGGCATTGGAGGTGGATATATATAGAAATGAGAAAAATGACAAAAATGCCCTTGCTTTTGGGCAGGTGGCCGGCCGGCCACCTTTTCTGGCTGGCCGGCCATTTGCTTTTTCTTTCCTAGCCGGTGGCCTCCCCTAGGGCAACCACCTGGCCGGTGGTGTTCCCCACACCCCCCTCTAGCTCTCTGCAAATTTTGAGGAAGATCGGAGTTCCCGGGACCTGAAAAAGTTCAAGAAAAGTGCACTTTCTGGCGCGAAATTGCTCCGCCGGAACTTCAGCTGCAATTTCTGACATGTGTCTCATCATCACTCATCAAAATCAAGGTGTATCCTTTTCAAACATGTTGTAACCTCTCCGGGAGGTGAATCAGAGGCCGCGATCAAGTTGCCTTCGCCGAAATGCGCGTTTCCCAGCTCGTTGTTTCGCAACAAACGGACGCCCTGATTTATGCTCGTTTTGCATTGTTTTGCATATAACTCGCATTCTTATGAGCGTTTTGCATTATCATGCATGATTTCTTGATGTACCATACCTCTATGCTTGAGCGTACGTTGTCACGCGCGTTCCTTTCTCGCATTGCGATGCATTCACTTGCCGACACTGCGTGTGTCAAACTTTCGGAACCATAGGAATCACATTAAATATATGTTGTTAGCATATTGTTCTTGTTGAATTTCTCTCTTTTGCAGGCACGATATTGTATGTACGGGTCATTTGAGGTGCGACTGCATTTAATCGCCGCAGTATCGTATCTTCTCCGTGTGAGACGCGACGAGAATTGAATGATTCTCGCATTCCTAATCGCATGAAATGTAGTTGTTGCTTTGCATTCTTGCTTAAAACTGTTGCATCTATTTGCGAATACTTGCCTCATTACAGCTTGCTGCATTTGCATGATCATTTGGCTCTGTGCATGTCGCTTTGCATTTTGCCCCCCTGCCTGCGGGCATGCCTGCGGGCACACATATCTCTGTTCATCTTGTATGATTGTCTAAGTCTTCGGCCTTGTCAAAAATGGGTCGTCTCTAGGCTTTCACATTCACTCCCGTCACTTCTTGACTTCGAGTTACGTCAAGAGGGGCAATCAGAGACACCCCATTTTTGACCGACCTTAAGACTCAAACGTCACCAATTGAGCGCTCGGTGATGTTGCATACTGTGCTCGTTCAGAAGTCTCAGAGTCGCGGCCGTCCGTCCTGCCTCCGGACTCCCGAACTCTCTTCTGTACCTTGTCTTGGTTTGCGAACCAGACTCAGTTTTCTCTATTTCTTTTCCTGAGGGAAGGGAGAGGTCCCGTAGACCATCTCTCAGTGGCCGTGGGCTACATTTCGTGGCCGTATGCCATTTTGCTCGTTTCGAAGTCCGGTTCTCGGTTTTCGGAGCCGTCAGGCCGTGTGCCTCGGTTCGGGACCACCCAGCCATCTCCGATTCCTCCGGTTTCTGGAATGCATCTCATTTACTCCCTTTCAAGGGACACTGGGGTCTTAGATACCCACTTCGCAGCCAAACACCACTTTCGGTGCTTAACGGCGGTTTTGCCAGACTCCGGCTGCGTGTTTTGGCCCCCGAGCATTCGTTTTGCATCGGTTTTTGTTCATTTTTGGCAGGTACCTCTGTTTTATCATAAGGGAGGTCACTGGAGGGTGGGAGGACAGCAATTGTCTCAGCAACCAGTTATGCTCCTCCGGCGCCCGTTTTTCTCACTTCCAAGCTAATGTTGAACACCCTAGGGCCATTTTCTTCGAGCCAAAACCACATATTTGTGTTGTACACACATGGGAGGACCCTAAAAAATAGAGCTCGGCCAGTAATTCTTCTTTTCATTTTTGGACCTCTCCTAGAGGTGGCTTGTTGTCTCTCCTGTTTCAGAGTTGCCAGATTCCAACCACAGGGCCTTGTTGTACACACATGGGAGGACACCACCCTTTAGAGCTCGGCCAGAAATTCTCACTTTCCATTTTTGCCCTTGGCCGGCCGGCCACCTCCAGTAAAAGCACATGGCCGGCCTACATCCTCAGTTTGAGTTCATTACAGCTGTATAGCTGTTTCTCCAAAATATCTTTGCATCCGGGGGATATTTTGGGAGGGAAAGCTTGGGTGCATTTCCCTCCTCTTTTACACCCCCTTCTTAGCCTTTATAAGTGGCTGGCCAGCTCCTTCATTAGGGTTAGAAAAACTCCCCTTAAGAGCTCATATACATTGGCTTACATCTCCCTCTCCAAAAACCTCCAAAATCCTTAAGTTTTGGCCTCATTTGTTCATCAACACCAAGCACTACCTTCACCACTTCCATTCCAGCAGCAAGGGAAGGTTTTTCAGAGGCTAAGAAGCAACAAACTCAAGCCAAGAAGCAACCAAAGTGTAGTCTTCAAGGGTAAGTCACTATTTCCCCTTTTCTAGCACTTTTTTGCATCATTTTTCTACCCTATTTTCTTGTGGTTTTGGGCTCCGACCCTAACTGAGCTTAGGCCTATTTTGAGTCCCTCTTCAACATTGAAGAGGGGCTTAACCTTGTTTGGCACTTCTATATACTACTTGTCTCAATATCCATCTTATATGCCATAATCTTGCATAGTAATTTTGGCTTATGTACATTTGTTTTTGGAGCATGACTTAAACTGTGATTGAGCTTATTTTGAGCCCCTCTACAACATTGTAGAAGGGCTCAACCTTGTTTGGTGCTTCCATGCATGACCTATCATTATACCCCTATTCGGTCCACCATTTTGCATGATTTTTTTAGGCCTATCTTGCTTCTGTTTTTGGCTATGATCAGAACTGAAAATAGTCTTAAAATGACCCACTCTTCATGTTTTGTTAAGGGTCTTAGGATGTTTGGTGAATGCTTGGTATACCTCTCTTTATAGCCCTCTTTTGGCTCATATTTTGCATGCTATGTTGAGCATATCTACATACTGTTTTGGGGGTTGTCATAAGCTGTAAATGTTCATATTTTTGGTCCCTCTTCAGTGTTTTAGAACTGTATTTTTCAGTTTGAGCGTTGCGTATACCATCTGCTTCATTGTTCCTTTTTTTTCCCCATTTTTGCATGCTATTTTTGCCATACTTGTGATTGTTGTTTGGCCATGCTTTGTACTGGAAAAATTCTAGTTTAGGGACTGCCTAGAATCTGTCTTTACACTTCATGTCCATGTTATGCATGTTTGGCATAGCTGCAAGTCATTTCGGGTACTTAGCATAGCATTTCGGGCATCGGGTGTAATTTTGCCATAATTCAGGGGCTGTTTTTGCATCATTTTGGCTGCTGAAATTTGCATTTTCCATATGCCATATGCCACGTCTCATTCCGTATGCCATTTCTGTACCTTAGGGCCATTGCCTCGGTTTGCGTGCCCACGGGCACGCATTTCGAAGCATCTCATTTTTCATCCTTCGGCCTCTTATGTGAGTGTGGCTGAGGCCCTCTCATGTTGGTATAAGCCCATCATTTGCATTGTGTATGCCATTCCATACCTTTATGTCATTGCCTCGATTTGCGTGCCCGTGTGCACGCATTTCGAGGCACTTCATTTTCATCCATCAGCCTCTTATGTGAGTGTGATTAAGGCCTTCTCATGTTGGTGTAAGCCCATATTGCATCGCATATCTCATTTTAGTCCTATTACATTTCGTATGTCATTTTCTCGGTATGCGTGCCCGTGGGCACGCATTTCGAGACATCTCATTCTAGGCTCATTATATATCATATTTCAAGCCGTTTCATGCCTTTATGCCATCGCCTCGGTTTGCGTGCCAGTGTGCACGCATTTTGAGGCACTTTGTTTTTCATCCATCGGCTTCTTATGTGAGTGTGGCTGAGGCTCTCTCATGTTAGTGTAAGTTCATTTTGCATTGTTTATGTCATTTCAGCATCATTGTATTCTATATGCCATTGCCTCGATTTGCGTGTCCGTGTGCACGTATTTCGAGGAACTTCACTTTTATCCGACGGCCTCTTATGTGAGTGTGGCTGAGGCTCACTCATGCTAGTGTAAGTCCAATTTTCATAGCATTGCGTATGTTAGGATTGTATCTTAGTTGCATTTCATACATATCATGCATATTGCATTGTGTTCGGGATAGGAGTTAGCCCGGGCACGGGAAACGAGGCACGTTTCGTACTCCGAGTGACAGAATGGGTCTCAATTCCCAAGTCACCGACACTCCGGATTACCCATGATGGAGTTAGGTTTTGTCGTAGTATTCATCTGCATTCACCCCATATTGAGTTGTGCAATCCAACTCCTCGGCCATCATGCATCGATATGCGTGATTGGTGGCACGAGGATCGAGACATGCATATATTTGTGAAATACATTGCTATGCCCCTTTTCCTGCTCTCTGTTGCAGCAAAATCAAGAATCAGCAGTCTTCCGAGGCTTGGCACGTATTTCGAGAAACATTGCAAACAGAGGCTAATTAGGGCATCCTAGTGGATTTCCGAAAAGACAACCCAACATGCATCAATTCATTATCCAGAGCGGAGTCAAGGCAGTCCCTGGCTTGCATGCCAGTTTACAGCTTTCTTAGTTAATTTATTAATTAATTAATTAGGAATTTGTATATTATTCCGGACTGTATTATTCTTTTATTCGGACTGTATTATTATTTATTCGGACCCTCTGCGTGAGGGCATAATTGTAATAAGTGTGGGTGAGTGTGATGTATGTCTTCCAACCCCACGTCTTTCTTCCCTTTTATTTACCCGCTTATGATGGTTAGATATAGGGCATATTTTAATTAGCATACAGTATGACAGCATGCTTGCATCATTCATCTGTTTTGCACGCATCGGGCTCGGCGCATCATACAAACTGCATTTGTATTTCAATTCCGAATTGAATACGTGTTAGTTGTAGCATTCCATATGCCATGTTTAGGACAGCCGAGCCGACCATAGTTTGCATCTTTGCATATGTTGCATTAGGCATTACAGTATACTTAGGATCATGCATGATTTCTAATCGGTTTTCTGTTTTGGGCTTGGAGTACTCGGTGAGTTTTATGCTTTAGCATCCTTGCATGCGTGTGAGTGACTGCCATGAATAGCATGCTTACCATGAGGCTATGTGCTTATGTGATATAATTGCCTTGAATGCCTGTGGGTGGAGGTTGAGTTACTTGAGTTGGGATAATTTATCAAATGTTTGTTTTAAGCCCACTAGATAGTGGCAAAACCATTGTTCTCCTAAGCCCACCTGAGGGTGGCAAAATCTGCATTTTTAAGCCTACCTGCGGGTAGCAAACCATTTTCAAAAATAAACATGAAATGTTTTGTTCCAATTCAGGCGATTCAGTCTATACTTGTATACTGTGTGCATCACATAGTAACCTAGGCTAATAACCGGAATAAGAACGCACAATGTTTTCAAAATCAGATATCATGGTTAGTAGAGGGCGGTCTTTGACCGGCGGCGAAGTGCTCACGAAGTGACCTTCCCCAATCGTACCCAAGTTCCCGAGCCGAGGCAACTTTGGTGATGACGGACACGTGGCCTTTGGCACCGAGTCAGGGTTTCCTAAATTTCCCATTAAAAAATATTTAGGTGGCGACTCTGTATCTGGCGAAGCAGTCCATGTTTGGCACTTCTTTCAAAAAATCTGTTTTCAAAACGATTTGCCGGATTTGGACTCTTCGGTTCAAGATTAAGAACCGTGACATTTGAGTCCTTCGAACTGTAGTGACCCAATATCGAACCAGAACGGGGGGAACTCGCACTCCCTTCCCTCGGGATGCGTTCGGGGACGTCTACAATATGATTAGGAAGAAAAGTGACATCTGTGGCTTCTACATGCAGAGGTTACCCCTTGTCAGCATTTGAGGGCCTTTGAACTGTGAGTTAAAGGTAAGAGTTTGAAGAACACAAGAGGGAGATCCCCGTCAGAGTGGAGCGGTTCATCGACACTCACCCCACGAGGTCCTTTCTAAAGCGCCGCTTTGTTTGTTTATTGCATTCTCTAAGCATCATTCACTACGTTGCTTGTCACGTATATTTTATCATCGCACTTATTGCATTCATTTGCATCTTGCATTATCTTATATCATGTATCCTTTTACGCTGAACAACATTTTAGGATTATTGTCCCTTGGGGCTTTTCTCAAGATGCGTGGAACGCGACCCTGAGCGATTTTCTCAGGACCTCTTCTTACTATTTCGGTGTGGTTTGAGTATTCATTTCCTCACACGATTTCAACATGTTTGGAATTTATCTTAGGATGCATGAACACGACCCTAAGCGGTTTTCTCAGGACCTCTTCTCACGATTTCGGCGTGGTTTGAGTGTTCCTTCCTTCACACAATTTCAGCGTATTTGGAATTTATCTGAGGACGCGTGGAACACGACCCTAAGCGATTTTCTCAGGACCTCTTCTCATGATTTCGGCGTGGTTTGAGTATTTCTTTCCTCACACGATTTCAGCGTGTTTTGAATTTATCTTAGGACGCGTGGAACGCGACCCTGAGCGGTTTTCCCAGGACCTCTTCACACGATTTCAACATGGTTTGAGTGTTCCCTTCCTCACACGATTTTAGCGTGGTTAGAGTATCTCAGAGTGTACAGAATGCGACCCTAAGCTGTTTTCTCAAGACCTCTTGTCACGATTTCAGCGTGGTTTAAGTGTTCCCTTCCTCATACGATTTCAGCATGCTTGGAATTTATCTCAGGACGCGTGAGACGCGACCCTGAGCAGTAGGACATCTTCTCACGATTTTAGCATGGTTAGAGTGTTCCTTTCCTCACACGATTTTAGCGTGTTTGGAATTTATCGCAACCCTGAGCGGTAGGACCTCTTCTCACGATTTCAGCGTGGTTTGAGTGTTCCCTTCCTCACACAATTTTAGGGTATTTGGGATTTGTTCTTCCTCTTCTCACGATTCCAGCGTGATTGGAGTATGTCACCCTATTCATCTACTACCTTATCCATCACATCCATTACATCATACCATTTTATTACCTATATCATTTCCATATTAAGCTTAGTCTGGTATGGGCTCATACCTTTCCCTCGTTAAAACATGGTTCTGTCATGTGTAAGTACCCATGCTGCGTTGAGGCCAGTATTGAGGGTGTTAATGTGTTAGATGTGGTCTGTTTTATACCCATGCCCTGTCTAGGTAAGATGTGGTTCGACCTGTGCCTTTTATTCACTTCATCCATTGCATCCATTGCATTGTACTTTGTCTTGTTGCATTCAGCATTTAAGATCATCATCTTTTCCCAGCAGATTATTCCTCACTTATATTATACCACCCAATTACTTGCACCCTTTCTGTGAAAAACATAGTTTTACATGTGTCCACACCCTTTTTACGTTGAAACATGGTTCCGTTATGTGTAAGCATCCATGTTGTGCTGAGGCCAGTATTAAGGATGTAGGCACTTAGCTTGTGCTAAGCATCGTTTGGCTCGTGCCCACTTCTTTTCTATGTAAAACGTAGTTTGATTTGTATCTCCATTCCTTTATGGTATTCGTGTGTTTTGCACTGTTTGTGTTTTGATGATTTCGTTACATTGTATATCATTTGCATGATTTCATTACAATTGTGTATCAATTGCATCCTGCCCCTAAACTACGTTGGTTTGATTCCTTGCAATGGGATACGTAGGCAACCCTCAGGTTTAACCAACTGCATCTATATTTTGTTTGATTGCCCAAGTCTTACGGCCTTGTCAAAATGGGTCGTCTCCGGACTTTGACATTCACTCACGTCATTTCATGACTTCAAGCTCTATCAAAGAGAGGCAACTGTAGACACTCTATTTTTTACCCCCTTAAGACTTGGGCACTACCGATCGATCACCCAATGATGAATGTACACGCTTGTCCAAATGCTCAAATGCCTCAGCATGAAACCTCAATTTTGAGCCTCAAAAAGCCTACAGGTCTTGTGCTTTGTTTTTGGACCAAAACAGTAGTTTTTAGAGCTTGACCATTTTAGTGGCATGTCGCTCACTATTGGTGGCCGGCTGCTCACTTCTGTAAAAATCTCTGATCTTTTCCCAATTATGCCATCTATCTATACAAATGCATGCACTGCACCAACTGTGTCTGTATGGATATTTCCAAGATGGTTTGATATATTTCTATATATAGGGGACTCCTCTCAAAAATTAGGGTTAGAAAAATTTGAGGAGCAAAAGTTTTGGAAAATATTTCTTTCTCTATCTTATAACTTTTATACCCTTTGTTTAGGCACTCCAAATCAAACCTTGAGGGTTCTTGGCTGAGATCTGCAAGCTTGCATTTTAAGCTCTTGAGGGTGTGAAATTACTAATTTGTGATTCAAAAGGTCATTCCTCTTCAAGAGAGGTTTTCAGAGGCTAAAAAAATAGTTTTGAAGTCCTAAAAATAGAGGGGTTAGCCACCCTTCCTTATACTTATTTACTAGCTTAATCTCTAGCTAACTTTTTCATGCCTTCCCATATGAATTTCAGTGCTATTTTTTACTATTTTGGGACTTTTTTAGGCTGTTAGCTTCATTTGAACTTTGTTTAGCATGCTTGTAGTATAATAGTCCTCATAGGTTTGGTGTTTGAGGCATTAGACACCAACCTATTTGAGTTGATAGCATTTATTTTAAGATTTCCATACTTGTGTTCAATTCTAATTATCTATGTACTTCTCTCATTTATTGGTTTTTCCCTTTGCCTTGAGAGTTGTTTCAAACCGATCGTTTGTTTAAGCTTGAGATTAAGATCGTTGTGCTTAATGGTTTAATTTCTTCGGAGGTTCATTACCAACGACATGACATCTCCCTCATGCCCAAAACAACCCTTTGTTTGACACTTCCCTCATTCAGTGAGTTTAATGCTCATTTTGGACTAAAATGACTAATAAATGGAAAGGTATTATTTAAAATGGATAATCATTGGAGTAAAATGGAGTAAGATAATAAAATGGTTTGGGTTCAATCGGATGTTAATTGAACCCGTTGAGTCTTGAAGCATTTCATACTAACTAGTGATGAAAATGGTTCAAGTTTTAACATCAACCATTTCCCTTGATCAAAATCATAATTAGGAGGAGGTTCGTGAGTCTTTAAATTGTGCATTTATTGAAATTGTATCCCTTGGTTCATAAGTCATCACGCAATGAATTTGCACCGATTGATGGCTTGCGAATTGAGCCTACCACTCCTTTGAGCTGTTTGATGATAAGAAAAGGTAGGGTAGATAAACATCACTTAAGGATGCTCTGTTAGTGCTCTGTTTGTTGTCTATTACAGTAGGAGAAACCCAACATTAGTGGCCAATAGGCCACCTTTACTGGGCAGTCAGCCACTACTTCTGGCCTGTTGGCCACTTTTGTTTTTCAACCAAACAGTTTCTTTTTCCTGTAGAACAGAGCAGAGGCAGAAAAGAAAAAAATAAAAATAAAAATAAAAACAAAACAAAATAGTGCAAGTCCCTAACTGCGAAACATAAGCATTTTGGCAGCCAAACGGAGGCATTTTCGAGTGGAGATTCGCGTTCATGCATGAGCTATCCCTAGCATTTCAGCTCAGGACCCATTACATTTGTTTTTAGTAGCATGTTGTACTTAAAGTGTGAACTTGTAATTAATTACTTAGTTAATTTAATTCCGTAATGTAACTAATTAATTTAGTTTAATTTGTTAGAGTGTGTTATAATTATTTAATTAGCTAGATAGTTAGTTAAATCCGTTGTAGTAATAATTAGTTAAGTAGCTTAGTTAATTCATTCATTCAGACCCTCTTGCATGAGGGCAAACAATGTAATAATATGTGTATCTTCAAATCCCACGTCTTTCTCCCTTTTATTTACTTGCTTATAATGGGCAGTTTAGAACATCATATTTATTTTAGTATTTCCCATATTTGCATCCATTTGTCTTACATGAATCGAGGTTCGGTTCATCATTCTAACAAGCATTGTCATTTATTGCTTCGTTGAATACATGTTTAAACCGCATGCTATCAAATTGATTCATATGCCATATTGGTAGCCGAGCCTATTAATTGCATATTGCATGTGTTGCATTAGGCATATTTCATTAGATAAGATCAAGCATTTTTCTAACTATTTTCTCTCTTTTTGGCTCGCCTCGGGAATTGGGGTAAGCTTTACTGCTTTAGCATGCCGCATGCGTGCGATTGTTGCTATATCTAACATGCTTGCGATGAGGCTAATTGGTCAATCGATGTATCTATTTAAATGTCTATGGATGAAGGCTAATTGCTTCAATTGGGATAATTTGCTTAAATGTGCCTATGAGATTGCTTTTTCAAGCAGTACATATTCGAAACAATTTTCAAAACAAACATAAAATCAAAGTGTTCTAATTTTTGCAATTAGTCTATACTTGTGTGCAACGCATAGTAATGTTAGCTTAATAACTGGAACAAGAGCATATAATGTAAATAAGAATCACATTATGATTAGTAGAGGCCGATCTTTGATCGGACGACTGGGGTGCTCAATTCATGACCTTCTCCTCTCGTACCTAAGTTCTCAAGCCGAGACACTTTGGTGATGACAGATAAGTGGCCTTTGGCACGAGTCTTGAATTTCTTAAATTTTCCAAAAACATTTAGGTGGCAACTTTCTATCTGGCAAAGCAGTCAATTTTTGGCATTTTGATTCAAAATCGATTTTCCAAAAGATTTGTCGGATTTGAACTCTTTTGTGTTTATCTATTTCACATTGCACTTATGGAATCAGATTCAAAACCACGAAAGTCCAAACTGTAGGGCTATCGTATCCAAAAGGAGCACGAAAAGCAAGCCACAAGATGCTTGACATCGAGGACGGGGGCTTGAAAGTGACCTTGGCGTCCTTCTAACTAAAAGGTGACGCGGGTCAATGGTGAAAGTATGCGCGAGGGCGTATTGGAGGAACTTGGGAGGCTTTCGTCAACGCCTTCCAAGACAAGTTTTTGCCTCCCACAGTTAGGGAGAAATTGAGAGACTAGTTTTCTAAGTTGGTGTAGTTGAACACACCGATGGCCGAGTTTGAGGCCACCTTCACTAGCTTGTCTAGGTTTGCACCTGAGCTTGTGGCGACTGAGGAACGCCGTTGCTTGGAGTTTGAGAAGAGATTGAGGACCAGACTCACATTCTGAGTGGCATAATTAGAGATTATGGGCAATTTGTGGAGGCGGCAGCCCATCTTGAGACCATTATGCTGATGGAGGAGGAGAGAATAAAGGGTTCTAAGGGGAGTCAGAGTAGTCAAGGAGACAGTAAGAGGTAGAAGGGTTCTAACTCCCAATCGTGCCAGAGAGTGCAGTTGAGGTCCACTTTTCCAGTACCGAGTTTGGGTTCTGGGAGGGGTGGTCAAGGAGATGTAACTTGTTACAAGTGTGGTCAACTAGGCCACAAGTCTCCAGCTTGCCCGCAGAAAGGAGAAGGGCAGGGAGCAGCATCGTTATCGGCTCGTTCTCAAGGTCAGAGTCAGAGGAAAGAGCAGCCGCTCACTTATTATCAGTGTGGGCAGGCGGGGCACATGAAGAGATTTTGCCCTCCGCTGGGTGGCACGTTTGGTGCATCTGGTGCATCTAGTTTCAGGCAGACGCAGAGCCATCAACATGCACAGTCAGCACAAGCCTTGAGGGCCAATTAGGGAACCTCTTCAGCTCAATTAGTGCATCAGGCATATACTCCAAGGGGTGAGCAGGTGGAGCAAAGACCCACCCGGCTTATGTATTCCATTACAGCGCCAGATCTGGTACTAGTGCCTTCGGTAGTAAGAGGTACTTTCTTGTTTTGCAATTCAGTTGCTAATGTGTTGATTGATACGGGTGCATCCCATTCATTTATTTCGTCTGCATTTGCATCGGTTTTAGGGTTGGAGTTGGTTCGATTAGCATCTCTTATCTGTATAGAGTCACCTATTGATAGTGAGATAATTTTAAAGCAAGGGTGACGGGGCTGTGATATAGAGGTCTCAGGTCACCGACTTTCGTTTTTATTTGTGTTGATTGACATGTCTAGCTTCGATGTTATTTTGGGTATGGACTGGCTGTCATCATACCGGGTTGTTATAGATTGTTACCGTCAGAGGGTTACTGTATGTACCTTGAGCGGTGATTGTTTTCATTTCTTGGGGGACCGAGTGGATAGGTTCTTATCACCAGTATGTGACTCGCGTGGGCAGAGTGAACTTAGCTATTTTCTAGCAAATTTCTTGAATGGTAAGTGTGATGAAGTCTGGGTCGAGTTGCCAAGAGTGGTTTGTGAATACCCGGATGTTTTTCCGAATGACCTTACTGGTTTGCCACCTCATCGAGAGATCGAGTTCTCTATTAATCTAGTGCCTGGTACGACCCCGATTTCCATGGCACCATATAGATTTGCACCTATTGAGTTGAGTGAGTTGAAGATTTAACTCCAGGAGTTATTAGATAAAGGGTTTTATTCTCCCTAGTACTTCTCCTTGGAGAGCACCGACTCTCTTTGCTAAGAAGAAAGATGGAGCGTTGCGACTTTACATTGATTACCGAAAGTTGAACCGGGTAACTGTTAAGAACAAGTACCCAATGCCTCGTATAGATGAATTGTTTGATTAATTGAAGGTGTTTTGTTGTTTCTCTAAGATAGACCTGAGATATCAGGTTATCACCAGTTGAGAGTGAGAGAGGGAGATATTCAGAAAACGGCATTCCATACGCCATATAGCCATTATGAGTTTCTTGTGATGCCCTTTAGGCTAACCAATGCCCCAGCTATATTTATGAACTTGATGAACCGAATCTTTTGTGAGTTTCTAGACCATTTTGTGATCATCTTCGTGGACGACATATTGATTTACTTACCCTCTAAGGAGGAGCACGAGAAACACTTGATGGTAGTACTTGAGTTACTTAAAGCCCACAAGCTGTATGCTAAGTTTGGGGAGCGTAAATTCTCGCTGAGGGAAGTTAAGTTCTTAGGCCACATGGTATCCGAGGAAGGAGTGATTGTAGATTCATCCAAGATTGAGGCAGTGCAAGATTGGGCACAACCTAAGAATGCTTTCGAGATCTGTAGTTTCTTAGGGTTAGCCGGGTATTACCGTCGATTTGTGAAAGATTTCTTTAGATTAGCCTCACCGTTGACTAGACTGATAAGGAAAGAGATCAAATTTGTGTGGGGGTGAGACTTGTGAGAAGTCATTTCAAGAGCTTAAAGTTAGACTCACCACTGCTCCAGTTTTGATTTTTCTGGAGAGAGGTTTGGGTTATTGGGTGTATTGTGATGCCTTACGAGAGGGATTGGGACGTGTATTGATGCAAAAGGAGAATGTAGTAGCCTATGGCTAGCAGCAATTAAAAACTCATGAGAGGAATTATCCTGCTCATGACTTAGAGTTAACAACAGTGATCTCTGCCTTGAAGATTTGGAGGCATTGTCTGTATGGTGAGAAGTTCAAGGTGTTTTTCGATCACAAAATTAAAAAATATCTATTTACACAGAAAGACTTGAATCTGAGGTAGAGGAGGTGGATGGAGTTCATAGAAGATTATGATTTTGAGTTGCATTATCATTTGGGAAGGCCAATGTTGTGGCCAATGCCTTAAGTAGAAAATCTATTGGCAGCGTAGCTCGTATTGTCATCCGGAAATGAGAGATATTGGGTGCTCTCGGTGAGTTTGACTTGCATCTTGGCAAGTCCATTGAGTTTACAGTGTTGTTTACGATAGTTGCCCAACCCACACTTGTGAAACGAGTGACAGAAGCACAGAGGGGTGACCTTGAGGTAGAATCCCTCCGAGAGAAGATTTATAGCAGGAAGGTAGAAAAAGGCTTGAATGTGTATCCCGACATGAGTGTGAGATACTGTAACCGTTTATTGGTATTGAAGTCTTGCCGAAAGGAAGTACTCCGAGAGTTTCACCATTCACGCCTTGCAGTGCATCCAAGAGGCACAAAAATGTATCACAATCTTAATGTCCAGTTTTGGTGGAGAGGTATGAAGAAGGATGTAGCCGTGTTTGTATCGAAGTGTCTTACTTGTCAGCAAGTAAAGGCCGAGCATCAGAGGCCAGCGGATTTGTTGTAACTCTTGCCTATAGTCGAGTGGAAGTGGGATCATGTCACGATGAATTTTGTTGGAGGCCTTCAGAGGACTCAATAGGGTAGTGATGCCATTTGGGTGGTAGTTGACTAGTTAACGATGCGTGTGAGTGATTCGATAGACTATCTTGCCGACCTTTACATCAGGAACATAGTGAGATTGCATGGGGTCCCTGTAACGATTGTTTCGAATAGAGATCCACGTTTTACAACTCTGTTGTGGCAGAGCTTGCAGAGTGCCTTGGGCACTAAACTGACTTTTAGCATCTTGTATAACCCTCAAACTGACGGGCAGTCTAAGCATACTTTTCAAATCCTTGAGTATATGCTTCGAGGTTGTGTCCTTGACTTCAAGGGGTCATGGGAGAGGCATTTGCCCTTAGTGGAGTTTATCTATAACAATAGCTTCTAGTCGAGTATTGACATGGCACTATTTGAGGCCTTGTATGGCCGACCGTGTAGATCTCCGGTGTGCTAGCCGAGGTGGGTGATGCACCTTTGTTGGGGCCAGAGTTGGTTCAGGAAACGATAGAGAATGTGGTACTTATCCGTAAGCGATTAGTTACGGCTCAGAGTCACTAGCAAAGTTACGCTGTCGTAGGAGGAGACCTTTGTCTTTTGAAGTGGGAGATCATGTCTTCTTGAAGATATCACCTAGGCGGGGTTTGATGAGATTTGGGAAGAATGGGAAGTTGTCCCCTTGATTTATTGGGCCTTTTAAGATCCTTAAGCGGATTAGGGAGGTAGCTTACCATTTGGCGTTACCGCCACAGCTTTCCAGGGTTCATAATGTGTTCCATATTAGTATGCTCCGGAAGTATGAGCCGGATTCATCGCACGTATTGGATTGGACCGACCTAGAGGTAGATGAGGATATCTCGTATGAGGAGAGACCAGTGAGGGTCTTGGATACTTGAGACCAAGTCTTACAAAGCAAGACGATTCCCTTGGTTAAGGTATTATGGAAACATCACAGGGTTGAGGAAGCAACTTGGGAACGCAAATCGGAAGCCCGTGAGAAGTATCCGGACTTATTTGTTGATGTTTGAACATGTATTAAATTTGTTATGTAAATAAGATATGAAAACATTGTATATGTTGTTTAAGTTTTAGAAAATACGAGTTTATTATAAACATTGAATATGTTGAAACTATGAAATGTATACTCATAATGTGATGGAATTAAATGACCGGTAGATAAGTCACGGTGTTGGAATTGAATAGTAATCATTGTGATAATGGCTTAAAACTTGGTTTTGAAACTTGAATTGCAATTTTGGGGACGAAATTGCTTAACGGGAGAGGTTATAGCATTTCTGGTTTAGACCTGACCCTTTTTGTATCTTGGACTCAGATTTCATAACCTCATATGGTTGTTCATGTCTTTTCCCTCTTATTCCTTCTTAAATTTGGTTATTGGATTGTAATGCTCTTGTTTGGAACATGTTGGTTACTTGAATTTCAAACCTTTATTGCCCAGATTTTTGCTCCTCCACTCAAGTGGCACTTCTTGCTCTCAAGCGAGCTTTGCAAACTCTCAGTATTTTTGCAGACCTATAAAATGCTGGAATAGTGTATTCCACGCTCGAGCGGCATTTCTTTCACTCGAGCAGGTGAATGCTTGAGCGGCCAATCTTGAGCTCAAGCGATGTCCTTCGTCTGCAAAACTTCTAAAAGTGTGTATTCTGCGCTCAAGCATCACTTCTTGCACTCGAGCGGACTGCCTGTATATTAGTCCGTGAATACGACTTTTTAGTTCACTTTTTCAATCTCTCTCTCTCTCTAAAACTTTTTAAAACCTAGATCTTGAGTCTCTCTCTCTAAAACTCACATTCTCTCTACATTTTTACCTAGATCCATTGGGTTTTCCACCCTAGTGCCTTTGAGAAAAAGTTAGAGCCTTCCTAAAGCTCCATTTTGATCCAATTGAAACTTGGTTTCAGCATCATTGAAGTTTCCACCTTTCTTTGCTCGTCTCCTAACTTTGAGGTAAGGATTTTTTACACTTTTTTATGGATTTTAACTTAGTTATTGGTTGTTGTGTAACAATGATGGGTTTTGGGAGTATTTTGGACAAACCTAGAGTTTGGGATGTAAAATCAAAAGAGGGGCTTCAGTGAATGTAATATAAATAGTCATGGGGTTTGAATTGTGTCACAATTGTTGATTTTGGCATTTGGGTTGGTATTTGGGAAGGAGAGAAGTTAACCTAAAATGATTCAATTATTTATTTTGTATAAATAAATGAAATTGGTATTATAAATATGAAATTGGATGAATGTTGGTGTTAATGATAGAGTTGGATATACATTATCTCACACCTTTTGAAAATCTGAATAAACTATCTGTCTTGAGATTTAATATTTGTATTGGGCTATCGGTGGAGGATAGCTATGATTGTTGTAGAAATTGCATGAGGATTAAGTAAATTGAAACTAATCTCTTGTTGATTGTCATTAAATATGACTAAGTTTTAAATACATTGTATATGTATGATTATTTGGGAGAAAAAATAGAATGTACTCCATTGTTTGGAAGGAAAAAGGGGATGTACTTCAATGATTAGGAGGAGATAGGGGATGGACTCCATTGAACTAAGTTGGCCTGTGTGTCCTGGGTAAAAGTCCCGAAACTGCGTGTATACATGGGTGCCAATCCCGTGGACGAAATTTTCGTAAAATGGCAAATAAAAGTGCTTGTGTGATGATTGTGTTAATTTGGGAACCACTAAGTTGTAATCTCAAATGGGTTGTTTGAAACATAATGAAATTAGCTCATGAATTGAGACGAAATGATTTAGCTTGAACTGATGAGAATGAAAAATGATTAAGTTATGAAATTTGGTACTTTATGATGATATAGAATATAAATGTTTTCTTATTGACATTGTAAATGCACATTGTACTTATATCTTTGTTAAGGTCCATATACTGTGTTAGATTATTCTTACTGAGCTTTGGCTCACCCTATTTGAGAAAACCATTTTCAGGTGTTGATATTATACCTCCGTCAAAGTAGTAGCTCGGAAGGAGTTTGGAGCATAGGCTTCACTTTTGCACTTATTTGTATAGCCAAGGGCTTAAATTGTATAGAGTTAGACTCTCTTTTGTTGTAACCAAGCAATGACTTGGAAAGTTGTGAGTCTTTAGGGCATATAATTATCCGTTTAACTTTCATTCCTCTTTACCACTTATAACACATGCTGTAAATTCAAAATGAACTATTTATAAATATATATCGCATGTGTCACTTTTGTATAACAATTCAGGTTAATGGAAGTTTATTATTTTGATTACGTTGTCTTATGTATGTTGTGTTGGGTTGAATTATTGTGATTATTTTCGGGGCATTACAAAGAGCCTGCAAGACCCGCTTAGGCTGGCCCGAGCCCAGGCCCGGATGGGCCAGGCCATTATTACATCCCTATAAGGATATATATAATAAAAATATACTTAACCAATATCTATTACTATTAATAAATTGTTGATGAATCCACCATGTTTTTTTTTTTTTTTTTTGGGAGTCCTAAAGCCACGAGTTTGATTATATAATATTAACAAACGTGAAAATGAAGTTCAAATGGCATGCATTGAAAAGCCATTGTTGGCGAAAAATTTACTAAAAAATTTGCCAGAAAGTCACTGGCAATTAATGGTGGCAGCTGCTAGTAATGAGATGCATAAATAGGTGACATTAAACAAATAGATAAATAAATAGGTGACACGTGTAAATAGTTAGACATTTGAACATATAATTAGATAAATAGATGACATTTGAACATATAAACAGATTGATAAGCTTTCGATAGTTATCCTTTTAGACATATAATGTCTTTTTGGCCCAAAAAGATTTAAATTTAGACCTATTGATCCAATAGTTTCAAAACTAGACCTCTCACCTGAGTACCCAATGACAAAGCCTACCATTAGGGCGTGCTTGATTCACCGGATTAGGGGGGGACAATCCACTATTTGGATTGTAATCCATTGAAAGCTCCTTATCCGTTGTTTGTTTTTTTTTTTTAGTCCGCCATACATGGAGTCCGGCCGGACTCCTTATCTCCCAGATAGGAGATTCCACTATCCGCCCGGGGGGGTGGGACAATTTTGGTAAGATTATGCACTATTAGGATTAGGGGGGTGAGATGACCATTTTGCCCTCATAATATATATTTTGCTTCCTCTATAATTGTTGGCACAAATCATTATATGAGAAAAAGAAAAATGGCAAAATCCTAGAGGCGATTCTTCTATTTGTGGCTCAATTTCATCAAATCATTCAATCTCTCATCTACACTCACGTTTGGAACACTTTCTACGTCTTCCATTTTGTTTGGTATTTATTTTTTATTTCAATTTGGGTTGTTGTTGTGGCTAATTTGGTTCAAATTTCATTTTCTCTCTCTAGTTATTTTTTTGTTTCTTTCAAGTTTTCTTTTTTTTTTTTTTTCTCTTCATCAAACCAGATTTGAGGGATTTAGCAGAGCTTATTTTTTTCTCAATATTTCTTCAATATGATGGATTTTGTTTATGTTATGCCTATTTTGGTGGGTTTTGGGTCTGTATTTGTTGTTTTTTTTTTTTTTTTTTAAGCCTTGTAAAAATAGCAACAGCTCGTTGTTAATTGTTAATGGTTGTTAATGGTGCTGGGTCAGTATATAAGTTTGTTGCCTTGCCATTACTGGAAGTTGTAATTTATTATTTAACAAAAAAACAAAGCATGTGAAGTCGTGTTTTGTTGTAATCTTTGTTGCCTTGCCATTATTGGAAGTTGGAACTTATTTAACAAAAAACAGAGCATGTGAAGGACTGATATAGTTGCAACCCCATGCTCCTCCTTAACCCATTTCGATAATTTAATCTATTAAATATATATATATATATATATATTTACAAAATAAGTTAAATTAATCTAATAATTACAACCATTAATAAAGATAAATGACAAGTATGATTATAAAATATGCTATTTATTTTTTTAAACATAGTTATGGTGAAATTAAATTGACTAGATTATTAATTGATTTAAGAAAAAAAAATTAATGTGGAACATTCTCTCTTAAGGAAGAATGTTTGATCATGTTCAATTGTAACGAATTTGTATATTGTAAAAGAGAAACTGAGAGGTCTCCATTTTTTCATCCATTGAAGTTATGGAATGGTTTCTATTTGTTTATTGGAAGTTAAAGAACCAAAGGAAAAGTGCCTATTATTTAGAACAACAATTAAATGTTGCAAAATCATGGTCAATCTTACACCTGTTTACTGTGTTCCTTGTGCTCTTTTAGTTTGGGTTTGTTTAAGCCAAGCATGCATTGCTCAAGCTCTGCTCAATTATTAAACATTTCTTTTTCTACATATACTTGTCCTGACAAGGCATTCAACTCACCTAATTCTGTTGTTGAAAGTTACCCCAAGATCCCAAAATTTTCTATGTACTCCATTTTCAATCTTCAATCAACTGTATCTGGGTGTGGTAGGTATGAAATTTGGCTAATGCCAACTGAATCTTAAACATTATGTTTATGAGTTTTTTGTTTCTCAAAGCATGTTATGTTTGTTGCAAGTTTCCAACAGATTTCTCCAAACATAGCACCATAAATCATAGATTAGATACCATCCTCCATTGGGTCTCTTGGAACTTTTTTTCATTGCAAGTTTCCAACAGCTTTTTTTTTTTTTTTTCCAAACATAGCACCATAAATCATAGATTAGTTGCCATCCTCCATTGGGTCTCTTGGAACTTTTTTTAATTACAAGTTTCCAATACCTTGCTCAGAAGTAATCACCATCAACAATCATGCGTGAAGTTTTCAAGCAATCAAAGAAAATTCAGAAATACTATCTAAAAAAAATATTTGTTCACATTCAACATGTGTGGATAAGATTTTTCATAGCACACAAAGTTTAAATAATATTCAAATTCTGGGAACTTTATTGGGTAGTTTACCTGGATACGTAGCATTTCTAAGAAGAATTCTATTTTAATCTCCCTTTATCTATACACTATCTATTATATAAAGCACATAACTTTTTGAAGTTTTGTCACATTCTTCTATATTTAAAACTTCTCTTTCAGTGAAAAGTAGATTCTTATATGTTATCTATATGTCTAGAGATGTTCCATTCTTTAAATTATTTATAATTCTAAATGGTTTTTGTATGATAATTTATTTTGATAGATGGATGAGAATATCAATGACTTTGATGATGAGAATAATGATGAGCTTGAATTGTACGTAGTACTACAAGTTGTAATGCAAGAGCTATTTACCTTATGCACTGTAGCTTCTGTTGTCATTCAAGTTATCTTAAAGAAGTATTTATCTAAGTATCTATGTAATCTTATTAGAGGACCCAATCGGTTGCAAGAACAAATGGATCATATTAACCGTTTAGTGAGAGAAAGTAACATAACATGCATTGAACAACTTCGTATGTATCGTCGTTCTTTTATGACTTTGTGCAATATGATTCATACAATTGGTGGGTTAGGACCTTCAAAACATGTCACTTTAGAAGAGAATGTGGCATTCTTCCTCTTCATTTTGGCACAACACTTGAAAATACGAAATGTTAAGTTCAATTTCTATAGATCTGGACAGACTGTCAGTCGATATGTCAATGATGTCTTAAAGGCTGTGCTTTGCCTGCAAGCCAACTTACGTAGCACACCAAATCCTATTACCAAAGCAAACACAAATCCACAGTGGAATTGCTTCCAAGTAAATATATTGTCCACAAATTTGGTAACTTTACATTATTTTTTTATTTTCTTTTGTTCTCTATTTTACCCAAAACAAAAAACCATAACTATTACAATATCTATTCAACTGGCTTATTTAGAATTGTTTTAGAGCACTTGATGGCACCTATATTAGAGTTCGTGTACCCGTGATTCATCAAACAAGGTATAGGACAAGAAAGGGAGATATTGCTACTAATGTTCTAGGAGTTTGCTCCCAACAAATGAATTTTATATATGTGTTGCCGGGGTGGGAAGGGTCAGCAGCCAACTCTAGGGTTTTAAGAGATGCGATCAATCAACCCAATGGCCTAAGGATTCCAAGTGGTAATTTCATAATACTTAATTCTTCCTAAGTTCATGTATAATAATTGTGTTTAATGCATAACATTCCACACACAGGTTACTACTACCTAGTGGATACAGGCTATACAAATGGGCAAGGATTCTTAGCACCTTACCGTGGTCAGCGATACCATGTGCCTGTTTGGAGAGAAGGGGCAACTCCAAGTACTTACCAAGAATATTTCAATATGAAACATGCACAAGCCAAGAATGTCATAGAAAGGTGTTTTGGATTGTTGAAAATGAGATGGGCAATATTTCGCAGTGCATCATACTACCCATTAGAACCCAAAATCATATTATCATAGCATGTTGCTTGTTACACAATTTCATTCAACGAGAGATGGTAGTTCACCCTATAGAGGATGATGATGATGACGAAGAAAATCAGCCACCAATGGGAGATGATTTCATTGATACTGTTAAGACATCTAATGAATGGACAATGTGGCGGGATACACTCGCTATGCAATTGTACAACGATTGGTTGGCTAGTGGGGGGGCTGAATAAGAATAGTTTAGTGTTTATTTTCATTACTATTGTGCTCTACTTTGATTTATTGTTAAACCATTTAAATTTTTTATGTGACATTGCTATGTATTTTTATTAATATCTGACAACATGGATGTTGAATTATTTGATGAGGTATTTTTATTAATATCTGACAATGTGGATGTTGAAAATGTATTTTTATTAATATCTGACAATTTATTTTATGAGTTATTAATGATTTATTGTAATGCGTATAAAATGTTGAATGATTACTTTAGGCATGGATAATGAGGTATCCAATTCTCATAAGAAAAAGAATGATAAAGTTGATTCGTCAAAACAAAGGTGAATTTGGAGCCCACGTGAAGAGGATGCTCTAATTTCAACATTGGTGTCCATTGTTAATGAAGGAATGAAAGTTGATAATGCTTTCAAGGCGGGCTATCTTGCGAGACTGGAAACTAAATTGATGGATATCTTACCTAGGACAGACTTACGTAGCTGTCCCCATATTGAATCAAAAATTAAAATATGGAAGAAGCACTATAATTCTGTGTCTGGTATGCTTGCTACTAGTGGGTTTGGATGGAATGACACCAAAAAAAGAATCGATGTGGAGAGTGATAGTGTATGGGAGGCTAATGTTCGGGTAAAGTTACCATGATGTAGACACTTTTATTTTTTTTAAGTGCTACATGTTTATGTAACTACTTTTGAAATACACTTTCCTATATTAACTGGGATTAGTTGGTCATTGCAGAGGGACACTGATGCAAAACACTTGAGGAACAAAACTTTCCCATATTTCAATGAATGGATTCAAATATTTGGCAAGGACCGAGCTACAGGGAAGTTTACTGAAGGGCCTGCTAATGCAGTTAAGGTTATGAATGCTAAGGAAGATGTGTTGTTGCATGGCCTTGCAGATAATGACACTTTTCTTAAACAAATGGGAGTAAATAGTCATACTGGTGAAGGAATGGATTGTTCAAACTTAGCAACTCAGCGGGCTTGTGAGAGCTCTGCCAAAAAAAAAGACAACAAAAGATCTAGATCTGATGATGATGTAGTTGAAGAGCTGTCTATGTTTGCTAACAAGCTGGTCGATGTCATGGGTAAAACCAATGAGAAGCTGGAATTCATTGAAAAAATGATGGGGTATTCACATGATGTCGCATCAAAACGAGCATCATTAAATGATGAACTTACAAAGTTGCCAATTACCGTAAATGAAAGGTTAGATGCTTGTGAAATCATATCTCATGATGTCCAAAAGCTTGACATGTTCTTTAACTTGACAAATGATGATAGGTTAAGGTGGGTAATAAGGTTGCTAAGTAGGAATGCTCCATAACAAACTTGTGGCATGTGATGGAAATATTTGGTTTTGGGGTAATGCTCCATAGACTTAATTGTTGCTTTTTCTATTCGTCAAGCACCGTATTTTGTGAGTTAAATTGTTATATCATGATTTGGTGCCTCTGACTCATCTAGTCATAGGATACTGTTGTTTTTGTTGTTGAAGTCTAATAGTTGTCGGAACAAATATTTGTACCTGCTGACATCCTTATGAACATATACCACTTTCATGTTGGTTGTTGTTTTTATTTTGGTTGTTGTACACAGTTATTTGGATGATTGTTAATTGGTGTGTTGTGTGGATTTGCTTATGTCAATATGAAGTGCTGGTGTGTTGTGTATTGTTGCTGGTGTGTTGCTAGTGTGATAGAACAAATAATTTTTTTGTGTTGGATACACATTAGAAAGGGTATACTGCTGGTGTGATGTTGTTGGAACAAATAATTTTTTTGTCTTTGATACAAATTAGAAGGGATATGCTGCTGGTGTGATGCTCTAGAACAAACCATTTTTTTGTGTTGGATAAAAATTAGAAAGGGTATGTTGCTGGTGTGATGTTGTTGGAACAAATAATTTTTTTGTGTTGGATAAAAATTAAAAGGGACATGGTCTTATTTATATTGGAAAAATGTGACCATTAAAAAATATAAATATTGGAAAAATGTATGTTTCAAACATTGAAAAAATTAAATAATTAATTGTGGTCCACTAATCAATTATAAATAAAGATTAAATTTAAAGACAGATTAATGTTGTTATTATTTAGCAAACAATTGAAGAAGGGTAAAATAGTCTTTTGTTCATTTATCCTTATCCAGTTCGTCTAACCAAATATTAGATTCACTAAAAATAGTCCTTTCTAGACATCTAATCCCATGAAAAAATAAACACAGGATACACATTCAATCCAACCAAATAGTCTGAGGGATTCACAGTCCCAGGATTTAAGACCGATGAATTATAATCTCTCTTATCTAATCCGTCTAATCAAACACACTCTCAGAGTTTGATTTTTCTCAACTATTAAAACATATTTTTTGATTAGTGAAGAATGGTGGGGTCTATGTGATCAATATTTTTTTTTTGGTACAAATGACTCATATTCTCTATCAATTATAAAGTGTGTTTTACTTACAAATATTAAAAGTGTGTGAATAAATATGTGAAATTCATACTCAAAATGTAATGACCTCCCTCAAAATAATAATAAAAAAAAAATTCACCTTTTTACTAATGCCACTCACTAAAACGGTGATTATGTCCGTAGAATTGAATTTGCATGGCAGGAGTTTTTTTTAGTGCGTGGCATTAACAACGTAAATTTATTCACACGCTAGTATACAAAAACATAATTGGCCTAGATACTTGTATAACTAATTTTCTTTAAATATATTTAATAAATATGGAATGAAGAGAAATTATCATCCCAGAGCCACTACTCTCACCACTGCTTGTCATGAAAAAATTAGTTTAGTTGTTTGTAATAATTAACTAGTTGAAGTTAAAAACTATGACAATGAAGTTTATGAATGCGACAGAAAAGTTAACGAATCTCTCCACAGTGGTCTTAGACATGAAATCAAATATTGATTATAACCACTTACATATGGTTATTTATCAATCATAACAATAAGGTTATATACAGCGTCTCATATTTAACAAAATTCAAGATGCAAAAATGAAGGAAAAAAAAAAAGACAAAAAAAATCAATAAAATATTCATTCTCAAACACACATTGAACAGGTTAGAACTTAGGCCCCGTTTATTTTGGGGTGTAAAAGGAGGGATGGGATTAGGAGAGATGGGGTCCATTTAATATTTTGTTTGTTTGTAGATTTGGAGAACGGATTGATAAGCCAAAAGGCTTAAGATGGGCCTTGCATAACAGGATTCATAATCTACCCCAACACTTGGTATTGAAAATTTAGTCCGTTAGCATTAAGGGAATGATTACTTATTTACCCATCATTGCCCTAACTCATCCTTGGAAGAAGCAGCACGAGGAAGGAGAGGCAAAGAGAAGCTCTCCTCTTCTTCAGATTTTCAACCTAGAAGATTCCAGTCTGCCCTACTCATCCTTGAAAGCAATAGCAGCAAGAAGGAGAGGCAAAAAGAAGCTCTTTTTTCTTCACAGTGTGCCCTAGCTCTCTCTCATTTTCGGATTTTCGATCTTCAGATTCAATTGAGCATCTGTTGTATCGGTAATTTTTTTTTGTCAAGCAAGTTATTATTTTTTATTACAAGATTTTATTGATAACATATCCCACACCAACTCTTCTCTGTTCAAATTTGTGCTTCATGATTATTTTCTTCTTATTATTATTATTCTTCTTCTATAGGTGGGATACGTTGTGAAAAAAAAATAAAATAAAAAAATGAAAGAGATGAAGTAGAAATGATGCTTTGTTTGGCCATTTATGTTATTATGAAATGGAAGAGAGATGTCTACCAAAGTTTGATCTTTCAACTACTTGTATCTGGATTCTATTTTTCAAGGTAACCAATCAAGATCGAAATTAGTTTCAATTTGTTTGTAATAATTTCCAATTGAAAGATAAGCATATAAAACAAACAACAAAACAATTGTTTCCAAATCAACCATCTTTTTATTGAATGCATAAAAGAGGAATTTAACAGAATGTCAATAATCAATACGATTTCTCAGTATAAAAAAAAAAAAAAAAAGGTTAGATTATTCAAAAAATGGTAAATGGCATTGATTTTTATATACAATGTGATTGGAATATCACTCAATACAGGGGCAGTTAAATTCCCCATATATGAAGATGAGAAGAAAGCAACAGCTTTCTATGCTGCAGGTGCATCAAATAATAGGTTTTGGTGTTGCAGAATTCAAATAATTCAAAAAATTTAATTAAAAAAAAAAAAAAAAGAGTTGTAGTTAACAATTAACAAAGTTAGTTATGAGAAGTAATTATTCCCTTTTCCATTCCTTTTAGGGAGTCAAACACACAAGATTTTATTAAACAAGTCACTACCAAACAAACGGAAAAGAAATGATTCTTAATCCTTTTCCTTTCCTTATAATTATTATTTTTTTTTTTTTTTGATCATTTCTTTTCTTTTCCTTTCCTTTCTGCGCAAAATCCTCCCTGCCAAACGCACCTTAACAGATAAAGGCATCTACATTTAATTGTTCTCTTTTGGGGTAAAGTCACAACATAGAGCTTTCACATTCCTGGTGATTTATGATAAAATGCAGGGGTGAGAAGTTTGTTTTAAATATTTATTTATCAATTTACCCAGCTCAGAAAATATAATGCTGCTCTCTGCTAATACCAAAAGGCCAGCTGTTTTTAGTTTCACTGTTTTTCTTTATCCTGGTAAGTATTTCCTAATTTAACATTTTAAAGTTGTTAGAGTTCAAGCATTTTCATTCTCCTGTCATCCGGTTTTCACTTCTCAATTTCTGTTTCGGATCCATAAATTATTTTTAATCCATTCCTGTGGCTTTGGCTTTGGCTTTGGCTTTGGCTTTGGTTTTGGTTTCACTGAAGGGTGCACTCGCACATCCCTACCTGACATCACTACATGACATCAGTCATAAGCCTATCTGCACGACTCTTTTCAGCTTTGACTTTGAGCAGCACGCCCTGTCTGAGGAACAGATGAAGGAGCTGATTTACAGAGAGGCACTTGCATTTAACCAGGAGTATCAGCAGATCATGTGAAAGAGCCACAATATGCTACTTTTGCTTCTCGTGATTTTGACCAGTGTGGGTGTCCCATGTTTTTATATAATTTAGCAAGTTACATCTTCATGTATATATATTGTTCCATCCAAAACATGGATAGCTCTCAAACTGAAATTTGTGATTATGGGCTTACCACATACTGTCTGTCAGTTCTGGAAGTCTGAAACAATTGACATGCTATTTGTATGGGGTATTTTTATTTTTATTAGCTGGACCGCTGATGATTGGATCTTGCCCTCTTTGGGCTGCGGGTGTGTCTGACTTGTCGGGATATTATTTTTGCTTCCAGTTAATAATAGTGTTTGTAAGTTCTATTTAATTATTTTGCATATGCAGATTTTGGCAGTAGAAGCTGTATATTGAACACTCAGAAAACAGAGTCTAAAGTGTTTTCGGGATGATAAAAAGATATTATAATGAAGCTCGGTACAATCCTCATGTAGAGGCTCCACCGAATCTGATTCCAGAATGATTCTGTCAAGCCTTTCCTGTTGCTTATTAGCTAATAAGCACGATGCTTTCCAGATGGTCAGTAGTAGCTCTAAGACTAACGTTTTACAGCAACCAACTATAACCTGAAAATGTTGATCTTGAACAAAGGACTTCCTCCATGCTATTCTAAGATACAGTACAGAAAAATATTCTTTTTATGGGGAAAAAAATGACAGTAACATAATCAGAGCTTATCAATGTTGGAGCAAAGAAACTGCAAGAACAAATGCCAATAAAAAAACCACCACTTCACCTTGCATTTTTGGGAGGAGGAGGACTGAAAAGTACAACTGCCATCAAGAAAACATCAACTCTTGAGTTCCAATGAACTGCTGCTAACAAATATAATTGAATTCCAATGAACTACTGCTAACAAATACAATTGAATTCCAAATATGTCATTTTTAGTTCATTAAGTCATAGTAACAAATACAATTGAATTCCAAATATTTGTTGTATTTATAGTGATAAATCCGAAATGGTACACCAAAATGCACCTCTACCTGTATGTACCATACCGATAGTAGAAACAGCACACTAGCCGGTAAGGGATTGACAACATTGCCTGTGATAGAACAGCCTAAATCTTATCTCACCTAAAAAACAATTGCATCTCAATCCTAGTAGGGACAGACTGTCTTGTCCAAACTGTGGGTTCATCGCATCCCCTAGTCTACTGACGATGAGATTACTTCATTTCAACTGGAGGTTCACAAAACCATTCACAACAAAGATACTAATAAAACAAATTAATTTTAGGTTACTGGGTGCCCTTTTTTATATGTTTCCTAGAATAGAAAAGGCTAGGAAAACAAAATCTAAATAGCACAAGGATTTGAATGCACCTTGTATGAATTTTGACCACCACATAACTTGAAATCGAAGTAAAAAGAGTATGGTACACTTACCAGAGCTAGCAAAATGACCAATTATACTGACAGCGACAACTATAAGAAACCATTCCTCATCACATGTACTTCAAAATCACTTGTTCAAAAATCTTTGATGTGAAATTGGACATTCCATCAAGATATTTGAGCCAACAAACTCAAGATTTGCAGAGATTTTATTTTTATTTTTAAAGGGTTTGTAAATTTGAGTACAAGTTTATTGATAGTTGGATTATTTAATATTTACAACAAATAAGAAAAAAGAAAAAAAAGAAGAGAGAATAACATTGACTACAAATTTATTGATAGTTGGATTCATTAATATTAAAAAAATAAATAAATAACATTGACTAAATTTTTTTTGATAATTGGATTCTTTAATATTTAAAAAAATAAAACAAAGAAGAATAATAATATTGAGTAAAAATTTATTTATTCTTTAGTTGGTATAAGTCCAAATTTTATAATAATGCAAAAAGGGTATTTGTGAAATTTCACATGGCAAATTTCACATAGCTAATCTCATCTCTGTCTCTCAAAACAAACATAAACTATTATTAGTCCATTGGTTATCAAACAAACACAATTTTTCTAAATCCCCTCACTAGTAATTCCCTCACTAACAATTCCTTCCATTCTATCTCTGAAAATAAATGAGTCCTTAAGGCTATTAGATTTGAATTTTCTTTCCAATGAATAATCTCCCCTCCCTGTTCATTAGCGGTCATTTTCATCGGTAGTGCTTTGCATATCGAAGAGCGTCAACAGCAACTTAGCCAAAACACCCATTTCAATTACTTTGGATAGCATCAAACAAAAGCAACTCCAACAGCCTCAGTAAAGGCCTGCTACCTTGGCAAAAATGCTACAATGACTCGATGTAGCCGGCAAGCTACTTTAGTGGCAATTTATCTGGACATTTATTTATTATTTTTTTAAAATTTTTCTTAATTTTAACTTGATTGGCAAGAAATTGCTTATTGCAGTTGTTTCATAATCAACTTATGTTTCTCTGCTATTATAAATTCAATTACAAGTCTCTTTTAAAACTATTCATTGATCAATCATACATTGTGATAATGTTATGTAATATCACTATTACATTCAATATGACCTTGTTTGAAAACTACATGTTTAAGCCAAAAAGTCATTATAAGTTATCACATTGCTCTCTCTATTTTTCTACTGATCGATCATGTCAAATGGCTCATTTTGTTGTACATTATGAATTTATTTTTATAATCTGAACCGTTAATGTTGTAGGGTTTGTTGAGTATTTCATGTCTACCAAAAATCATATTAATCGGATATCAATAACTATATGATTGATAACCAAAAAAATAAACAAAAAGTTTTTCTTTTGAAAAATAGTATAAAAATATGCAATTCAATCATATAGTTATTGATATCCGATTAATATGATTTTTGGTAGACATGAAGTACTCAACAAATCCTACAACATGAACAGTTCAGATTATAAAAATAAATTCATAATGTACAACAAAATGAGCCACAACAGTGACCCCCATTCCTTTTTCTACATATCTTTTCGTAAAAAATTAAAAAATTATTAAAATAGCATATTCCCAAACGATTTGGTTAAAGTCTCAAAATATTTGCACATTAAATTGTATAAAAATCAGGAAAGATTTTGAGACAAGAAAGAAAAAGAATTTTGAATAGAGAATTTCATGCCATATCTACCCTGTACATTGGATGTTGAGCTTTGACTATCATAGTATTCATTTATTTCCTAATTTATGCAATAGTATTCCTCTTTTATTTAATTTTCTAAATTCTGCATTTTTTTAAAATGAGATTTTGTTTTAGGTCCAACTCTTACGGATCAATAGGTCAAAGCATAGCCCAACTCATTCTCAATTGTGTTTACTTTGGTTCTGTGGGTGCTCAATCCCATTTATGTTTTTTTTTTAATAAAAAAAAAAAAAAATAGGGTTCGATTGAATTTAATACAACTTGGAGAAACAACCCATCAACCCATTTAGTTTATAGAATTCTTTTTCTAACTGTGTGAACAAGCTTTAAATTGCTTTTCTATGTTTTCCAAGAATAACTTGGGTTTTTACCAAACAAATGTGAACTATAATTTGTTGCAGGACTCTTTCTATTTTTTTACATATTTTTCATAAAAAGTTAAAAAATTACTAAAATAGAATTTTCTAATACAAGGCGTAAATATACTTGTTTCTATATGATCAATAAGAAAAGAGGGAGAAGAAAAGAAAAGATAGGATTACACTGACTCTTAGCTGAAAGAAACAAATATATACCAGCATCATCCCTCTCCAAAGCCACAGCAAAAATCTTGATCTGATCCGTGTTTGTGTCATCTTCTATAACAAGAATTAGTTGGAAGTTGTTTAAACCATCCCACAAGTTAGCGAAGAACTATAATTAATAGTCAGCACGAAGGAAGGTCTCATAAGCTGTCCCTCTGAGCGTGTTGTTGACATCGTCCCAATTCTTAATGTGTTCTGACAATTGCCCTTTGTGTATCTTAACCTGACGGCTTGTTAAGTTCATCACCGGCAACCTCAAAAACTCTTGAACCTCCACTAGTTTCTGCGATGTACACGTGAGTTATGGTAATTAATCAAAGATAGAAGCCAAAGCATGCCATTGTATATGGAGCATCATTGTGCTTTGTCAAATGAAAGATAGATACATTCGAGGCATTAGGAAAATATTTATGTTTAATCTAATTCGAAATTTGTCAAGAAAAAATGTGAGAATTATTATGACAGACAAAATAAGTTCAATTAGAATTCATGAGGACACGAGAAACACATAGTAAGGATAAATTAATACAAAGTTACGAATTTTTAATGTTAAAATATTTTACAAAATATACAAGTTCATTAAATGAAATGTTTTAACAACCAATTCATTCAAAAGTTTATGGTATTAGATAGTGTGCAACCTTATCATCGCAAGCGGCCAAACTATTCTGTCGGGGTGGGCCAAACACAGGCAAGTATAATGATAATCTATAATGATTAGACTTTAACATTGGACCTTACCAGTTCTAGTGTAAACACCTTAAAGCTTGGCATTATGGAGGTCTTAGGGTTTTAAGGGCTCGTTTGGGAACTTGGCTATTTTAGTAGGCTTTTTGGCTTTCAACTATTTTAGCCTGGCTAAAAAAATTGAGTTTGGAATGATAATCAGCTATTTATTGTAGTTGAATTGATGGTTGGAAGACAAAAGTGAAATGATTATAGTTTGGATGTGACATTTTGTTTTATTGGCTATTTTCACCTATTTTGTCTTTATTGGCCATTTTACCCCAAAAAAACCTCCAACCCAAGTTCCCAAACACCCCTTAAGTCACATCGTTTGCACATTTGTTTCCCTTGTTTGGTCTCATTGTTTGTTCGAGTTCAAATTGTATATCTAGTTGGCTTTCCACGTGTAAGGTACAGTCATACGAGAGGAGAGAATGTTATGTAGTTTGACACACATTGTTCAATCCATCCCCTAATAGCAACTAATCACCTAACACCACGTTTAAGTTGCTTTAGGAGGTCCCCGATTCATGTCCCCTCTACCTACCTGTTTGACTGTTTCCGTAAAAGTTGTCAGAATGGACTCTGTTTCGTGTGTGTTAGCATCTCTTCACAAGAATGAGTTGCACAAGAAAGATGATATGAGAGCTCAATACATACTGTTGAATCCATTTTTAAATAAATTGAACTCTTAGATGAAAGGGGTTGTTAGAAGGACTATTTCTAATAATTTGAGCATTCCAAAAAAAAGATATTAAAAAAAAAAAAAAAAATTCATTATAGTTCTTACAGTGCGGTTCCTGATTAGGTCTTCATAGTACAAAACCATGTGCCAGGTGCTGTGAAAGTATTCCAAAGCCTTGGTGGCTGTCGCCTCCATTTCCTTCAGATCACGGGTCAGTGATGCGGAATTAATTGTTGGCTTGTATTTTGACAATGTTTCTGCCTGTATGAAGTAACTAACTATGAGATCACACACACAAATACATAAGAGAGGGAGAGCGAGTCAGAGAGAGAGACCTCTTCTGGTGAGTGCACATGAGATTTGTGGGTTCCATTCAATAGCTTAGCATGTTGATCATAAGAATTTGCAAGCACGGAAACCATCCGACGCAATAGATTTTTTCGGAACAGGAATATTGCAGAAACACCTCTACTGTTGAAGTACTCCACAATTTCATTATGGTGTTCCATCAGTCCCTGGCATTAGACATGACAAATTACTCTTAATCTACTGCTCTTCAAACAAAAGCCAAAGAACATTAAAATTTTATTAGCGCTGAATAACCACACAAGAAAAATAATAATGGGAGTATGGGAATCTAGAAATCTGCTAGCTGGTTACTTTGGTACAAAATGCACAAAACCTGATCTGTATGAGACAAAAAACATTTGGAATTATAGATCCAAGGCACTAGGAGATCACTTCCCAGCAAGTATTTCAGTGAAGAAAAGGGGCATTCTTTTCTACCATGCAAACGATGATAACATGGACCCAAAATGTAACATAGAACAGACATCACATAGAGACACTTCTTTTAAAAAAGGCAAGCCAGTGCACAAGACTCTCGCTAAAGTGGGGTCTGGGAAGAGCAAGATATATGCAACCCTAGCCCCATTTCTGGAGAGGTTGTTTCTGTGACTCGAACCTGTGCCACCAAGCCTTACCATTGGACCAAGACACCCTTCTAATTCTATTTAGTTCAAACAAAACAGCAGGAAATCCACCTCCCAACCAAAACATGCAAGTTGAAGGCATGCATCTTTCATAACCTATAAAGCACTACCACCACTTTTATGGCCTTGAAAAGTTACCCGACTTTAGTAGCTAAACATGTGTCAGGTTCATTAAAAGATAGTCCATGCTGATATCATGTAAACCACAAAATTTTCCACTGCTTTTTGTCACAATTTCATAGTTTTTTGTCTCTAAGTACTGCTATATGTTTAAAAAGTAGCAGAACCAAGCTTGGTACATTCTAATCTTTCCTACATTATCTCACTCATATAGAAATCTAAAGCTCTCTTTACCATTGACTTGGCAATTATCTCTTTCACTTGACAGTAAATGAAGAATTTAATAAGAAAAATTTAACAACCCAAACAAGATTGCACAATCACAAGAACCCTAGAAAGAGTAAGTTTCTCTATTTGTAATTGAAAAGTAAAAAAATAAAAAAATAAAAACGAAACAAGAATCCTACTCTAAATTATGCAGAGATAAAGCTCTGGGCAATATATTTATCAGTAGATTCAAAAGTTCAGAGTTATAATCCTAGCATTGATGCTATCATAGATATCATTACAACTGTCCGTTTTTTCTCTGTATACTTTGCACCTTCTGTAATGTCCAAAAAGTTAATTGAATACAGTTAAAAATTTGATAATCACAAAGAAATTCTCTGCTTCAATGTTTCAATAAATATCGGCCAAAACAAACTGATAACATGCTATTTTGGGCTACGAAGCAAAAGTGTATATATCTCTATAAGAAAAGGACATTCCAAGGTGTAATGTCGAGAAGGGATGTCATAATTTGGGGTTCTGAATAACCCTTATGCCAGCCTCTTTGGCAAAAAATAATCTGACTTCATATGTGCAGTAAACATTAAACCAAAATCAAAATACTCCAACAAGCGTTATTTATTAACCACCAAGTAGAAAAATAAAAATAATTGTAGCTTAAAAGATTTTAGACGTTCTTTACCTGATTAAGCATCCATTTGAAGCCAACTGCAGCCGAGCAATGATTCTTCGAAGCACTGGTAAACCAGTCCAAATTGTAAACTCGATCCAAATTCTCCACAATAGAAGATATATTATCCCACCTATTGTTAACCAAAAATATCTCTCCATTGGAACTCACATTAATATGACTATTTAGTAGCGTTTCAAACCATCCACTCCCAGATCTCTGCATTGAGATAATGACAAAGAATCGTACGGGATTACAAGCACATTCAGCCCTGGAAACAAATCAAACCATAACTTAGTCAAACCCTAAATCTAAATGAAACCCAAATTCAAAACCAACAACAACAACAACAACAACAATAATTCACACTTACCTGTTAAAGGTTTTGGGTTTTGGGTAATGCAAGTAGGGAATTTGGGATTTATCGATGCCATATTCACAACAAGGCCTCTCGATGACTTCGATGTCAGCAAATTCAGTCCCGGTGTGGGTTTCTGATTGTTTTACACAGATTGAGCAGATATAAATACCGCATACCATTGTGATTACTAAAACTATCAACCTTAGCAATACTGGAGATTTCTTGGGAGTCTTTATGATGAGAGTATCCTGTGATCGAAAAGCACAGCCCGTTGTCAATTACTTTGAAAGGCAACATTGATACAGCAAAATTACTCATTAAACATGAGAGAAATTAGGGTTTGCTTCCTACTCTAACCTGAGCTACCCAACTTACAAAATAGTGCTACTTACTACATACTATCAAAACATAACCAATTAAACATTAATTAGGTACAGAGAAGATAGAATTAGTAAATTCCATCAATAGATTATCTGTCAGCAAAAGATTTTCAAAATTACAGCTTGGATACAGAAGGAAACAAGACAAATTTTCATCCCAATCACTGAACACATACACCCATATCCAAAATTTAAAAAATAAATAAAAATAAAAACACTTCTAGACAACCAGAAAATACCACAATCAAAGAACAACCCATCACTTAAAAAATAAATAAATAAATAAATAAATAAATAAAAGAAGAAAAAAAATAAAAAGAAGAAAAAAAAGAGAAGAAGTGATTAATTAGTAAATGAAACAGAGTTACCTTATGAAAAAAACAGAGATCTTCGGCCATTAAAAAACGAGAGAAGAAAAGGGTTTTTTGTGCAGAGCTCAGATTTTTGTTGTGTTCATTCATCCCCTTTTTTGTTGCACATTCAGCTGCCGACTTCTCAAACATGGACATTATATGTATATATACATATAAAATATGTATGTACGTGTATAGAAGTCTCAGCCAAACATCGTGAAGAACAAAGCCATGAATAATCTTTTGTACTGGTTCTTCAATAGAGACTAAGAGCCAACCTCTCTCTCGTTTTGCTGGTCTCTTTCAGATCCTAAATCATTGTAGTGTAAACAGTATAAGAAATACCTACCGTGAACATAGTAATGGAATATATAGACCACCAAACATAAAGACCAACTGAGCTCTCTCCCTCTCCCTCTCTCTCTCTCTCAAGAATCACAATAAAAAAACACAAAGGTCACGGCTGCCGTACGAATTGGAAAAAGACGACCACGACTTGAAGACTTTTGTTTAATTTAAAAAAATAATAATAATGTGTGCGTTTAATTTTAATTTTAATAATGTGTGTGTTTAATTTTAATTTTTTAAATTCAATTTTTTTTAAATTAAATTTTATATTTTTTATTTTTAGTGAATATTTTTTAAATTTTAAGTAATTTTATTACTTTTTTTAGATGCACCTCTAAATAATAAAATATTTGTGAAAAAAATATTTTAAAAAATTAATAAATACATAAAAATATGAAAATATATTGAATTTTTGTATTTTTTTAGTGTATTTTTTCAAGATTTTTTTTCACAAATATTATACTTTTAAAGTGTATTTATGTTAAGTGTGTGTAAAAATTTTATAAAAAAATTGCTTAAAATATTTAAAAAATTCATTAAAACATTAAAATAAAAAAAATAAAAAAATAGAATTTTCTGAAAACAACAACCAAACAAACTTAATTTTAATTCTTACTAGATTAAAAAATCCTTCAAAAAGGGATAGATTTCTCTCTAGTTCACTGCGTCGATTGAAATATATTATTAAATCTGTGAAACTTATCACAAGTTCTGTTTCGATTATCTAAATTGTTTAATGGATAGAACTCGTCGACTATTTCATGCTTACAAAAAATCACATTGATCGCTCTTAATCGGAACAAATTTTTATTAACAATTTAATTTTAAAATCATATTTACCATTAAAAAAAATACGTTTTGATCAAAAGGTTATCAATAATTGATCGACGTAATTTTTTACAAACGAACTCTATTATTAAATATTTTAAATTATCAAAACGAAACTCGTGATAGTCCAAACATCGTGAAGAACAAAGCCATGAATAATCTTTTGTACTAGTTCTTCAATAGAGAGAGAGAGCCAACCCCTCTCTCGGCTTGCTGGTCTCTTTCAGATCGTAAATTATTATAGTGTAAATAGCATAAGAAACACCTACCGTGAACATAGTAATGAAATATATAGACCACCAAACAGACAACGGATTGGGTAAGGAGGGATTGAAATTTATTAGATTGTTAATTTTAAAATATATTGTCCTCGAATTATTTGGTTGGAGTGGATTTGTATACCATAATCCTATGTTTGTTTCAGATATTATAGAGAATGATAAATGTTCAAATGACTATTTTATCTTTTTTAATTATTTACTAAGTAACAACAATATTAAACTTATCTTTAATATTTTAATTATTTTTAGCTAGATTAAAAAAAATTATTTTATTTTATTTTTTACACAATTAAATAAATTTATTTTTAAAAAATTAAATAAATAAAATATCAATAAAAATATATGTTATTTTTTAATTAAAATTTTATATAAATTTATTTAAAAAAATAATAATAATTAAATAAAACATCTATTAAAATTTAAATAATGAAATTAAATAAAATATAAACAAAATTTTAAAATAAAACATCAATAAAAAAATCTATAAAAAAATTATTTTAAAAAATTAAATAAATAAAACATCAATAAAAATTGAATAAATTATTTTATTTTTAAATTGAGATATTTAAATTTTACTAAATATAATACATAATCAACTAGTAGAAGGTCAAAATAATCATTTCACCCCTTATCCCTTATTTGTGTCCCACTCTCCCTGTAAGACACAAAAGTCCTACATATTAAAGACTAATAATCCAAAAGAACAATTAATCTGAAACAAAATTAAACAATTAAATAGTAAACTAATTCGGATAAATTATTAATCCAACCCCATAACTTATCTCTCAAAACAAACACAACACTGAGCTCGGTCTCTGTCTGTCTCTCAAGAATCACAATAAATAAACACAAAGGTCACGGCTGCCGTACGAATTGGTAAAGACGACCACGACTTGAAGACTTTTGTTTGGTTTCAACCTACCTTTTTTTTTTTCGGGGAATTTAGGTCAAGTTTGGAAAGTTTAGAAAAAGTATACTTTTTGACTTTTTTTGTATTATGTGTAGAAAAAGTAGAGAGGAGATATTGATTGATGTGACCCAAAAAAGATAAAAAGATGAAATAAGTACACTTATATTGAGATGCCAAACTTGGCCTTAAAAATAATAATAATAATGTGGATGTTTAGTTTTAATTTTTTGAATTTAATTTTTTAAAAATTAATTTTTTTATTTTTGGTGAAATTTATTAAATTTTAAGTAATTTTTTTTACTTTTTTAGATGGACCTCTAAATAATAAAATATTTGTAAAAAAAAATATTTTAAAAAATTAATAAATACATAAAAATATGAAAAATATATTAAATTTTTATATTTTTTTAGTATACTTTTTAAGTGTATTTATGTTAGGTGTGACTAAAAATTTTTTAAAAAATTACTTAAAATATTAAAAAAAATTCAATGAAAACATTAAAATACGAAAAATAAAAAAATAGAATTTTATGAAAATCACAACCAAACAAGCTTTTAATTCTTACTAGATTAAAAAATCCTTCAAAAAGGGAGAGATTTCTTTCTAGTTCACCGTGTGGACTAAAGCATAGTACTCCCTCCGTCCCAAAATAATGGTCCCTTCTGAGGAATCTAACTTTTTTTAGTAGTACAATTATTACATTTGAAAAAAGTTGATTTTCCAAAATTATCCTTTTGATAGTACATTTTTTGAGAATATCAATGTCATAATTGTACTTTTTATATTGTTTATTAATTTAAAAGAATGGCAAAATTGAAAATTTATATTATTTTTGTACTTGATTTTTGAAGAGAAACGAATATTTTGGGACAATGACAAATGGAATAAGGGACTAATATTTTGGGACGGAGGGAGTATTAAATCTGTGAAACTTATCATAGGTTCTGTTTTGATTATTCAAATCGTTTAATGGGTAAAACTCGTCGAGTACTTCATGCCTGCAAAAAATTACATTGATCAGATATCAGTAGCTGCTTGATCGGAACACATTTTTATTAACAATTTAATTTTAAAATCATATTTACCATTGACAAAAATGTGTTCTAATCAAAGAATTATCAATATTCGATCGACGTAATTTTTTGCAAGCATAAAGTACTCAACGAACTCTACACATTGATAATTCGAATCATCAAAACGGGACCCGTAGTAGACCCCATGAGCCTAACAATGTGTCACGACCCGCTCCCCGTACCCAAGGGTTAGGCATCGTGATGGCCAGTAACTAAAGTTACCTCCGGCCAATTCTTTAACAAATCAATAAACGCAAGCGGAAGAAATATTTAAATAAGGGTACTAAAATAATCATCGAAACTTCTATTTTTATTACAAAATTTATTGACCCAAAAAGGCCGATATCTACATATAAAAAGTACATCAATAAAAGTGCTTTGTGCCTATCTCACACGCTGGTCCTGACATGTCACCTGAAAGTGGTAAAAAACTATAAGCTCATGGCAGAGTGAGAAATATTATACTAAGAGTATAAGGTATAAAATTCACCATGGATCATTAGTCAGGCCAAAAAGAGTTTGATACATATAATACACAAATCATTTGCCATATACCTCAGATCATTTAATACATATAATGCGCATTTAACATATAATACGAAAATCATTATACAACCATAACTACTAAGACATCACTAAGTGCCAAGCACTACACCAAGTTAATGGATCCACGATAATCCTTGGACCATGAGTGGTCAATCACTAAGCCAATGGTTATTTAAGTCCTCCAAAGGCATGGGACTCACTAAGCCAATGGTTATTTAAGTCCCCCAAGACATGGGACTCCCGTGTGGTATTCACAAAATATATTTTCATATAAGGTTATAGCCAAATATTCTTTAAAAGCAAAACAGACATATCCATGGATTTCCTTTTAAGCAAATAGGGTTCAGAAATAAAACCACGTAATTGAAATCTTTATTAAAAACATAACTTTTATAAAACAGATTTGGTAAGTCAAAACATAAGTAAAATATATTTTGGTGACTCAAGGTATAATATAACTCACCTTAACTTGAATACCTTACTCTTCCTTTATATTATCAAAGACCCTTTCACCTTCCACTATTCTTTCCATTCTTTTCTCTCTTTCTTTTCTTTCCTTTCTTTTTCTTCTTTCTTTTCTTTCTCTTCTTTCATTTCCTGGTCTTCTCCATGTGTCTCCCAATTTATAAACAAAACCAATTCGTGCGCCCCAAGCCAACGCCACGTGTCACTACCTTATTGGTTCTTATTAATCCAACCTTATCCAAACTTAATTTGATTATTTATTTATATTTTCACCCTTAAACTTTTTAATAATTATATTATTTTACCAAATTACACATAATAATATATATAATAAATAATATATTTTCTGAACTGAAATTAAATAATATTAGTATAAATTCTATAGCATAATTAAAAATTTGGGATGTTACAATCTTCCCTCCTTTTAAAAATTTCGTCCTCGAAATTTGTCATGTGTAAGTTATCCGCTGCGCACTCTGATAAATATATATTAACTGATTAATCTGATAGAAATAGTTCCTCAAAAAAAAAATTTTACCAAAAATAACTCACTGTCGAGTTGTCAAAAATTAATTTGGATCAAAATAAGAAATAAAAATCGACTTTAAAAACTTTTCACTCGTTTTGTTACGATACAAATAAATAAAAATGAGAACATAATGACAGCATTATATGCAAAAATTAAAAATTTTGCGATGAACTTTTCATTGATGGGGAATAGTTTCAAAATTAATATCTTTAAAATTTGAACCCACTTCTTAAAAAAACATCAAAATAAATTTTTTTTTTTAATACTGAACTGAAAATTATATGGATTTAATTATATTATAATTTTGGTAGGTGTTTAAATCCGACATCCTTCTTTTCTTGTTTTTCTTTTAATATAACAAATATAAATTATGTCTAATATCCTTCACAAATTACAAATTAGGCACACTAAAAAAAAATTATTATATATATAATCATATAAAATTATAATATAATTAAATCAACGAACAAAATATAATAATTCGGTACTAATTACCCGCTATCCCACATCTTAAATGTGCATGTGTCCTATGCTCCAATGATGATTTTTTTTTATTTTATTTTATAAACCATTGCTCTGATACCATTTGTCACGACCCGCTCCCCGTACCCAAGGGTTAGGCATCGTGATGGCTAGTAACTAAAGTTACCTCCGGCCAATTCTTTAACAAATCAATAAACGCAAGCGGAAGAAATATTTAAATAAGGGTACTAAAATAATCATCGAAACTTCTATTTTTATTACAAAATTTATTGACCCAAAAAGGCCGATATCTACATATAAAAAGTACATCAATAAAAGTGCTTTGTGCCTATCTCACACTGGCCTGTCCTTATGTCACACCGAAGTGGTAAAAAACTATAAGCTCATGGCAGAGTGAGAAATATTATACTAAGAGTATAAGGTATAAAATTCACCATGGATCATTAGTTAGGCCAAAAAGAGTTTGATACATATAATACACAAATCATTTGCCATATACCTCAGATCATTTAATACATATAATGCGCATTTAACATATAATACGAAAATCATTATACAACCATAACCACGGTACATCACTAAGTGCCAAGCACTACACTGGTCAATGGATCCACGATAATCACTGGACCACAGAGTGGTCAATCACTAAGCCAATGGTTATTTAAGTCCTCCAAAGGCATGGGACTCACTAAGCCAATGGTTATTTAAGTCCCCCAAGACATGGGACTCCCGTGTGGTATTCACAAAATATATTTTCATATAAGGTCATAGCCAAATATTCTTTAAAAGCAAAACAGACATATCCATGGATTTCCTTTTAAGCAAATAGGGTTCAGAAATAAAACCACGTAATTGAAATCTTTATTAAAAACATAACTTTTATAAAACAGATTTGGTAAGTCAAAACATAAGTAAAATATATTTTGGTGACTCAAGGTATAATATAACTCACCTTAACTTGAATACCTTACTCTTCTTTTATATTATCAAAGACCCTTTCACCTTCCACTATTCTTTCCATTCTTTTCTCTCTTTCTTTTCTTTCCTTTCTTTTTCTTCTTTCTTTTCTTTCTCTTCTTTCATTTCCTGGTCTTCTCCAGGTGTCTCCCAATTTATAAACAAAACCAATTCGTGCGCCCCAAGCCAACGCCACGTGTCACTACCTTATTGGTTCTTATTAATCCAACCTTACCCAAACTTAATTTGATTATTTATTTATATTTTCACCCCTAAACTTTTTAATAATTATATTATTTTACCAAATTACACATAATAATATATATAATAAATAATATATTTTCTGAACTGAAATTAAATAATATTAGTATAAATTCTATAGCATAATTAAAAATTTGGGATGTTACACAATGCGCTCCAATCCATATAATGGACTGGCGAGATATGTCTCCCTTCAAAAAAATCTACTTAAAAAATAAAAAAAAGAGAAACAAAAATTACTATTTTTTGGGTTGGGCTTCTCTTTTGTTACATAAGAGAACTTAAGGGATCCATCACGAGTCTCGTTTCAATAATTCAAATAATTTATTTTATAGAGCTCTCAATATATATTATTTATATGAAAAAAATTATATTAACCCGATAATCGTAACATTTATCATGGTTTTCTCTAAAAAATAGATGGCTTATTTTCAAAAATGTATTTGTTGTCCACTTTTTCAGAGACAAATATATTAAAATGAAAATGTTATGATTATTGGACGAACCAATTTTTTTCATAGATTATATGCATTGAGAGCTCTACACATTAAACGGTTTTAGATCATTAAAATTGGGAGAGACCTCTCAAATTATCTTATGTTGAGGTGTAAATATGAGAAAAGTCAAACCCTTTTCTAAAAATATAAAATAAAATAAGAAAAACTTAGGTCATGTTTAGTTTGGTTTTCATAAAGTTGTTTTAAAAAAAATTTCTAAAAAATTAAAAATTAGTTTTGTGGACAAAAAAAATCAAAAAACTTATCATTTTTATATAGTTTTATCTTTTTGTAGGGAAAAAATAATTTTAAAAATTCAAAAATATATTTTTGATATTTATTTTTATCAAATTAGTTTTTATATTTTCAAAAAAATTCAGAGAATAGTTTTTAGAAAATCAAACTAAACTTAGTGTTTGATTAGTGTAATAAATTAAGTCATGAGATTTTAATTTCTTCAGTTTACACTTTCATCATCTCAATTGGTTTCAATCGGAATCATTTATGCAATTTTGTTAACTGAACTGATGAAAAATGGATGTTTTAGTCAATTCATCACTTCTTCCAATTTTAATTTCTATTGCAAATATATAATCTATAACCACTTTCTTCACCACCACTTTACTGCCGTCACAACCACAACCACCACTATCTCCTCACTACAACTCCCTTTCCACTCCAATCTTGTTGCCACCCCAACCCTTTTTCCCAACCACCCCAAAACCCTACAACCCTTCACTAGGCCTAGCATTGAGATTTCTAAAGTCCAAAGTTGATAATCAACTGATAAATTTCTAGGGTCATTCACATTTTTTTTTCTTTGAATAAAGAAAAAAAAAATTGAAGATAAAGAACAAAAGATTTGTGTCAAAATCACAAAAAATACTTAGCATTACATTACAAAAACTAATAAGTATCGCTTGATTCTCACTCTTCTTACATTTTTAGAAGCAAATAAATCAATCATACTTGCATAATATAGTTTTTTTGCAAAATTATTTTCAATGAATAACAATACTAATTATTTTAAATAGGCCTTTCAATTTTTTTAATGAGTCAATTTATTTGAAGTTAGTTTGGACTTTCCTTAATTTTTTTTAGACTTAAAACATACCTAATATATTACACTAAACTATAATAGAAATGGGCCTTTTTTGATTTTTTTTTTTTTTGATTAAAAGGAAATACGTAAACAAGGAAAAAAAATACAACAAAATAAGGATTTTTTTTTTTTTTTTTTTTTTGGGTGAATAGAAAAATAAAATAAAAAAATATAGGGAGTTACTCCCACTCATATCTAACCCGTCATATCAGCAATGAGTAGGGTCCTAACACTGAGGGATCCTCAAGGATTACAACATGATCTTCTTGTTTTACCCCTAAGTTGGCTAGTATGTTCTCTTTTTTGGGTCTATTGTTAATAGATAATAATGTTAATTTTTTTGAATGGACCTTTTAATTTTTAAATGGATTAATTTATTTTAAATTAATTTAGATTTTTTTTAATTTTATTTGAACTTAAAACATACTTAATATATTATATTAAATTATAATAAGAGGGGGCCCCTTTTTAAATCTATTTTGAGAGATCCTAAGCCATGGCCTTGTAAGCCTATGTCCAAGGCCGGCCCTGCCCCTCACCACCATCATCTAGCCACCCAATCCCTTTTCTGCCACCCAATGTTTTTAAAACTGGACCGGTGAGCGAATCGGAAAAGGGATTGGGTAGACGGGACACCGGTTCAACCGTCGGGTCAAAGCGGTTGAACCATGACGTCATAATTAATATTATATAATTATAAATTATAAATAAATAAAAATATATATAAATAATCAAATAAAAATAAAAATTGTTGCATAGTATTTATAAATAATATTTAATAAAGTCATAATTGATAAATAAAAAAAAAAGTCACTTATTTCAAAGAAATTAAATTTTTTAAACATTCCCTCCAAATAAATTGATTAAATGCTAGATTTAATTTTGGAGGGAAATGAAATTTTCAACTCTCCCTCCAATCAATATATTTCAAATAATTTGATTGAATCCCACATAAAATTTTGTAGGTTCTCTTTGAAAAATCTTTTCCTATAAATAAGAATAGACTTTCATAATCTTCTCAAGCTTTCAATGAGACTCTTTCTTATAAGAGGAGACTCTTGAAATAAGAATTTTTAGTCAAAATTTTGAAATATATTTATATATATAAATATATAAGAAAGAAAGAAAGAAAGAAAATAAAAAAAATAAAAAAAAAGACAAACCGATTTTGGCCAGTTCAACCACTAGGTCACCGGTTTTTTCCGATTTTGGCCCGAATTCGGGTTTAGGGGGTTGACCGGACCGGAACAAGGCCCGGTCCAACCGGTCGATCCGGTCCGGGTTTGAAAACAATGCTGCCACCACCATGACACTATTCAATGTTCTTTCAACCACCATCACACCATTGTGCCTACTTTCCAGCCATCTAACCCCTCTCTACCATCACGCCATTCCTTAGTCCCTTTCGAGCCCCGTTGTACCACCCTCGCCACCATTCAACCGATTAGCCCTTTCTCCAGCACCATCTAGCCACTCAACCCTTCCCTCCACCACCACACTACTTCCCAATCCCTAACCCTTGTTCAAAATTCTAAATTAAAAAATATACTGAAGCAAAAAAAAAAAATGACTCCTTTTATTTTTTTAAATTGTTACATTTAATTTAATTTTTTTTTTTGAAGTTTTATGGTCTAATAAAAACTAAAAACTAAAAACTAAAAAAATCTAGAAGTACCAAAAAATATATATTTGTCCAACTCTCACTCAATGAAATGCCATGATTCTAGCCAATTGGGAGAGTCTAATATTTAAAAAAAAAAAAAAATTGTTTTGTTTTGTGTGTTGCTAACAAGATTCCTTGCCCATAACAAATAGCAAAATATCCTACCAACCCCGCTAGGTAGTCCGAGAAAACACTGGCTCGAATGGCTCAAGGTGTCAAAACGACGTCGTTTTGGCACTTTTTTTTATTTTTTTGGTCTCGCCTCTCTCTTTTTCCTTCAGTAATCTAACATCTGGGACAAGATTTGCCTTCATGTTCATGAGTGATCTAAGCTCGGCATTTCCACAAACAGGTTGAGAGTGAGCTAATGTGAAGAAAAGAAGGAGAGAAGAGAAATGGTGGGTCTTCATTACAGAGACAAGTTTGGGCCTTCATTACAGAAATGGCGAGTCTTCTTCATTACAGAGAAATGATAGGTCTTCATTCTCCTATATTGGTTTTCATCTTGCTTAGTGTTCTCTCTCTCTCTCTCTCTCTCTTCTGGGTCTTCATTACAGAGAAATGGTTTTTTTTTTTTTTGGTTCATAGAGTTCTGCAAAATGGTTTTTTTTTTTTTTTTTTTTGGAACAGACAAAGTGGGTTTGATTCATGAAGTTGAAGAAGAAGAAGAGATTCATCAAACCCAACAAGAAAAAAAAAAAACCAGTTTCAGAGAATGAAAAAAAAAAATCAAAATCAAAATAAAAAAAAAATCCACAACCCCAGCCACAAATCATTCACCAATTGCTGGGACTTTCATCGTTTAACGAGATTCTAATCAGCTCAAATCTCTATTTTTCTTTGTCAAAAAATAGATGAGTTCACACAAAATCAAACCCAAATCAGAGAGAGGGATGAGAGGTGAGAGTACTGAGAGTGTTTGAATAGAGAAAGAGAGGAGAGGAGAGAGAAAATGTTCAGACTACTCGAGCCAAAAAGTTCCGAGCTACAAAGCTTTTTCCATATACTACATAATGTAAATGAGAAATTATAGAAAATGCATGAATGGATGTGGTTGCAATGAGTACCAATAATGAAGTATGAATGCACAAGTCAAGTTTTGCCCATTTTAAAATGTATTTTTCGTTTATGGAAATGGATGTGGTTGCAATGAATGAGTACTAATAATGAAGAATGAATCACAAGTCAAGTTTGTACATATAAATGTATTTTTTGTTTATGGTTTTTGGTTTTGTTGTGGAAAAAAAAAAATATATCAAATCAGTGAGAGTTTTAAAAATAATTACAAAGTAATGATAAATTTTATAAATATCAATAATTAAAATTATAAAAAAATTATGAATCTATAATTGTTTTTTGAAAGATACATTGATGTGTAATTTTTTTTAAAAAAAAATCTTAGACATAATTATTTTTATGTCAATTTTTATGACCTGACTTTTTTAAAAAATTAAAAAATAAGAAAAAGGTTGGAGTCAAACTAACCATTTAGCATAAAAATCTACATCAGTTTCTTTAAAAGGGAAATTACCTGATAGTGGGATCAAAAAATAATAATTACAAAAGAATAAAAATATATTATAAATATTAATAATTAAAATTATAAAATTTTTCATTAATTTATAATTAATTTTTACTACCTCTAGCTCTACTACACTGCAAATGTTTCTTCTTTAACTATTGTACAACACTATTCTACTTTTGATAAAGTTGATAAGACTCTTCTTCGTCCTTATGCATGGCCACAAATTGTTTTATACATTATACATGGAGCTAACGTGAAGTTGAGATATACAAAAATAGATCCCATGGACAATTCACATCACACCTTGTAAAAAATAGCCCATTAAAAAGCACGTGAGAGGTCCCTAGTGGCCTTATTTGTTAGGAAAAAAATGAACAAAGATTCCCTTAACCATAATAGATTTACAATTATTATAAAATAAAAGTACTTCATGTATGATAAATTATCGATATTCATGTAGTTTAGTGGTATTTGATTAGTTGTTTTTTATTTTTTATTTTTTATTTTAGTTCTTGAAATTTTGAGTTCTACTCTCCGTAAGGGTACGTAACTTTGTGATTATATGATACTGAATTTTCTTATGTAATTAAATGTCCAACTTATCATAATTTTAATGAAATATTATAATCATACTGATTAGGAAAAAAAAAGTTGATGAGTAAATCATATATCAATAAACTAATCTTTGTATTAATGCTATCCAAGCATTTCAAGAGTACTTCACAATTCAAATTGTGAATTCTAATTCTATGAAATCATTAATTTGTATATTTGATTGAACAATTGATTAAAATTTTGAAATAGGAAAAGAAACACATAACTAATCCATAGATTAGTCTTGTGTACTTAACATGGAGTTACATATGGTGTCCCCCGTGTACCAAATGAGTTTGTTAACTTGTGAATTTACAAAACTAATTAATTACACTATCTTACAAGTACTTAATCTTGTGACTACTTTCTTCATCATTTGAAGGAAATTAATAAATAAAGCATGCCTTCACTAGCAAAACTTTAAAGCTGATGAGACATAATGATTGCTTATATAGTTCAGTTGCCTCTAGTGGAAATAAAAATTTAAAAAAAAAAAATAGAAGAAAAAACCTCACTGGTTTTTCCATATAAACATGTCACTATAATTTTTATTTTTTTAGTTTTTGTGTGTGTGGTTAGTTACCAATGTACTAGGTTATTATGTAACGGATGGTAACGTTCTGTTTGGATTTTTAGATTTATAGAGGTTTGTAAGCCAAAATCTTGAATAAAATAATGGACATGCGAAAAAAAAAAAAAAAAAGGACTTTTCAGGCATTTATAAATTCTAGTAAAAGCCACAAAAATGTTGAAAAATCTTGATAAGCAATGAAAATTTTTACTTTGATAAATATGGAAAATAGAGTTTATGGTGTTGGGGGTGGTAGGCACCACCCCACCATAGTAAAATATTTTTGGGGTTGAATATTGGAACATACAATTTAAACATTTGAAAATAATCAAATTTTTAAGGAGAGTTTTAAAAAAATAAAAATAAAAATTAGTTATAATAGGAAAAATATTTGATATCCTAAAAAAAAATACTCACAATCCTATCCACAATAATGTAGAAGGATATGTGTTAACTTTTGATTTGTTACACACTTAATGATGGTGGGCTCAACTCCCATGTCACGTCACTATGGTTGAATTTATAAGCATAAATGTGTGGGTCTATAGTATGATTCTTTATTATATTATATTATCATCCAAGAACAAAAATTTGAAGCTGTATGAGAGGGTTCAAGAACGTAATTGGAAAATTTGAAGATCTTTGAAGAAAATTCAAATTCTCTAGAAATGATGAGAGGCTTAGATTCTTCAATAGTTACAACTAAAAACACAAAAACAAAGAGATGATAGAGATAAGAGATTAGGTGAAAAAGAAGGCAAAGTAGTTAGATACAGAATAATGGCAAGGCTCTTACATGGATCTCTCATTTTCACTCTCAAGGTTGATAATGGAGAAGGGAAATCAATTATTTCTCAAGAGTTGTCTCTCCAAAATCCATCCCTTGTAAAACTATGGGTGGGTGCTACTTATAGGCACCTCATGATGTAGAATAGAGCCTATGTGTAAGGCATATAGGGAATATTCTCTCTAACTATCTTGTATAAGGAGGTGACCTCTCCGAGGATGAGGAAAACCCTAAAGAAGAGATCAACCTCTCGGCGAATTCTTCTTCTTAGCCACACCTAACCAATGATCTCCAATCATCTCACCAAAGGGTCAGGGCTAGTCTTAGAAGACCTCCCGCCACTAAAAATTGCCAAGTCTCATAGACCCCCTGGGGTCGTGCCACCTCGACCCGAATATAGGCTAAATTAATCGATGAGTGAATTCATCTCCACCCCTCGTCCTCGGGACTCAAGCCCTTTGTTCGGGCTCTAACCTCACTCATGATTCTGGTAGGTCGATTTCGGCATACTCCAAGTCCGCAAATGTTCTGGAACTCACCAAGGGAGCGACTTCTAGATTGTGATCAAATCTGTTCGAAACCCGAGTGCCTCATCTTTAGGCTTGCTCAATACACTTTAGAGTCCGGGCCTGAGTAAGTCTCTAAGTTCATGGATCCGAAATCTTTCGAGGCTTACAGCGATCTGGCCTGTTTGATGGTGATAAATCTGGGCCTACCAATCTTGGACTTTTTAATTGGGCCTAATTAATTTAGTGGGCTCAAGTTAACTCCTCTTACAGAAGCTAAGTTTTGTGTAGTTTCGACCATCAGTATCCCAATGAGATGTTTGTAGTCAAACAAACTTTTGCTTAAATAAAACATTTAATTTTGTTATAGGTTTTTGTTTGGATCATCAATTTGAGTCTATTAAGAGGAAAGGCATGAGATGGTCCACGGATTTAATTTTGTCATATTTCTTTCCCATTTATTTTCCCTCCACAAATCAACCACTTAATTGATAATGACATAAAAAATTTATTAATAATAATGAGATTTACAATCCAACTTAAAAATTGAGTTTAGCTTCTCTCATATTCACATCTCAACATGAAAGAATTTGAAAGGCCTGTAGAGCTCATCATGGGTGTCGTGTCAATTATTTGAATAGTTCATTTTTAGGATCCTCAATATATATTATTCATAAAAAAAAATTATTTCGATCTGATAATCATAATTTTTAAAATTTTTTAATTTGTCTCCAAAAAAATAGTTGACAAATGTCTTTTTTAAAAATATACAATTCATTTTTTTAGAGACAAACACATTAAAATAAAAATATTACAATTATTGGATCAACATAATTTTTTTATAAATATGTATTGAGTATCCTAAAAAATAAACGATTTAGATAATCAAAACAAAACTCGTAATGAGCTTTATGAACCTTCAAATTTTTCATGTTGAGATGTTAGGATAAAAAAAACTCAATCTTAAATTTTTTGTTAACATAAGAACTAGGCTTGCATGTCCCTGTCAAGTATCAATGACTTGGTCCTTACTCTCTACTTCAGCTAAGACCATCTCCAACGGTGAATCAAATCCAGTACCAGATTTAAATTTTGATGAAAAAATCCATTTTTCATGCTCCAACCGTTGCACCAGATTGATCTCAAAATGAGATTTCAGCAAAAAAATCATCAAACTGAGAACGAGACACAGATTTGGTGAAATCACTATTACTAACCGTTGAAAGAGGTACACCGGTCAACCAGCCGGTTGCCCGGCCGGTTGACCAACTGGTCGCCCGATTTTCTTTAAATTAGGTAGGTTCAAACCGGTCAAAAAAGGTTCAAACAGGTAAAAATAAATAAATAAATAAATATTTTTGCCTACCCGGTTGACCGGCCGGTCGACCAACCGGTCGACCAACCGGTCGACCCAAATGCTCTGAAATGAGAATGAAAGCTGCAACAAAGTTGACTTCTTTATCTCTCATTTCCTTGGTGAATTTCTTTAAAGAAACAATTATTTAATCTATAAAAGTTGAGAAACAATTGTTTAAAGAAATAATTGTCAATTGATCATGTGAAGTACAACAGTACACGTAAATCAGAAAATATTCAATCTTACATGGAATTACAACAACACTTGTTTGGTAGCTCAGAAAATGAACAGACAGCAATGAAGAAAAAAAACAATTCAATAATCCGAATCTTAAACTTCCCAGTTATATATATATATATATTATATATATGACCATTCAGATAACAGAGGATTCAGAATTTTTTCGACCCACCAGTCAACCAACGATTGACCCACTGGCAGATTTGATGCACCGTTGGAGTGAGTAGTATCAAATTTGATAAAATTGGTCATTTTTTATTCAAATTTAGTAAAAAATCTGAGTCACCGTTGGAGATGCACTAATGATATTATGGCACACTGATTTTCACAGTTAAAAGTAAATAAATTCATTTCCAAATGGTCCCCAATAGCTAAAAGTGGCTAATATGGAAAGTAGCTCAAAAAAGTTTATCGGTCACCAATACGGCAATGAATGGTCAATATATAGACCCATTAACTGCAATGATATAGATACAACAAAACAAAATATCAAGGCAACCAATGGCCCAAAAATTAGCTCAATGCAGTGAAAACATCAAAACATGTAAATCTTTATTGAGTGTGGATTTAAAGGGTGCCGGCCAAAGCAATTTTCACGTGAATACATTTTTTTTTTTTTTTTTTTTTGGGTAAGTACGTGAATACATTATGGCCCTGTTTGGTAGAGCTGTGGGAAACTACTTATAGCTTATGCCCAAACAGCTTATAGCTTATAACTTTCAGCTTAAGCTGATTTCCAGCTTACTCTTAAAGCATCTCCTGCCCCACTTAAAGAATAAGCTGATTTCTGACTTCCACAAAGCTATAAGCTATAAGCATAAGCTAAACCAAACATATCAAAACAGCTTAAATTAAGCTGAAAGCTGAAAATAAGCAGTAACAAACAGGGCATATCAAGGAATATTGATAATGACACTTTTATCATTTCATATTATGTGATAGAGTTCAAGAACGTCGTTGGAAAATTTGAAAATCTTCGAAGATTCTTGAAGAAAAATTCGAATTCTCTAGAAAATGACAGGCTTAGATTTTTTAATAGTCACAATTAACAACACAAAAGCAAAAAGACGATGGAGATAAGAGATTAGGTGAAGAAAAAGACAAAATAGTTAGAGAGAGAATAATGACAAGACTCTCTCATGGATCTCCCACTTTCACTTTCGAGATTGATAATAGAGAAGGGAAATTAGTTCTTTCCCAAGAGTTGTCTTTTCAAAATCCATCCCTTGTAAAGCTATGGGTGGGTTCTATTTATAGACACCTCATGATGTAGGATGGAGCCCATGTACAAGGTACATGGAGAATATTCTCTCTAACCACCTTGTCCGAGGAGGTGACCTCTCCGAGGATGAGGAGAACTCTCGAAGAGGAGATCAACCTCTCGACGAACCATTCTTCTTAGCCACACTTAATCAATGATCTCCAATCATCCTAAAAGTCAGGGGTATTCCAGAGGACGCCCTGCCGCAGAAGGGTCAGGGTTACTTCAAGAGAACGCCTTGCCACAAATATTGCCGAGTCTCAAGGACCCCCTAGATCGTGCCACCTCGACCCGGGTACAAGCTACTTTAACTGAAGAGTGAATTTATCTCCACTCGCCGTCCTTGAGATCGGGTCCTTTGTTCGGACTCTGTTACGCCCATGGTTCTGATACGTAGATCCCGGAAAGCTCCGATTCCGCAAGTATTCTGGGACTCATTAATGGAGCGGCTTTTAGATTGCGTCTGAACCTGTTCGAAGCCAAGTGCTTCGGATCTCTAGATTCGTGTATCTGAACCCTTCCGAGTCAGGGCCCGAGTAAGTGTCTAGGTTCGTGGATCCAAACCCTTTCGAAGCTTAAAGCAATTCAGCCCGTTTGATGGCGATAAATTCGGACCCACCAACCTTGGACTATTGGGCCTAATTAATTTAATGAGCTCAAATTAGCTCCTCTTACACATATAAAACTTAATCAAGCAAAATATAATTTATAACTATGTTACTACCACATCATTCTAAAAATTGATTCTATTTAATAATGCTAGTGATATATCATTTTCCTTCGTAATTTTTGGAAGGGAGGTGGGTGTGAAAAAAAATGTAATTGTGGGTATATATAACGACACCCACAAAAGATAGAATTGTCCTAGTAATTAGGCCAAATAAAAGATCAAACTGCCATTGGTAAAATTACATAGCCTGAAAGGTGCACAAAACAAGCCTCAACTACCTACCCAGACACCGTCAAAAATATTTTTTGGAAGGACACAGTCTAATGTCTCAATGTATATCCATCCTTGCTTCAAATTGAAGTTTCTGTTAATTTTTAGGGCAAAGACCAAGTGGATAGAGACCATCAAAAATAAATAAATAAAAATTGTCATTAAATTTAAGGTTTCTCTCAATGTGCCCCTCATGGTGATCTATTTGTTGCTCTCGATACCATTTTCTGCGGTTTAACTTACAATATTGATTTATCCCTATCTATATATTCTTATTCTGAATTTCCCAATAACATCTTGCTTTCTTGGGGTTGACAAAAGCAATTTGAGGTCAATTGGTATCCTAGGGCATCCAAGAAGAAGTCAAAATTTATAAACACGAGACTTTTTAGTAAATGGTGATACATTAGAAGCTATCCAAAATTTGATACTGAAATTTAACTTTCTTCCAATAACAGACTTTACATCTACCATCTTTCCCAACGGCACTCTGATAATGTTTGTAGCTTCATTTCTTTTTTGATTGAAAGTTCAGTTATTTCTGTCCCTCCAAATGTGGTACACTGCAACAGCCAAAGAGAGGTTTTAAACAGAGATGAAAAAGTTATCCTCATTACGGTTATGGATTCCCTCATCACCCCATCTTTGTGGGGATCTTCAGACAACAGTTTTTCCCTTCACATCTTTCCAAATGAGTGAAGAGTTGGTACATTCAAAAACATGGGTGCTGGTGAGATTCCCCATTCCATAAGTCCATCTTTTTAGCCAATCTTTCCTTGCATAAAAGCATATTTGGGGATATTTTGTGAAACCAAACAGTTCTGTGCCACTCTACCATAAGAAGCATTTATCTGCATTAGAAAAAAATAGTAATAATAAGAAGAAAAGGAGAATACAATTATTCCCCATTCCATAAGTGCATTTTGTTTTTACCAAAATGCATTAATAAGCATTTATATGAAAGGAAAAAAATATATAATACAATTATAATAAGATGTTTCTGCTATTAAGTTTATATGTGTCTTCAACCTTATTGTGGGAATAAAATCAAGATTAGGATTTTGCATCACCAGAGATGCTTATGACATAATCATCCATATAAATCTTGTGTTTTCTTGCATATGCCAATGCCACTATTAAATTTGGTTAGTCAGATTTTATTGAAGCTTTCTGGAGTGAATGTGAGAAAATTTGAAACTTGTCAGCATATTGTTCTCTCGAGTCATTTTATTTTCTATAGCAAGTTCACAAGAAAAACACAGAATAATACCCCTCACCTCTTTCTCTATAAAGAATCTTAAAAAGTTTATTAGAAGCTCATTTCACCTTCATTTGATCAGTTTCCACTTTCAATACAACTATATCCCGAAGGCTTCACCAATCCTGTGCTCTCCATTAATTTTCTCACTCTTACAGCGTCATCCCATCTTCCTGCTCTAGCATATGTATTTGCCAATGTCACGTAATGTCCAGCATATTCAGGTTCCAGATGGACTAAATGTTCCGAAGCAAGCATTGCAACACCAATGCTTTGGTGGGCTTGAGAAGCAGCAAGCAAAGCCCCCCAAATACACTTATCAGCCTTTAGAGGCATTCTCTTAATAAAGCCGACAGCATCCTCAAGCTGACCAGCACGTGCCAGTAAATCAACAACACAAGCAAAATGTTCCATTCCGGGCTTGAAGCCAAAGTCTTTTGTCATTCTGTGGAAGACTTCAAGCCCCTCATCAAGAAGACCTGAGTGGCTACAGGCCGATAACACTGAAGTAAAAGTCACTGAGTTGGGACAAAGGCCAGAATGATTCATCTCATTCAGAAGTTGGAGAGCGGATTTGCCAAACCCATGCTTTCCAAACCCTCCAATCATTGTGTTCCATGATACTAAATCTCTACTTACCATGTTAGAAAACACAGAATATGCTGTTCCAATGCATCCACATCTGGAGTACATATGGATCAACGCATTCCAAACCGGAATTGACAGACCAAAACTGCTTTTCTTAATGTAGGCATGTATTTGTTTCCCGGATTTTAGATCACACATAGGCAAAACAGTGGAAATTGTGGTTTGATCGATCTGTAACCTCATTCTTTGCATTTTTCTGAAACATTCAAGTGCCATATTTTCCATTCCAAGATCAATAAAACTAAGAATCATGGCATTCCATGTAACGACATCAGATTTTTCCATCAAATTGAATACATTTGTTGCATCATTTAGTCTTCTACACCAACCGTACATTGTCAACAATGCAGGTCCAGCTGACTTGTAGAATGCAAACCCCTTTTCAACTTTAATCCCGTAAGCATGAATTTCTCGTCCACATATTAAAGCACCAAGATGCCGGCACGAAACAAGGACACCAGAAATACAATCCAAATCTGGGAAAACTACATTTTTACTCACCATATCCCTAAAGATCGCTAATGTTACTTCATGCTTCCCAATCCTTGAATAACCTGATATCAAAGTGGTCCATGAAATTATATTTGGTTCATTAATCTGTTCAAAAATCTTCCAAGCCTCATTACATTGACCCATTCTGCAATAAGCATCCATTGCAGTATTCCAAGTGACTAAATCAGGTTCAAAACCTTCCAACCTCATAGAATCCAACAAATCCACTGCTGATTCAAGAAACCCATTACACACGTACCCTGAAATCATTGAATTCCAAGACAACAAATCTCTTTCCACCATTCTTCCAAAAACCCGCATAGCATTCTCGATGTCCCCACATTTTGAATACATATCAATCAAAGAATTGCAAACTTGTACATTCAAGTCAGCACCACCAGTGATCACATCTTTGTGCACTTGAATCCCCATTTCAAAGTACCCAGATTGTGCACATGATCGTAACACCTTAGGAAACACATACTTATCGGGAAAAACACCCCTCAATTTCATTAAACTATAAAAACCCAAACACTGATTTGACATTCCGTTACGCGAATAAAACGACAGCATTGCAGTCCATGCAAAAACATTTGGTTGGGACAATCTGTCGAACAAATGGTGGGCAGTTTTCGAATCCTCGAAACCTGCATACATTTGAACTAATTTGGTGATTATGAAAGGGTCTCTGTCTAACCCACGTAGAATGATCTGTTGATGGACTTGTCGTCCTGGGTCTATTGCTTTTGAATTGCTGCAAAGTTGAAGTAAATGGTTGAGTTCTAATGGGGACAGGAATTTCGAAGAGGTTGTTGTGGAAAGAGATGAGATTGTTCTGTGACAGTGACATATTCTCATCTCATTTGGAATTTTCCGAGAAAGTATTGTCCGAGAAAAAAAAAAACGAGCAGAGATGTAGATGGAAAATGGAGGCGAGTCTGTCATAGGGTTGTTTTAAGCGTTAACCGTTTTGGACCGGACAGGACTATATCCTGTGCTTTGGACCGTCCCGGTCCAGACGGTTCTCTTAATAAAACATTTTCAGTCATTTATTTTTCAACCTTTACCAAAAAAAAAATTGAAATTACCTTTATTTTAATTTGAGCACAATTACGGGGTACTACATTTAGGTCCTACTAGGTCCTATGAGAAAGACTTATCATAAAAAAAAAAAAATCATTAATTGTAAATTTTAACGACGATTTATAAAAATCATAATAAAAAAAAGTCATTAATTGTTAATTTTTAGCGACATATATAAAAAATTGTAAAAAAAAAAATTATTTTTAGTAACAATTTTACCAAGACTTATTTTCAATAGGACTCTATGGGAATTAAGTCCAACTATTATGACCTATTAGTAATTTACCCTAAATTTGAATATATATATATATTCTATTGAAACTTTGCATTTGAATTGAATTTTGTGGTAACCAATGTCTTCAATATTGTTTCATAAAACTGAAAAAATAAAAAATAAAAAAATGAAATTCATCATTTACATCTAATTAAACTAGCATATTACCCATGCATAGGGTACAAATAAATAATCAAAATTTATTTTTTTAAATTAAATAATAATATAAAATTTAGAAAAATTTATTTATAAATCTCATATGAGAGGATGTTAATCTATTTAGCTCTAAGAGTTTTCTTATGAACCAATTAGTCCTTTTTATTTTAAAAAGTTGTATTTATTTGATTTGGTGTCATTTAAGACCATCTCCAACGCTTCACCAAACCTTGGATCAAATTTGAAATTTGATGAAAAAGTCACTTTTTGCAGCTTTAATGGTTTCATCAAATTTGTATCAAAACGAGAATTCACCAAATTTTTCATCAAAGTGAGAATAGGGGAAAGATTTCACTAATTTACTGTGTGTGACCGTTGAGGGAGACCAACCGGTTAACCAGCCAGTTGACTGGCCGATTGACCAACCGATCGACCGGTTCCCTTCCAAATAGGTTGGTTCAAACAGGTCAAAAAGTTCAAAGAGGTAAAAAAAAAATAAATAAATAAAAATATACTAACCGGTCGACTGGCCGGTTGACCCCTGCTTTGATGACAACCATTGGAGCAGTCTGTTTCAGATTGAGAAAATGGTCTTTTTTTTACTCAGATTTGGTGAAAAATTTGGTAAACCGTTGAAGATGCTCTAAGTTAAGTGAATGCCTTTTTATTTTTCTAATTTTCCAATTTATTTTTTGGAATGGGATTGGAAAGGTGAGGTCACTACAAGAAAAAGCAGAATTGGCGACTAAAATTCAAATTTTTGTCGCTGAAAGTAGCACAATTGGCGACTAAAATGGAATTAGTAGCCAAAAGTGAAGACTTTTGGCGACTAAAATAGTTTAGTAGCCAAATGTATAGTTATTGGCGACTAAAAATCAGTTTAGTCGCCGATTATATGGGTTTTAGCTACTAAAAAAAATTTGGTAGCCAAAAGTGAAGATTTTTGGCGACTAAAAACATTTAGTAGCCAAAAATATAGGTTTTTGCGACTAAAAAATAGTTTGGTTGCCGATTATACGTGTTTTACCGACAAAAAAAAATTTCGTAGCCAAAAGTGAAGCTTTTTGACTACTAAAAAAAATTTAGTAGCTAAAGGTCAACAATTGGCGACTAAAATTCAGTTTAGTCGCCAAAAGTGAAGGTTTTAGGCGGGAATTAATTCTTTTAGCGACTAAAAAATAATTAGTAGCCAAAAAGTATAGAATTGGCGACTAAAAAATAGATTTAGTCACCAAAAGTGGTCTCCTATTTTTTTAGTAAATAATTTATTTTTTACATAAATTATATTGAATAAAAATAATTATGTTTATATATATAGTTTTATATTAATACGGCTCAATATACTATATAAATAATATATGTTGTATACATATTCATATGGTGTTGTAGTGGCATAGTGGAGAGAATGTGTTGCTAAAGGTTTAGAATGTGAGAGATTGGTGGTTCGAAACTTTGGAAGAGTAGAGGGTAATTTTTTTTTTTTTTTTTTCTGAAATAAGCTTTTGGCAACTAAAATGTGTGGTCGCCAAAAGCTTGAGTATTGTTGACGAAAAAAATAGCCGGCAAATGTATAAATTTTTTAAAAAAATAATTCACTATTGACGACTAAAAATTTAGTCGCCAAATGTATGATTTAAAAAATATAATTGAGCTTTGGCGACCAAAGTTTTAGTCGCTACAGACATCGTTTTTGGCGACTAAAAGTTTTTTAGTCGCCAATACCTTCCTCGACCGTGTTTTCGCGACAAAACCGGCGACTAAAAAATTTAGTCGGGGAAACTAAAAAGACGACTTTTTGCGACTAAAAATGAACTTTTGGCGACTAAAAATTTAGTCGCCAAATGTGCTTTTTCTTGTAGTGGGTGTAGAAGATTCTTTTTAGAGAGATTAGTGGCTAAAGTGTTAGTTGCTGAGCGTGAAAATTTCCATTTCTGTTAATGTGATTTTTTAGTTTTACATTAGAGTGCTACGTTTAGAAAAAAAAAAAAATACACTAAGGAATTTTTGTGTTACATTGATTGGAGTGTTATGTTTAGAAAAAATATACTAAAGAGTTTTTTTGGAATGTTACGTTATTACGTTTAAGAAAAGTAGACTAAGGAACTTTTTAGTGTGTTATTTTGGAATGTTATGTTTGGAAAAAGTACACTAAAGAGTTTTTTTGTGTTACATTGATTGAAGTATTACGTTTGAGAAAAGTATATTAAGAATTTTTTAGTGTTATATTAATTAGAGTGTTATATTTGGAAAAAGTACACTAAGAAATTTTTATGGAATGTTACGTAGTTATATTGAGAAAAATACATTGAAGAGTTTTTTTAGTGTGTCACATTGAAGTGTTACATTTGGAAAAGTGTGGGGATATATTTTCTGAGTACCAACACATGGCAAGGTGACGCCGACGTGTCAGCCAAGGTGCCACATGTCGTGGTCATGATGCCGAGGTTATCTCGGCAAGGTCGAGGTTATCTCTAAAGATGTCGGAATCCGAGATAAGCGGATAAGGGACAAGAGTCCTAGAAAGAGAAAAGACTTCAAGATGGATAAGGATAATGTTCTTAGAGAATCTATCCTTATCTCTTGAGAAGTCCAAAGTAAGCACTGAATGGAAGTCCATAGAAGTCAGGCTTCTATCGGGACTAGGATTGAGTTAACTATAAAAGAAAGGCACCCCCGTGGGTTTAAGGTACGTAATTTATATTCTGAACAGTGAGTTTGCACTATTGATTATCTTTGAGAGATATACTGACTTGATCGTCGGAGTGCCCCCGAGTGGACGAACCACCGCCGGAATCTTCTCTTTCTGTTGCAGGTTAGCCAGGTGTCATCTATTCTACCAGTTCTCTCTAGTTGATCACTGAGTTGGCAGTGTGGTTAGAAAATCACTCACACAATTTGGCGCCGTCTGTGGGAAAGATAGAAGAATAGATGGCCAGCAACAGACAGAAAGAAAAGATTGGGGACGACATTCCTGCTAGGAGTGGGAGACCTATTGACCTTGATGTCACAGGAGGCGAATGCAACGCAGAAACTCGTGACCAGAATCAATGAGTGAAGGATGTCGGCCAAAGTAGCGATGCACCAAAGAAACCAGATCGAAGTGGCTACTACAACGAAGACGATCTCCAGGTATGGAAGGATAGATGCCTGTGGAGGGATGAAGAGGTCAAGGAGATGGCAAACAAATTGGCAGACCTGCAGTCGGTCATCAATTTCATGATGCAAAATAACGTCATGCACCACTGCCTCCCGCAGACACACCGATTCCAATGCCAATGCCCGAAGGGAGGGCGAGAACAATCCTCGTAGCCCTCAAAGACAATGGGAGCGAAGACAGCATCGACCTTCCAGGGAGGTCGGACGAAGGGAGTCAAGAAGAGAAGAATCACGGAGGACGCATCACACAAAGGAGGCAGACCCCAAAGGACATCGGCATGTTCAGGGGCAGGCGATATGCTTCGACACAACTCATGGAGAGGGGTCGAAGAGGACTTACCACAAAATTGAAAGTAATGCACCAAAAAGGCTAAAAGTAGAAGATAGTCGGACTCTTGGGAAGACAAAAGAGGACTTAAGAGATTACCTCAAGAGGAAGCAACAGAATACGAACGCCGAGGTAACCTCCCCAGAGAAGCCAAGGACACCATTCTCGGTGGAGTTGGACAGGTTTGAGGCGCCGAAGAGATTCAGTATGCCGAGGTTTCAAATATACGATGGTAAGTCAGACCCCAACTTCCACGTCAGATTATATTTGAACTCAATGGCATTGTATAGTGGGAACGAGCTGTTGCTCTGCAAAGTGTTCCTCTCATCCTTCGGGGAAATTGAATCAGATTGGTTCCACAAACTACCAAAGGGAAGTGTGAAGACTTGGGAAGGCCTAGCCTAGATGTTCGTGGCCAAGTTCGTAACAAACAAGCTGCAACCATTGAGGGTGGACGCACTAATGGCTCTGAAGATCAGTAAGGATGAAGGCCTTAGGGCCTATGCAAAAAGATACTATGAGGTATTCAACCGAATACCAGAGTGTAATTAAGAAGTGGCGGTCGTGTCATTCAAGAACGGCCTGAAAAGACAACTGTCCACTACGGAAGTCTTTGGCAAAAACTTTTCCAAAAAGCATGGAAGAGCTCATGGCGAGAATCGAGAAGTATGTCAGAGCCGAGGAAGACACATCGGGGACTAAGGAGATAAAACAAGAGAAAGGAAACGGCTTGCCAAAGCGAGGCCTAGGTAATAACGGATCGAACAAGCAAGAAACAGAACTGAGGGCTGCACAGGCAGTAACGACTGTGTTCTGAATCCCAATTCACAAAATCCTGAAACAAATTTGGAACCAGCCCTATTTCAGAGCACCAGCAAGGGCACCAGGGGAATTCATGGGGAGGAACGTTGGCAAGCGTTGTGCCTACCACAATGAAGAGGGGCACACAACTCAGGGTTGCAGAGCCCTGAAAGCACACTTGGAAGACTTGGTAAGGCAAGGCCATCTGAGAGATTTGATCGACGAGGCCAGAACAAGAGAAGAACAGACAAGATTGCCTCAAGCACCAGCAGCTTCGCCTCCTCCAGTACAGCAACCTCAGGCAAGAGGACCTCGAGTAGTCAATGTGATTCACTCAAAGGTCAACGAGAACGAAATCAGAGGGAAGACCCAGAAGGTAAAACACCTACAACATGTCTATCAAGTCGGGGAGAAAAGACATCGGGCAAAAGAATGCCAGGGACCAATGATAAAGTTTACTGAAGCTGACCTAGAGATAGTCCAGCATCCACATAATGATGCCTTGGTAGTATCCCTCCAGGTTGGGGAGTGCCAAGTGAAACGCATCCTGATTGACCAAGGCAACTCTTGTGACATTATGTACGTTCGATGTTGCAAGGAGCTCGGCCTTCACCCGGACGATATGGAACAATCCAATGGCCCAATGGTTGGGTTCAATGGAACGCCGACATGGCCACTGGGAGCAGTAAACTTAGAAGTGCAGGCTGGCACCAGGAAGATCAAGACAGAATTCACCATCATCGACACACCCTCCCCTTACAACATCATCTTGGGAAGGCCATCGTTGCATGCGATGGGGGCAGTTCCCTCAACATTGCATCAACTATTGCGATTCCCAACAGAGCATGGGATAGAGAAAGTCAGGAGCGATCAGCTGTAGGCGAAGAATTGCTCTATGGCAGTAATGAAATCTACCTGCAGCATACGAGAGCCAGAAAAGGCAGAAATTGAAGATGAGAACGTAGAAGTCCTAGAAGACATTGGCAAGGAGCCAACCGAGAAGAGCGAAGAGGCACTGAAGAAAATCCTCGTCCAGGATGGAGATGAACAACACTTCTTTCTCCTCGGCTCAGGTTTAGCCGACGAAGAAGAAAAAGAGTTGGAAGCTTTTTTACGAGTCAATATTGAGGTGTTTGGTTGGACACCTTACGAAATGTCTGGCATTGACCCGAGGTCACTTGCCACAAACTGAATGTTGACAGGTCGGCCAAACCTGTAATTCAACGAGCCAGAAGACCGACATTGATGCACGTCGAAGCGGTAGAAGAAGAAATAGACAGACTTCTGGAGGCTAGGGCCATTAGAGAAGTTCACTACTCGACATGGCTATCCAATACAGTGGTAGTAAAGAAGAAGAACGGTAAATGGAGGGTCTGCGTAGACTTTACTAGTTTAAACAAGGCCTGTCCTAAAGACAGCTTCCCTCTACCCAAGATTGACCAACTAGTAGATGCCACTTTGAGACATGGAAGGATGAGCTTCCTGGATGCCTATAGGGGGTATCACCAGATAGCTATGGACCCTGTGGATGAAGAGAAGACTGCATTTATCACTCCTAAAGGGCTATACTGCTACAGAGTGATGCCCTTCGGGTTGAAAAACGCAGGAGCCACTTACCAAAGATTGGTAACCAAAATGTTCAAGCACCTGATTGGCCGAACAGTTGAAGTCTACATCGACAACATGGTCATTAAGACCAAGCAGCCTGAAGGTCATCTCGCCGATCTTAAAGCAGTCTTTGAAATCCTTAAAACATATCGGTTCCGACTCAATGCATCGAAGTGCGCATTTGGAGTTGGATCTGGTAAGTTTTTAGGATACCTGGTGACCAGGAAGGGCATTGAGGCCAGCCCAGATCAGATCAAGGCCATCCTAGAGTTGAAGAGCCCGACGTCGGCAAAACAGGTGCAGATGCTAACTGGAAGGGCTGCAGCCTTAAACAGGTTCATAAGCAGAAACTCTGACCAAGTGCAAACCTTTCTTCAAATTACTAAAGAAAGCCACAGACTTTCTTTGGACAGAGGAGTGCGAAGAAGCATTAGCCAATCTGAAGAAGTACCTGACCACAGCTCCAGTTCTTTCAAATCCAGAACATGGGAAGGAGCTGTTCATGTACTTGGCAGTTTCAGAACATGCAATAAGTGCAGTACTAATCCGAGAAGAAAGAGGGGAGCAAAGAGCTGTTTACTATGTAAGCAAAACCCTAGCCGACGCAGAAATAAGGTATCTACCCTTAGAAAAATTGGCATTGGCTCTAGTAATGGATTCAAAGAAATTGAACCATTACTTCCAAACCCATAAAATTGTGGTACTGACAGAGCATCCATTAAAGTCCCTATTGCAGCAGGGAGACTTAACAGGAAGAATAGCCAAATGAGCAGTCGTCCTAGGGCAGTATGATCTGGAGTACAGGCCCAGAACTACAACCAAAGGCCAGATTTTGGCCGACTTCGTGGCTGAGTTCACGCCAGAATCCATCGAACATCGGGCTCCGTTGAGCCAAGATAGACGATGTCCGAACAAGCAAGGAAAAGCCCAGCCAAAGACAAAAGAACAAAGGAAAGAAGAGAAACTCAGACCCTGCAGCATTTACATCGGTGACTCCTTTCGACTGTTCGTTGATGGGAGTTCAAACCGACGAGGAGGGGGGCAGGAGTAGTACTGGTATCTCCAGATGGAGAGATACTAGAACAATCAATTCGTTTGGGGTTCAAGGCCTCAAACAATAAAGCAGAATATGAAGCACTCATTGCAAGACTGTTGTGACGCCCCAAATTTTTGGAACATCAAGGGAAATTAAATAAACTAAATGACTTAATAAACTAAAAAGTTGATATCTTAATAGAGCATTCCAACTCTCGTACATAACCAAAGGTTCAAATAATATTAAATTAAAACTTAAAATTATCCAAACACAACATCAAATGAAATTATAAAGTCCTTAATAGCTAATATATAAGATAATAAAATTATTCGACTTTAGTCATGATTTCAACTCAGTCAAGGCTCTACGTTAGCGTCAACTCCATTTCAGCTTCAATTATTTCCTCGCCAAAACCTGGCATAAAACGCCAGGGCAACAAAAATATATGCCATGAGTTTTGCAACACAGTAAGAAAACATAACCAACCTACCATTCTTTTAAGAGAAAAATAATGAGATTATAAACATGAGATAACAATATAATTGTAAACATAAATTATAACCATTAAAATAGTTTCAATAATTTTAATAAATTAGGTGACACTCGAAATCTCACCAAAGAGATTTAACTTACCAACCACTAAGCATGGCAACGGTTAATTTGAAACCCTCCCTTGGTCAAATATTTAAATGTTACCAACCGTAACCACCAGGGATGCCCACGTCAGGAGTTATATACCCAGCGGTGGCATCCGTGGTTCCGCCCTAAGGAACGGGTCTGCGCCAGTGCGTAACCTCCTGTGCACATCCACCCTTATTCTAAAACCGAATACCGAAAATGGTTCAAATAAGTCTCGTGCCATCTTAGAGTTTCGCAACACAATTTATGTGAGAATTCTCAAAACCAAGGCTCACCCTGAACAACCGGTATTGACCGTCAACCTTTAATTTCGTACACTCTTTAAAACCAAGACTCACCCTGAACAACTGGTATTAACCGTCAATTGTTAGCTTTGTGTATGCCGTTAATCATTTCAGTTAATTTTGATATTAATCACAAATAAATTCCAATTTTTAATCACAAATAATGTTATACCAACTCATAAAAATCCAAACATAAAATATTACACATGTCACACAATAATAAACAATTGTACAACATTTAAATAAATAATTTATTTAAACCATGGTATGAAGTAATAATTTAGATACCAAAAAAAAGAAAGGAAATAAATCATAATTACACACATGCATGGACTTTTAATCTATAAAATTAGACTAACACAATACACCCATATACATGGATTACTAATTTAAAATATTTGATGAATTAGACCAATACAATAAATGATTTTTTTTTATCCAAATAAATAATTGAAGTGATGATCTTAAATTTGTCCAGAAATTTTCAGGTTATACTGTAGATAATAAAAATTATAAATAAATTACTTATGCAACTCTAAAATTTATATAAATCTACAGAATACTCAATAAACACGTTATGGTCATTTTTCAGAAAGCATTTTCCAAAAATAAATTATAAATAATTCTTAAAAATTCCAAGAGTGTTTATGACACAGATTTATTACATTTCCTTAAATTAATTCCATACTTAAATTTTATAAATCAATTCCATGATCTAAAAATTTATTATGAAACTAGGCTTCTCAAATTTCATTTTTTTGCTTAGAAATTATCAATTTTGGTTTAATATAAAATTTTTAATGATTTTTCAAACCCATAACAAAATCTGTCTATAGCTCCAGACTTGGTTAAAAATCTGTATAAATTCGTACAAAGCTCAATAATTGTTGACAAATTTTGTGAATGAACTAGACATCATTATCAACAATTTTGTAGAAGAAATCATCTTCAAATTTTGAGTATAAAATTGTCCAAAAATTCATATAACTTTCTGGCAGATTTAAAGGGGCCAAATAACATCTTAACTAATCTTTTTAATGGCATAAACTACACATGTAAGTCCAAATTCCACAATGTTATCATGATTTTCAGACTACCAATATTTAATATACCATCATAAAATTTTTATACAATTATAAATAAAATTCTATCTACAAGTTTAGACAATTTATCATATGTATATAATTTGAAAATTTCAAATAAAACAAATGAGAGGATTGAGAGGGTTTTCTTACTATGTTAGGTTGCTAACGACTTATCGTCCGAATTTGATTTATGATTCTAATTGTAAGATATAACCGTCTTGGCTCCATGATCATCTTGCTAAAATTTCACATCAATCGGACGCGACCTCACTGTTGATCTTCCATTGGATTCTCTTAGAACTTTTAGTTGTCGATCATCATCTTAGACTCAGAATTTGCAAGATCTAACCCCAAAAATGGATTCTACACGTCGAAAAACCTAAGGGTGGTAATCTCCAAAGTCATAGGACCACTTGATTAACCTAAAGTTACTAGGATGCACCGTAGCACCATGGGCTGAGAAACGCTGGATAAAATTCAAAAATTCATCATAGCATGCACAAACAGAAGACCCAGAAATTTAGTTTCAATGTCACCAGTTCAAATGCTTGTATCTTCTTCATCGTAACTCCGTTTTATCTTATTTTTTTGTCATTGGATTCACCTCACGGCCTAGTTTTTGGTTCACTACTCACACGCCTTGTTCCGTCTCTTTTTGCATGTCGTCGGATCTCCAAAATTTGACGAAAAAATAAGATTATTTTCCTACCGTCTCAAACATTTTTTCGAACCATCTTTCGGACTACATAACTTTCTTAATTCTTAACGGTTTTACTTCATTCTTTTGCCAATCTCTTCAACTTACTTCGTACTTCATCTTACATGACCTATTTTTCTGATTTCTTTCCGGAATGAATGGTTTTGGCATGCCGAAAGTAAGCTGAAAACCAACCTTTGAAATTCATAATAAACTTCTCTAACTTTGTTTCTTTCTCCTCTATCTTCTTTCTTCTTCTCTTTCTTCACCTACAACACTTTCTGAATGGTGGTTCTAGATGATAATGGAAATAGGTGATGGTGGTGGTGGCAGTCCGACGGTGTGCCGGTGGTGGAGAAGGTCGCGGGTTGGTGATAGTGTGAGTTAAGGCCGTGGCTATGGAGGTCGGGGAAGGAGGAAAAACATAGATAAAGAATGAGAAAGAGAGTTTTGAGAATGAGCGATGGAGAGAAAGAGAGGGAACCGAGAGAGATGAAACTGGAAGTGAAGAGAGGTGAGGAAGACTTAGGCTCAATTTATGGGCAAAATGAGGAAGATGAAAAGAAATAAAAAAAAAATGATAAAGGGAACACCTGGTGGTATGGCATGGCATGTTCACCACGTTTTGATACATAAGATTGAAGGTGGAAAGTGAGAAAACCTGGGGAGCAAACCCATGGTTTTCGATTGGATTTTAGTACAGAAAATATTAGGTTTCAGTGTAATTTGATTACAAAAAAAAATATAGAGAAAAATATAATAAAAATATCATAAGGTACATAAATTAATATTGAGTAATAATATAAAGTTAAAAATATTTTATTTTATTTTATTTTGAATAAATTTTCAGTATAAAAATATACAGACTATTAAATTCAAAATATTGTGAATAATTATTTAAGAAAATTAAATATATATATATATATTATTTTTATTATATAAAATACGGGGTTTCACAAGCTGGCAACAGCAGTACAAGCAGATGAGGTAATAGTTTTTTGTGACTCACAATTGATAGTTAACCAGACAACGGGCGAGTTTGGAGCCCGAGATGAAAGAATGTCGGCCTACGCAAAGGAGGTCATCAGGCTGGCAGCCTTATTCCAAAACTGCAGACTATTTCAAGTCAGCCGAGATGATAACAACCATGTCGATGCATTGGCCAACCTAGCTAGTGCAATACAACCAGGAAAAGCAAGGACAATAATGATTGAATACTTGTCGGGCCCGAGCATTGAACCAGTAACCACAGAGCGTGAAGCAATGTGCGTAGACATAGGACCAAGCTGGATGGACGCAATTGTTGTGTTCCTGAAAGAAGGAAAACTGCCAGATGACCGCAATGAGACACACAAGATCAGATTGAAGTCGGCAAGATTCAGTCTGACAGCAGAAGGACATCTCTACAGAAGGTCCTTCACTGGACCCCTTTTAAGGTGTGTACACCCTCTGCAGGTTGAAGATTTTTATATGAAATTCATGGAGGAATTTGTGGAAGCCACACTGGAGGCAGATCACTAGCTCATAGGGCCATACCTGGGGGTATTGGTGACCCTATATGCAAAAAGATGTAAAAGCCTCCATGGAGAAGTGTGAACAATGCCAAAGGTTTGCACCTTTAATACACCAGCCAGCTGCTGACCTGAACCCTGTATCCAGTCCTTGGCCATTTGCCCAATAGGGCATGGATCTCGTTGGGCAATTGCCCCAAGCAACTAGGCAAAGGAAGTACCTGCTGATAGCAACAGATTACTTCACGAAGTGGATAGAAGCGGAACCTCTTGCAAAGATCCGAGATGTGGATGTCAAAAACTTCATATGGAGAAACATCATCACCAGATTTGGGATTCCAAGGGCAATTGTTACAGACAATGGAACTCAATTTGACAATAAGCTGATCAAGAACTTCTGTGTAAAGTTCAATATCAAGAACTACTTTTCAACCCCAAGCTTTCCACAAAGCAATGGACAAACAGAAGCATCTAACAAAATAATTTTGGATGGGATAAATAAGAGGCTGCAGGCAGCAAAAGGGAAGTGGGAGACGAATTGCCCAATGTACTCTGGGCATATCGAACTACACCAAGAAGATCAACAAGGGAATCCCCCTTTGCTATGGCTTATGGCACAAAAGCAGTCATTCCATCGGAGGTCGGAATCCCAAGGATCACACCCAGGGAGTTGAGAACGGAACTAATGATGTACTCTTAGCCCGATATCTGGATCTTCTAGAAAAAAGAAGAGAGAAATCTGCAATACAGCTTGCAACATACCAATAATAGCTTACCAGAACTTATAACAAGAAGGTTAATCCAAGGGAATTTCAAGTCGGCGACCTTGTTCTGAGAAAATTCGTCGACAACAAGAAGGATCCCAGGGAGGGTAAGCTTGGCCCAAACTGGGAAGGACCCTACAGAATTACTTCGGTATTGGGCAATGGGGCATATCGGCTTGAAGACAATGAGAGAAAAGCACTGCCAAGACCTTGGAACACTTGTAATTTGAAATTTTTCTATCATTAGTTGTTACTTGTTTTTTGTTACCAACGACGTCAATAAAATCTTAGCAAAATTCTTCAACACTTATGACTAATAAAGATGCATAATGTGGTTTTTGGAAAACATGAATAATGAAAACCCAAGTGGAACTCAAGTTCACATTAGGGGGCAGAGAATTATAAATGATGTTTAACACTTGTTGAAATTTGTAACAATTTACAAGTTAAAATTAAACCGATGTTATGTTTAACACTTGTTGAAATTTGTAACAATTTACAAGTTGAAGTTAAACCGAGATCATTGTTTAACACTTGTTAAATTTTGTAACAATTTACAAGTTGAAGTTAAACCGATGTTATGTTTAACACTTGTTGAAATTTGTAGCAATTTACAAGTTGAAGTTAAACCGAGATCATTGTTTAACACTTGTTGAAATTTGTAGCAATTTACAAGTTGATGTTAAACCGAGATCATTGTTTAACACTTGTTGAAATTTTTAGCAATTTACAAGTTGAAGTTAAACCGATGTTATGTTTAACACTTGTTGAAATTTGTAGCAATTTATAAGTTGAAGTTAAACCGAGATCATTATTTAACACTTGTTGAAATTTGTAGCAATTTACAAGTTGAAATTAAACCGATGTTATGTTTAACACTTTTTGAAATTTGTAGCAATTTACAAGTTGAAGTTAAACCGATGTTATGTTTAACACTTGTTAAAATTTGCAACAATTTACAAGTTGAAGTTAAACCGATGTTATGTTTAACACTTGTTAAAATTTGCAGCAATTTACAAATTGAAGTCAAACCGATGTGATGTTTAACACTTGCTGAAATTTGTAGCAATTTACAAGTTGAAGTTAAACCGAGATCATTGTTTAACACTTGTTGAAATTTGTAGCAATTTACAAGTTGAAGTTAAACCGAGATCATTGTTAACCGCGGTATGTCACCCCAAGAAGGTTGCACAAAGAAGGAAGTATTTATTAAAAATATGCAAAAATATTCCAAGTATGGAGGCATACAAAGCAAGCATACAAACATTCAAAGAAAGAAGGAAGTTGTATTCATTAAAAGACATGTCGGCCAAAAACTTACAATTGTTCCCAAAAGGAAGAAAAGCAAAAGTACAAAAGGAAAAAACATAAGGCTGAGGCTCTTCAGCAATAGCAATTGGTTGAGTTTGAAGTTCAGACAACTGTTGAGAGGACGCCTCAGCAGCCTTTTCTGCCACAAGCTCGGCATCAATTTGGGCAAGGGTTTCATCCAGGCTCTTGTCGGCCAAGGTAACATCAACTGATGTCTTCTCTGGAACAGCGTCTTCAGGAACATCCTCACCATCCTCATCTTGAGTCAAGTTTAGGACTTGCTCATTTTGAGGAGAAGACTTGGTCCCAACAACAGCTTCTTTGGGCTTCCTCACCAGAACCTCCTCCTCAGATTCGGAATCGTCATCAGATTGAGATAGAGTTGGAGGGAATGGCGTCGGCATTCTTAAAGGGGGAGTCTTCAAGGACATCAAGCTTCTTCAGCAAAGTCATCCAGCCAAGGGTGAAACCTTTGTTGCATGCTTGCTTAACATGCTTTTCATAGGCCTCTATAACATCGGCCATGCCCTAAGCATACGCCTTTTCGTTGGCATCTTTTATCTCGACCTCTTTGGTAGCCAAGGCGTCCTGAAGCTCCTTCTGGGCGTGGGCCACTTTGTCCTCAGTCTCTTTCAGCTGGGCTTGAAGAACTTTGTTTATTGCCTCAGCGGCACCGACCTTTTCCTCGGCCTCATCCTTCTCTTTGATGGTGACCTTGGCCTGGTCCTCCAGGGTCTTCATCTTTGATTGCAGGCTCTTATTGGTTTTCTGAAGAATGGAGACCTCCCTCTTCTTCTCAGCTAGCTTCTCACAATTTTCAAAAGATTGCATTGAGAAAGAGTAGGCATACTGGATGGCCTGAAAGAAAACAGAAATATTAGAAAATATTCTAAGTATGAAATAAAGAAGAAGAAAGAAAAAGTACCAAGCAATAACACTTACCTAAATAGAGCGTTGAAGCATAAGAGCGTAGTTCTCATACTCACTGAACTCGGCGTTTCGCTCCAGGTCACCTGGAAGAAGCAGGGCAGTATAGAGGGCAACGCCGATATTTATATCGTCGGCGCTATCACTAGCCATAACAGGCTTATCTTCTAAGGTAATCTCAGGGGCCCAGGGGGCATCTGGCTTCTTAGACCCTGAGGTCGTTGCAGATGACCTCGGCCTCTTAGACTTGGTAGATTCAGAAGGAAGTGTTTCAGCAGACCTCTTCGTAGGGACAGAGGCAGTCTTCTCACTTGAAGCCAGCTTGGAAATTGGCAAAGTGTCTTCAGTCTCAACCTGAGGCACTTTGGCTTTTGGTTGAGCCTTCTTAACTCTTTTCGGCTTCGGTGGAGGCAAGGCTTGTGTTGATTGAGCATCAACATCAGTTGGAATATTGGCTAAGAGGTCTTTTGCAACTAGTTTTGGGCGACCCATCTCGGCAGAAGAAACTGTAAGTCGTCGGCGACGTTTTCGTTGAGACGGTGGGATCAAGTATGGAGCCGAGGTAGACGGCTATTCTGCTGGATCAGAGGTTGATCCTTGGTCTGTCCGAGATATTGATGCGCCTTGTGAAGTTGTGGCAGAGGGAGGAGATAAGCTCTTCTTCTTTTTTCTCTTGGAAACATCAAGAAGAGCTGATTTGTATGTTAGAATGAAATTAAGGAGCAGATGCGCCTTCCGTTTATGGATGGGCAGGTCTAAGAGTTTCTTTAAATCCTTGCTGGGAAAGAAGGATTGGCGAAAATTTTTTGGTGACTTAGGAATAGCTGCAAGAAAAATAGACATTAAGAAACAGATGAAGTATGCAAGACTTTAAAAACAAGTAAGTATGAATACAGGGCTCTTACCATTACCCTCTACAAAGACTGATCGAAGGAGAGGGAAGAGATGGAGGTCTTCATCTAGGGCAAACTCCCAGTTCCCCAAAGTAAAGAAATAGTCGTCCCCAACTCCCTTGTTGGAGTTTGGGAGATCGGCTACAATTTTGAACTCTGTGGACCCTGGCTTAAGGTAATAAACGTAGCCTTTTTCTTTCAAGTTAAGGCCGCACATGGTATAGCAGTATTGAATATCGGCTAGGGTGATCCTAGCGTTTTCCTGTTTAGCTAAGGCTATGATACCGTTGATCACTCGATAAGAATTGATGGCAAGTTGCATGGGGTTCAACTTATAATAATGGAGAATCTCGCGAAAAAGGATGTTGAGTGAAAGTCGAAGTCCACACTCAATAAAGGCAACTACAGAAAAGGGCATGGAATCGTCAGTAGGCATGATGGAGTCATCATCCTCAGCCAACCTCAGATGGACATCGGCTGGAATTTCAAACTCGTGTCTAAAGTATTCTAGTTTGGCTGGGGTGTTTACACTATGTTTCCACATACCCATGATATCGGCTTAATCAAGGAGGTTAGGTTTCAGAAGATGTTTTGAGAGGGTTATTAGGACCTCGGCAAACACTTAGGTAAGTGCAGGTTTCAGTTTTTTCCTAAATTGTGGGTTCTACAGACAAATCCCAAAACCTAAGTCTATGGAAACGAAGATTGAAGGCACAAATCTAGAAAAGACACAAAAAGCAGAAAACAAGAACAAGTTTCAAAATCAAGAACAAAGATGCACTATCAAGAACATAGTGAGTACAAGTGGTACAAGGTCAAGAACAGTGGGAAAAATGCAAGAAAAAACTTGATAGTGCAAAGTGAAGAGACGAAAAAGAGGGAAAAGTTTTGATAAAACTTGAAACGACAGCAAAAGAAATCATTAAATGAAACCTAGAAGAATGTATACGTCAAACAGCGCACACAGATGCAAGACGGCTTTACAGGCGCGTCACAAGCACGATCTCATAAGGATGAAACACGTGGATGAAACAGTTGAATAAGTGATGCGTGACAGCTCATATGTTAGAAAGAACTCTTGGAGTCCTTAGTCTTAATGGAGGCGTGTCAGCTTGAAATAAATGATCTCCTCAAAAGAAATTTTAAGCCGACGTACTACAAGGAGGTACCAATATAGGTTCCATCACCTCAGAATACCGAGGTAATAGAACCTAGGGGGCAGTTGTGGGGATATATTTTCTGAGTACCAACACGTGACAAGGTGACGCCGAGGTTATCTCAGCAAAGCTGAGGTTATCTCCGAAGATGTCGGAATTCGAGATAAGCGAATAAGGGACAAGAGTCCTAGACAGAGGAAAGACTTCACGATAGATAAGGATAATGTTCTTAGAGAATCTATCCTTATCTCTTGAGGAGTCCAAAGTAAGCATTGAATGGGAGTCCATAGAAGTCAAGCTTCTATCAAGACTAGGATTGAGTTAACTATAAAAGAAAGGCACCCCTGTGGGTTTAAGGTACGCAATTTATATTCTGAACAGTGAGTTTGCACTATTGATTATCTTTGAGAGATATACTGACTTGATCGTCGGAGTGCCCCCAGGTGGACGAACCACCACCAGAATCTTCTCTTTCTGTTGCAGGTTAGCCAGGTGTCATCTATTCTGTCAGTTCTCTCCAATTGATCACTAAGAAATTTTTTTGAAGTGTTGGTTAGTAATTTCGAAATTATGAGAAATTATACGTTTGTCTGTCAACACATAACACACGCACGTTTATGCTTGACCCTTTATGTAATATCACACTATAATGAAACTTTTGGGTTCATAAGAAAAAGGAGAGTGCCAAACAGTTCATAAGATCATTATTTGGGATTTATTGGTGCTTCACCCTAAAATTTATCTAAAATATTTAGTAAAAATAATTTATAATCAATTAAATACATGTCATAATTTAATTAATGAAAATTAAATAATAAATTACAAAAGTTATATTTATGATAAAATATAAATACATTTTGTTTGATGAGTTTTGTAATTTTAGTTTACCATATGATAATAGTAAATTACATTTGTTAATATACTAATGTTTAAGTATTTTAGTTATTAAAAAAATAAAATTAAAAATAAAAAAAGTTAGTTGAGAGTTTGAACATTAAAGAAACCTATTGAATTGTAATTATATATAATATAGATATAGATTATTTAAAATTGAAAAATATAAATATAAATTATTCAATCATAATATATGCAAATCTCTACATAAATATATGAACTTTTAGTGTGTGAAAATAATAAGTTTTGATATGTCGGTTAAGTAGCAATGGTCACAGTGAGAAAAAAAAATATATTGTAAAATTTTATTTATATAAATCATTTTATACTTTATGGTGAATAATTTAAAATATTTTAATAAAAAATATTTGTGGTAAAATATTTTATGAGGGTATGATTTATTAATAATTATTTTTTATTTATATAAATCATTTTATACTTTATGGTGAATAATTTAAAATATTTTTATAAAAAACATTTTATGGTAAAATATTTTTCAAGAGTATGATTTATTAATTATTATTTTTTACTTAGAAAAATCCTTGAGTGTATGATTTATTATTTTTTAATTGGAACACTCCTTACTTATTTGACTGGTGTACTATAATTATCTAGTTTAATGTAATTTCCCTCATATATAAATAATCTTTTATTGATTAATCGGAAAAAAAAAAAAAAAAAAAAAAACTATTTTGGTAGATTTTGGCATAATATTTTTGTAACACGAGACTAGATTGAATTTTTAGAAGGCCATTATCTAAATTATTAAATTTTGAAGGATAACCCTTGGACAAAGTTAACATTTCAAAATTTTAAGAGAGGCAAATTGAAATTTGAGGAGCCATTATTACGTAAGGTTCTAACAAATGTCATTCCCATGGGCTTATCTGATACAGTTTATATAGTTGTTTACATATACATTTGAAAATTTATTCTAGAAATTTTGTGTAATTTTTACTTATAATTTATGAAAAAAATAATAATTTAAATAAATTGATTATTAAAAAGCATTTAAAAAAAATTCTTTTAACTTCTATTTTCTAATTATTAAGTTTCAACTTGATAAAAATTACACCTAGATCTATGAACGCCCGAATCAAAAAAAAAAAAAAAAAAATCTATGAACACCAATGTGAAATTCCTAACATTACCTTATGCAGTTCAAAAAGGACAATACTACTATCATGCTCGCTCACCCATTGCCATCAAGCTACCTCATGATCATGCTCGCCCACCCATTGTCATCAAGCTACCTCATCTCTCTTCAAGGGGTGTTTGACAAAGGGTTTTTTTTGTTTTTTTGTTTTTTGGACTAAAATTCATAAAATGATAAAATAAATTAAAATAGCTAATAAGATAAAATGTCATATCAAATTCATAATCATTTTAATTTTTTCTTTCACAAACATCACATTCAAATATAAAAAAATCCAACTATCTGTTGGAAAAAATGATTTTTGGGGACTTTAATTTAATATTAAAGTGTGGTGACTTTAATTAAATATTAAAGTGGGTCCTAACCATTTTTTGTGTTGGGTCCAAGTGAGCCAAAAATTATTGGATTTTGAATAAGAAATTGCCAAGAAATTGTCAAGAAATTGCTTCATGATGTTAGATTCATGAATAGGATTTTAAAGAGTATTTAAATCTTTTTTCTTGGCTAAAGGGTGTGAATCCGTTGGACATCCATACTTTTTATTTTGTAGAAAGGGATTATGGATGCTTGGTGTTTTAATAACTAGCCTTAAAGGCTGGAGGCTCTTCCTCTCTCCCCTATACATGTATAAATTGAGACCCTCCTGTCAAGTTTCAATATAAAAAATTTTGCTTCCATTTTACAAGTCAGTTTGCTAGATAGTTCCTATTGTGAGAGAGTGCTGCCATTGTTTTGTTCACTAAGCTAGACAGATAGTGTTTCTGCCGTAGCTGGTTTTGACTGTCGTATCCTAGGAGACAGACGCCGGGTTTCCTCAAGCACTCGACCTGTGAGGCGGCAAAATCTGTTTTAAGGAAACTGCTTCCGTGCAGGCTTCGGTTTTGTCTTTTTACCCTTTTATTGTTTTGTGTATTTCTATTGAAATTTAATTGTAATTATCAGCATATGTTCTTGGTATATAATTTGATTTTTGCATAAATCTATTTATTTAATTTCACAATTTGAACAACAAGCTTAAAACAGATTTTATATATCTTTTCTATAAAATTGATCGAATAGATTTATATAGACTATTAGGTTAGCTTTGTATAATGTTACTAGGAATTGTTGCGGAATTGCTCACTATTTCAATAATTGTAAATTATGCAATGGTACTCTCTAATTGCTTAGTTTAATTAGAATGCTCTATTATAATTTGCATACTTAATTGTATTAGTATGATCTTGTTTTATGCGTATGGTTCATCATTTCCCTACCATGATTTACATGAATATAAAATATAATTTATGGATGTTGCAATTTTGACATGCTAATTATATTCTAGTCTCAATTTGTTACATGCTTATTATTTTCTAGGCTAGATTACATAATTTAATGTATTTGGAGTTATAGAGTTTTATGAATTGTGTACATGATTAATCTAAATTATCTAATTAGGTGCATTAATCTGAGTAATTTAATTAGGTGCATTAATCTGAATTATTTAATTGGGTGCATTAATCTGAATTATTTAATTATGTGCATTAATCTGAATTATTTAATTGGTTGCATTAACTTTGAATTTGACTTATCTATTTAGAGTTATTAATTTAAATATTTATTATGAATTAATTTCATTCATGACTCATGAGTATTGAACTTTATTTTAAAGGTGTAATTTAATTTTGAAGTTACAAATTGTATTTTGTTTTGGTACCTTATATTAGTTGGTTACTTATATAATTAATAGTTGGCTAGATGGTTTCAATTATTTATTATAATTAAATTTTTTAGATTATTTGTTTGTATTTTGTTGTGGTTTGCTACCAACTTTCTTTATAGAGATACCAATGCGAAAAACAAATATAGAACCAAATGAATAGAATTTGGGATGTAAAAACAAAAATGTTTGGACTACTAACGTTTGTGTTGAATAGGAATACCTAAGCGTGGAAAAGGCTTTTGGAGTAAATAGAATTCTTATGGATTGGCTATTTTATTTAAATGTTTGAAGCATGTTTGGCTTGAGATTTAGTTGGTTTGTTTACCAATTTGTAGTAGCAACTTTTATTTGTTTATTTTATTAGAAGCATTTTATATGCCTGTAATTGTTATAGCAACTTTTAAATTGCTTGTAAGTTTGGAACTTGGTTTGGTTTTCTGTGATAGAAACCAAAGTGTTTAGCTTTGGCTAAAGAGTAGTTCTTATTTGTTCAGAAATGACAACTAAAATGGATTTGGTTTCAAATCCATGGAGTTTGAGGAAGTCTTTGGGTTTAATCATTTTATTCCCAAAGTGTTGGAAAACCAAGTTTGGAGAAAGTCTTTGGTTATAATCTGATTAGTCCAAAGTGTTTTGGTTTTGAGAAAGGAAACCAAATTTTAGCTTTAGCTAAAATATTTCTGATTTTATTCAAAAATAATGGGCGTAGTTCCGGGAGTACCGGTTAATTTTTATGAGTGGTGTAATTTTGGTAGCAAATTTTATTTGCTTGGAAATCGGTTTGTTATAACCTGGTTTATCTCCTGAAAATCTTAATTTTTAAATTGTTTCCTATGGACTAGGAGTCAACATACTCTGGAATGTTTTATCAAAAGGTTAACTGGGTTTTAAGTGGGACCGATGTGACCCCTCCAGTCTTCCTGGGAACTTTCCTAACCATGTTTGATTCTAGGTTAAATGGTGAGACTAGTTTTGAATTAAATTTCCATTTGAGGGATTTTCTAAGGGTTAAGTTTAATTTCTGGAATCACAGAAGTGAAATTCAGTTGTGATGTTTTAGAAATGGCTTCAAAATGTGACAAACAGAAATGTTGTTCCACCTAACAACCTTAGCCTTGCAAGATTCTTAAAGGAAATCATAAGATTGCTTTAAAATATCTCTGAATTGATCAGAGGTAATTAGTATGGTATCCTTGTGTTATTTATAGCATTTATGATTGCTATGTGACTTTGCTTGAGAACAAAAATGAGACAACCTGTTATAGTGGGTGAATGTTTTTTTGGATTTTTAAATTCCAAATATATTCTTAAATTGGTAGCTCCTAGTGAGTACAAGATCACTGATCACAGAGATAGAAAACTGGCGGTTCCTAGGAGGTGTTAGACCACTGGCTACACAGTTATGAGATTGTGGTTCCTAGTAGTGAATAGATTACTGATCACATGTCAAGACATCATGATTCCTAGTAGTGGAGAGGCTACTGGTCATATCTCAAGACATGATGATTCCTAGTAATGAAAGAGTCTATTGATCCTATGTCAGGACGTTGTGATTCCTAGTAGTAAAGTGACTACTGATCACAGGTTAAGACTGTTAGGTCCTATCTTGTCAAAATCCCGCGAACAAAACTCAGTGATTGAGTTGTAAATTTTCTGTGTTTTTTTTCTTCCTCGCTCGAGCGAAGATGTCCTCGCTCGAGCGAAGGACTGCGTCTGGTATAAAACCTGGAGGAGATGAATGTGCGCTCGAGCATGGAATTGGTGGATCGAGCGAAGGTTAATGCTCGCTCGAGCGAAGATGAATGTGGCTCGAGCGACGAATTGCTTCCATACAAAAACCTGAAAGTGTTGTTTCCTCGCTCGAGCGAAGAGTTCGTGGCTCAAGCGAAGGCACTAGTAGAAATCACGCGAGATAAGCTTCTCACTCGAGCGAGCTTCAGAATCCGGAATTTTTCAAGTGATTGGTTTCTTTCAGGATTGGGATTCTTTTTGGTTGTCTATAAGTAGATGGTTTTCTCCTAAAACTAATCTAACTTTTTTCTAGATCTAATTCAAGAATTCTAGAGTTTTGTTTGAAGTGTTCTTCTGAGAGTTTGATGAGTTTTCTTTGATGTTCTTGAGAGAGTTCTAAACTCATGAGTTGAGATTGATACATCAAAGAGTTTGATACTACATATTCAAGAGTGTTCTCTTCAGTGGAATCCGAAGATCAACACGTAAAGTTTCAAAAGGCGTTTGATTCTTTACGTAGTCATTAATTCGACAAGTGAAGTTGTGGTGTGGAATCAACTTCAGAATCAGTTCCGTGACGAAGGCGTGATGAAAGAGTTACAAAAGATTCAGAGACAAATTGACTGGGTTGGGTAATTTGTATGGTTTCTTTGTAACCTTGTAGTCCTTCTATAGTGGATTGATTAGTGGCGGTTCGCCCGTAGTTTTTGATTACAATTGAAGGTTCTTCAATTGTGGTTTTTCCACGTAAAAAATCGTTTGTGTTGATTTATTATTTATTCCTAAAAACAAACAAACTAAAATCATTCTCGTAAGTGCTTGATGATTTTAGATTAAGTGTTTTGGAATTTTTGGAATTTGGAATATTTTAATCTTTATCTAATCACGAATCACATAGGATTTTCAAAGACATTGTGATTCCTAATAGTAGAAAGTCTACTGACCACATGCTGAGAACTTAGTGATTCCTAGTGATAAGACTACTGGCCATGTTATGAAGTTCCGAATAGTAGACTATTGAATACTGGATTTGTGTTTCCTAATAGTAAGACTATTGGCTTCAGAGTGATAGGTTGGACCAAATATACTTGGGTGCCTAATTCGGTTGATTACATTCTGGGAATGTATTTACCGTGATATGATTTTGAGAGTTTCATAATCATTGTGACACAAGGATTTGTTTAAGACTTTGTATAAATTCTACAAAGAAGACTTAATTATCTGACTCCAAAATTGAGGAGGATAATAGAAAGAAATGAGGGAGTACCTCCTTAGTGAAGACTAATGTCATTGAGCATGGCAAATTTTTTGGGATGAGGAAGAAGCCCCTTGTGAACAAGGGCTCTAAGCTGGGGCCAAGGGGTAGTGTTGCAAAGAAGCTGGCATACAAGCCGTGGGAACCTGGTTATCGGTTCTTGGGGAAGTGCTACAACTGTGGTAGCGAGGGTTTTATCTTTACTAGGGCTACACGCCACATCTGCTCCGAGAAGGAGCTGTTTACAACTTTCGAACCAGTTACAAACGGTGAGAAGTTGTTTATGAGAAACTCTACTACCTCATTTGTTGAGGGAAAGGTGGTCTTGAAGTTAACCTCAGGAAAAGAGCTAACCTTGAACGAAGTCCTGTATGTTCCGGACATTCATAAGAATCTTGTCTCAAGGACTCTTCTCAGTAAACATGTTTTCGCATGGTTTTTGAGTCCGACAAGGTCGTTCCGACGAAACACAAGTGTGAAACTTATGTTGAAGTGAAATGGACAAGATCTCGTATGAGTTATGGAAAGGCGTTAAGCCTTCTTATAAATTCTTACAAATGTGGGGGTGTCTTGCTATTATGGCGTTTCCTACACCCAAACGGGTTAGGATAGGCCCGAAATCTGTGGATTGTATATTCATTGGTTATGCACATAATAGTAGTGCATATTGGTTTCTTGTTCATAAGTCTGAAATTCTAAACATACACAGGAATACCATCATGGAGTCAAGGAATGCATGTTTCTTTGAAGACATTTTTCCTTGCCGAACCCATGTAGGGGTTCCAAGGTCTTTGGAGCAATTTGATGAGCTTGCTAGTGAGGATGATCATGTTGATGATCCAGGTGATGATCAAATTGAGGTTTTAGATGAGCCCAGAAGGAGTAAAAGGGCTAGGACATCCAAATCTTTTGGTTCAGACTTCTTGACTTATATGGTTGAGAACGAACCTCAAACTTTCCACAAAGCTGTGACTTCTCCTGAGAGTCCTTTATGGAAAGAAACGATCAAAAGTGAGATTGACTCCATCTTACAGAACCACACCTGGGAGTTGGTAGATTTACCTCCAGGTTGTAAGCCTTTAGGCTGCAAATGGATTTTTAAACGATTGATGAAGGCCGATGGGTCTATTGACAAGTATAAGGCAAGGCTCGTTATCAAAGGGTACAGGCAACGAGAAGGCCTGGATTACTTTGATACGTACTCACCTATAACTAAGATAACATCCATTCGCATTGTGATTGCGATAGCAGCTTTGTGCAATCTTGAGATACACCAGATGGATGTAAAGACAACTTTCTTAAATGGGGATTTGAATGAAGAAATCTACATAGAGCAACCTGAAGGGTTTTTAGCTCCAGAACAAAGTAAGAAAGTCTGTAAACTTGTCAAATCTTTGTATGGTTTGAAGCAAGCGCCTAAACAATGGTATGAGAAGTTTGATAATGTAATGTTGTCAAATGGGTTTCGAATCAACGAATGTGACAAGTGTATTTATGTCAAAGACACTGATAGAGGTTATGTCATTTTGTGTCTATATATTGATGATATGCTCATTATAGGTAGTGACGATGAAATGATCAAAACTACCAAGAAATTGTTAAACTCTAAGTTTGACATGAAGGATATGGGCATTGCAGATGTTATTCTGGGAATTAAGATTACCAGAATCTCTGGCGGAATTGTACTTTCTTAGTCTCATTATGTTGATAAGATACTTGAGAAGTTTAGTGGATCAGATATGAGTGTATCATCGACACCTGTAGACTTAAGTCTACACTTTACTAAGAATAATAAAGAGAGTGTCTCTCAGTTAAAATATTCTCGGGTAATTGGAAGTTTAATGTATTTGATGAGTTGTATTAAGCCTGATATAGCTTACTCGGTTAGCAGGCTTAGTAGATACACAAGTAATCCTGATGCTTCTCATTGGAAGGACATTGTGCGGGTGTTAAGGTATTTACGCTACACTCGGGATTATGGGCTGCATTATACTCGATATCCAGCGGTGCTTGAAGGATATAGTGACGCGAATTGGATATCAGATATAAAGGACTCAAAGTCCACTAGTGGATATGTGTTCACTCTTGGTGGGGCAACCGTGTCTTGGAAATCTTCCAAGCAAACGTGTATATCTAGATCAACGATGGAATCAGAGTTTATTGCTTTGGATAAAGCAACGGAAGAAGCAGAATGGCTTCGCCATTTCATTGAAGATATTCCACGTTGGTCTAAACACGTGCAGCCTATTTGTATTCATTGTGATTGTCAATCTGCAATTGGTAGGGCACAGAGTAATATGTATAATGGAAAGTCTAGACATATCCGTCATAGACATAATTCCATACGACAACTACTCTCGAATGGAGTTGTCTCTTTAGACTATGTAAAGTCTAAGGACAACATTGCGGATCCGCTAACCAAAGGGTTAAGTCGAGTGTTAGTCAAAACGTCGTCAAAAGGAATGGGGTTAAGGCCTTTGGAAGTTACCGGAATGGAAACCCAACCTAGTTGACTGGAGATCTCAAGATCTAAGTTCAATGGAACAACCTAATTGCATGTAACAGTGGTATGTCACTGAGGAGGTTAAACCTCCAGCCATTCCTTCTATCAGTCATACCTACAAGTGTAGAGGATAAGCTGAGCTTTTAATGACTCTTATGTGTTAAGCTGTTGAGCTAAGTATTGCAGGATACTTTAGTAGAGTCACCTATGTGAGTTTGAAGTGGGGCAGCTTTTAGAAGAATTGGGCAAGCTAAGATTCTTTGAAACCACTCGCTGAACCAGGCTAGTGTCCAGGGCCACACAGGGTACACCAGTGAGAACATAATGGTGGTAGGAGTAATTCCCATATGAGATCTATTGCCTCAGTTTACATAAACGGTAGAGCAGTTTAAGATGTCTTATTCACTGATCTGCCAGTAAACTCGATAGGTTTTCACTGGGAGAGGTTCAAAGCCAAAAGCTACCTTCTCTGATGTCGGGGTTAGTCCGTTATACTCTCTCTCAGAGTCTTTATTGTTGAACGATGTCCGTTTATTGAGTCATTCGGTCAATTTTTATTCATGTGGGGGATTGTTGGAAAAAATGATTTTTAGGGACTTTAATTTAATATTAAAGTGTGGTGACTTTAATTAAATATTAAAGTGGGTCCTAACCATTTTTTGTGTTGGGTCCAAGTGAGCCAAAAATCATTGGATTTTGAATAAGAAATTACCAAGAAATTGCTTCATGATGTTAGATTCATGAATAGAATTTTAAAGAGTATTTAAATCTTTTTTCTTGGCTAAAGGGTGTGAATCCTTTGGGCATCCATACTTTTCATTTTGTGGAAAGGGGCTATGGATGCTTAGTGTTTTAATAACTAGCCTTAAAGGCTGGAGGCTCTTCCTCTCTCCCCTATACATGTATAAATTGAGACCCTCCTGTCAAGTTTCAATATAGAAATTTTTGCTTTCATTTTACAAATCAGTTTGCTAGATAGTTCCTATTGTGAGAGAGTGCTGCCATTGTTTTGTTCGCTAAGCTAGACAGATAGTGCTTCTGCCGTAGCTAGTTTTGACCGTCATATCCTGGGAGACAGACGCCGGGTTTACTCAAGCACTCGACCCGTGAGGCGGTGAAATCTGTTTTAAGGAAACTGCTTCCGTGCAGGCTTCGATTTCGTCTCTTTACCCTTTTATTGTTTTGTGTATTTCTGTTGAAATTTAATTATAATTATCAGCATATGTTCTTAGTATATAATTTGATTTCTTCATAAATCTATTTATTTAATTTCACAATTTAAATAACACTATCTTCTCAAATATAAAAATTTTAAACTATTAAAATAATAATTTCCCAAACCCACAGTATAAGCAACGTCACTAGTCCTCTTCTCATGCTCACTGGGCATCATTATGATGATGACAACCACACCTCAACAATATTATTTAAGGGAAAAGCGGGGGAGCGCGAATCGGGGGAGCGCGAATCCCCCGAATTTGCCATTTTCGGAAAAAAAAAAAAAAAAAGCAAGGCAAGTGAATATAAAAAAAAAAAAAACAATTTACTTAAAATGGAAATTAGGGGGATTCGGAGGAAGAAAATTCGAGCTACCAATCAAAATTGATTATTTTTTGTCTACTGTCAAAATCCTTACTTCTCAAATCTTTTTAATCTCTGTCATCCCTTCTCAATTATTCAGTTATATAAAAATCTCAATTTAATAATAAAAAAAAATGCATTTTGAGACATATAAGAACCGAGAAATTATAAGGCAAATCAAGTAATTGATAATTGTCACACTTCCAATACCATTTGAATGATGAACTAAGAGCATCTCTAATGATTATTACTATAATATCATTGTGTGAGTGATTTTCTGACCACACTGCCCGCTTAGTAGTCAACTGGAGAGCACCGGCAGAATAGATGGCACCTGGCTGACCTGCAACAGAAATATAAGAATCTCGCTGTGGTTCGTCCACCCGGGGGCACTCCGACGATCAAGTCAGTATATCTCTCAAAGATAAATTAAGTGCTAAACTCACAAGCTTGAGTATCAAAAGCATACCTTAGACCCATGGGGGTGCCTCTTATTTATAGCCAACTCAATCCCAGTCCCAATGAGAGCCTAACTCCAATGAACTCAGGATTACTGCTAATCTGGGACTCCCAGTGGGATCAGGATAAACTCTCTAAGAGTTTTATCTTTACCCAAACTGAAGTCTTCTCACAATCTAGGACTCTTGTCCTATATCCAGGTTAAGTTCCCTTTTCATTCTAGGACTCTTGTCCCTCATCCACTTATCTCAGATTCCGATATCTTCGGAGATAACCTCGGCCTAGCCGAGATCACCTCGACATTACGACCAGGACACGTGGCACCTCGGCTGACACGTCGGCGTCACCTTGCCACGTGTTGGTACTCAGAAAATATATCCCCACAATCATTATTATTGTTATAATTTGACAATAAATAATGCTATCTTATCAAATTATAGTAATGATGTTCCAATGGTCACTTACTATTTTGGTAATTTTCAATCAACTTTCCCTCTAAGTTTGTAAGTGTTGTTTGGATATAGATTTTTTTGTAATTTTATTTTTGTTTATTTTTTGTCTTTTATTACCTTTTTTTTAACTATTTGTAAAAAAAAAATTATATATTTATATTATTCCCGGCTAGACAAATATAAAAAATGAAAAAAATTAGAAAAATTTGAAAAAAAAAATTAAATATAATTCAATTTGAAAAATTAAATTTGAAAAATTACTTGGTTTTATACTGTTTCAATTTTGTTTTTTCAATTGAATTTGGAGTCACAAATATGTTCATATTTGCTGATATGGCATGTTTGGCAATTACTATTTTACTTGTCAAATTTGAAAACAGATATGGCATATGTCATCTTCGGCAAGTAAAATAGCAAGCCATTGGAGAACCACTTTTTATCACTATTGCTAAATTATAACTTTGGCAAGTGTTTTGAGAGCTCCATTGGAGATGCTCTAACAATTCACATATAAGTCTTGTTTGAGAAGTTGGTTATATTAGTGGGTTATTTTAATTTTTGACTATTTTAGTAGACTAAAATATTTATATTTCAGAAGATAGTTTGATTTTTTTTTTTTTGTAATTAGATGTGATGTTTATGAAAAAAAAAATGAGATGATTATGGGTTTAATATGACATTTTATCTTATTGATTATTTTAATCTATTTTATCTTTTAGGTTTTAGCCCAAAAAACAAAACCCAAAAAAAAAAAAAAAAAAAAAAACCTTTGCCAAACAAGGCCATAATTATCAAATTCAACACACATTTTAATAATTATCAAATATTGTTTATAGTGAATTTATACAATTTATTTTAAAATGATGATACCACAATTCAATTTTAATGTGATTTCTTCATTCTTCTACTACTACTACTACTACTACTACTACTACTACTATTATTATTATTCATGAAGCACCCAATGGCATAAGCATTGGATGCCTTAAAAAGGTTCATTTAGTTTAATTTTAGAATTATGATTTAAGTGTGAAATTATATTTTGAGTTTTGAATTTTTGAATCATGATTTGAAACGAAAAAATTTGTTTCGTTATGAGTTTGGAATAATTTGTATTTTTTTTATTGATTGATGCATAGAATATAAGAGGAGAGAGGAGAGATGAGAGAGAAAAAGTGATTAATTGATTGATTAATAATAAGGGTGATGATAGAGAGCTCTAGAGCTAAGGCTTTAAACCCAGCTCTAATGACGTGAAAATTCAAAAAAAAAAAAAAAAAATTAAAACATCACATCAATAGAGTGGGGCCCACCCCTAGAGTTTCGTTAGAGCTCATGTTTTAGAACCCTAAAATATTTTTGTAATAATAAAAAAAACAAAAGAGGAGTTTTTAAAGTAATTTTAAATTATGTTTTAAAAATATATTTGGTTAATATGTTAACATCCAAATCATTATTTAAAAATAGAGTTGAATTTTGAAAACTAAATCAAACATTACCTAAATTTTTATGTACTGTAATGGCCAAAACTTAAAATTTAAAAGCATCGCCCTAATACTTGGGTTTTCAAGCTGTCGTTTTGACCAAAAAACAAAGGAAAATGATTTGGAGTCCTAAAAAGAGGCCCCCTAATCCCTTTAATTTCCTGTTTTGGAAACTGTTTCCTTTTTTTTTTTTTCTTACTTAATATGGAAATTAGGGGGATTAGGGGGGATGTTTTTAGGGGGATGTAGCATGACCGAAAAACAAAATTGGTTTTAGAGTTGAAACTTTTTTACCTTGTGACTAAAAAGTTCATTTGAAATTTTTTTAACTTTGTGAGGAAAGAAATGAAATGATTATTATTTAAATATGATATTTTATTTTATTAATTTATTTTATCTTTTGTATTTTTTTAGTTTCAATTGATATAGCCAAACGAAACCTAAATGGCTTTGCATATCCAACAAAACAAAGGTACAAAGGTAAGCTAAAAGCCCTTGGGACAAGAGGTGGAGGGTCCTAATCAGTGTTACTCTAGGGTTTTTGGCTCCCTTAGGTCTAGCCTCAAAGGTACTATGTGCCTGTTTGGTGCAGTTTAAAAGCTACTTATTTCAGCTTTCAGTTTAATTTAAGCTATTTTGATATATTTGGTTTAGCTTATAGCTTATAGCCCTGTTTGGTGCAGCTTAAAAGCTGCTTATTTCAGCTTTCAGCTTAATTTAAGCTATTTTGATGTGTTTGGTTTAGCTTATAGCTTATAGCTTTTTGGAAGTCAGAAATCAGCTTATTCTTTGAGTGGGGCAGGAGATGCTTAATTTATAAGTCAGAAATTAGCTTATGTTCATAGTTATAAGCTATAAACTGTTTAGACATAAGCTATAAGCACTTTCCCACAGCTCTACCAAACAGGGCCTACTTATAGCTTATAGCTTGTAACTTTTTGGAAGTCAGAAATCAACTTATTCTTTGAGTGGGGCAGGAGATGCTTAATTTATAAGTTAGAAATCAGCTTATGTTCATAATTATAAGCTATAAGCTGTTTAGGCATAAGCTATAAGCACTTTCCCACAGCTCTACCAAACAGGGCCTATATATTTGAGCGAAGCTACCTTAGGCAGGGCATCGCCGTTGGTCCCTAATCTGTTTGTTTTGTTTTTTGGGCAATGATAGAGACTATTAAAAGTGGTGCTCTAAAGCAACTATTAATGATATGACATTTTTTTTAAAAAAAAAAAAAAAAAGACACAAAAACACTATGACAGTGGGTGAGACCTGCTGCCACGTCATTAGTGGTGGCACTAATTAGTGTTCTCTTTTGTTTGTTGTCTTTTTCACTTTCGGATGTACAACCCCCCTAGGGATGGCAATTTAAACCCAGCCCAACGGGACCCGACCCCCTGATCCCGATTTGAGTGGTTTTTTCCCGAAAAATATTCTCAACGGGACGGGAATGGTATTTAAAAATCAATCCCCGATCAGTTTCGGGCCGGGGACAAGGATAAGTGTCCCAGTCCCGTACCCGGTCCGTCTCCGTCCCCGCCCCCGTTTATCCCCCAAGTGAAATTACATTTTACCCCTCTATATATATATAAACCAAACTTTATCTCACTTTTACCAAACCTTATCTCACTTTACTTCTCTCTCTCTCTTAGTCTTACTGGCTCACCAACTCATCACAGTCTCTCTCTCTCGTCTCTCATTCACTAACTCATCTCTCTCTTCTCACTGCGTCTCTCATCTCTCTATCCCTTACTAAGATCTCACTCAGATTTCTCTCACTTCTTATCATCATCATCAACATTATACACATCGACCGCCACCACTGATCTAAACAGATCGTGAAATGTGATCCGTCCGTGAAGCCATCTGTGGTCCGTTCGATCGATGTCTTGATCAATGGAAAGATCGTGAAAACCTCTCTCTCTCTCTATGTGTGTGTGTGTGTGTGTATTTGATGTTGTATTTGTTTAATCGGTACAGATCCTATCATATTCAGATCTGACTCTTTGTTCTCTAGATTTACATCTACCATTGAACAAATTTGTTATTGTTGGTGCAGATCCTATCACTCTCTCTCTCTCGAATCTTATTTTTTTTATTTTTTTATTATGTAAGTTTAGATCTGTTATTGTTGTTGTTGTTGATGATGAAACAGATTGCCACATAGTAATTTTATTTTCTGTTCTTATGTTTTGACATTTTTTTTTTATTCCAGATCTGCGTTTCAGCCCTCTCCTCTTCAATTTCTGATTTTTTTTTTTTAAGTTGTTGATGATGATTGTTGTTGAAAACAGAGTTTTCTACTTGTCCAAAATAAATTCTCAAAATACAGACATATGGAAAAGTAAACTAAAGGTGAGAAAATTGGTTCCTTCCCTTGTGAAATTAAGAGTCATTCGCATGCAAACAAATTAAATTGTTGATGATTGTTGTTGAAAACAGATTATTTTTTATTATTTTTATTTTTTTTGTTCTTGTGTTGTGTGTTGAACAAAAAAAAAAAAAAAATTGACCGGAGATATTTCGGGGTCGGGGAAACCCGATCCCCGTTAGGGGGCGGGGGCGCGGGAAGTGATGGGTTCTCCGTCGGGAATCGGGGGCGGGGACGGGGAGTTTTTCACGTTCAGGGATCGAAGACGGGGGGAGTGCGATCACCGGCCCGTTGCCATTCCTACCCCCCCTCAAAAAAAAAAAAAAAGAAAAGAAAAGAAAAAAAGAAAAGGTACTACATATGTTAAGGATTTTTTTTTCTAATTTTCCATCTTTTGTCAAATTTTTTTGAGAAAATTACATTTCAGTTAGATAGTAAAAAAAAATTTCATTTTTTTATAGTGTGAGTCTTTTATGTGTATGGTGTCAGCAGTGGCGGAGCCATATGGCGCCTAGGGGGGTTACATGTCCTCCTTAAATTTGTTTTACTTTTTATTTTTACATATGTATATAAATAAAATTTTAAACAAAAATAATTTTAGAATAAAATGTCAAAGGTATTTTTAAATTTATGAAAACAATAGTGATTGTTTTTTTTGAAAATGAAGTGACTACACCAAATTATATTTTTATGTATGCAAATTTTATGAAAAAAATCTCAATATAAAGGTAATATCCATAATTATTGATACACAAATATAATTAATCTCACTATATATATGTAAAAATTACTAGAGTATTAGTTATATTTACATATGGAGTTCACCTTTCATATATTGTTTTACTATTGGTTGGTGATATCATATATCAATAATGATGTGATATCACTATTATATGAAATTTTTATTCAAATTTTGTAAAAATTTGATTTATCTTACCATTATATAATTTATTTTAAGACTTAAATATATGACTATTTTTACATTGTCCATGATACACTAGTTACATATAATACTTTCTTTTCAATTTTACTCGAAATTAATTGTAAAATTTTATGTGAAATACTTTTGTAATAATTTATTGAAGTTCTTGTACTTAATATTAATTCAAAAATTATTATTATCTTCTTATTGTTAGTTATGGAAAAAAAAATTAAAATTGTAATAAAAAAGTGTCCCTTCTAATTTAGTTTCCTGGCTCTGTCACTAAATGTAAGTCTTTTCTGTGTGCTAGGCTTGCGCATAATAAAATTTCACTTACAGTGTAATTATTTTAAAATTGTTCCACTTAACTTTTTACATTTTCAACTACGGGATATTGAATCCTTTTTTATTTTTTTACTTTGGTTTTTTTTCCCCTTTTTGGATCAATGCTAGGACCACTTGATCAAAAGCCCTTATAATTGTTTTAATTTTTAAATTTTTTTTCCAACAATAATTGGATGAGGTTTTACATAAATGCATTTCCAATTTACCCATAGGTGTTTACCTTTTCCTTTTTTTGCTACTTGAAAAGTAAGTATTTAATTTTCAGGATTTATGATAGTTGGATGTTATAGAGTTTTTTTTTTTTTTTTTTTTTAAAAAAGAAAAATTAACATATTGATATCCGTGATAAAATAATATTTTTCTTAAAAAAGAGAAGCATTTATAGTTTCTTTCTATATTTTAGGTTTGTAGTACCTTTGAGGGTTGTTACAAAATGATCTTCTAGTTTTTCATTTTTTGGAAAAATTACATTGTGGTTGAACAGTTAGAAAATAATCTCATTTTGTTGGTGGTGCAAGTCTATTGTGTGTATGGTGCAAGTCTTTCATAAATGTCAGACTTGTTCTAACAAAAATTTCTACCTATAATGCAATTATTTTAAAATTATTCTATTTATTTGTAATTTCTGTAATCTTGTTATATTTTCAGCATGGATATTTATATATCTTTCTATTATAAATATAAGGGGAAATTCTATTTCCAACACCCTGATATACTCAGTCCACACACTTACTGAAAAAATAAATTAATGACAATTATATCCTATTTGAAATTTACTATAATAGTCCTTGATCAACCCCCTATTATTATATATATAAATTCTCTGTACACATCCGAAGCCAAATTAACAACCAAAAACAAAGAAAACCCACTAAATCAAGCTCAGAAGAGTATAATTCAGTACATGCAACATTTAAAAATTTCATAAAATTCAACCCCGCCAAACTCACCCAGTACTGCCGCGACAACAAATCCGCAGCAGCTTCATCCCTCTCTCGAATCGAATTACTCCCGTGCCGGCCCAAGCTCAGCAACGTCACAGCTCGGATCTGATCCTTCTCGGGATCGTCCCCAGATTCCCGCCCCGAAACACTCAGAGCTAGGGCTAGCTGAACCTGATACTCCTCCTCCGACGAGTAGTAGTCCTGCGTATTGACCGCTGATTCCGCCGGAGTGGTCGTCACAGTAGCCGGAGAGACGGCGGTAGAAGGAGAAGAAGAGGTCGATGGACTTTGGTCTTCACGGGAGTGGTGGAAATTCAAGTGTATATTTTGAGGGAAGGTAAAGTGTGTGTACACAAGAGTAAAGGGGTTTCTTTTGTAATTTTAAAGATGTGGGTTGAGATAATTATTTAATAATTAAATTAATAGGGATGTGTATTGAGAAAAAATTTGTCCTGAGTTTATTAGGGTGTTGGAAATAGAATTTTCCAAATATAAGACAGTTAGGTATTGCTACAGTACATGACTCTCTTCTTTTTTTTTTTTCCATTTTACTCCTCTTTTCTTTTTTCCTTCCCGTTGTATCCTTCTGCTTTTTGTCCTGTTCGATATATATATAAGTCCAATTAGAGATCGAGATATATATAATATATATGGTTTGGTTAAAAAACCAATACTTTAATTCTATTGTATATTGTTTTGATTTTTTATTCTGTTATACATATATTTATATATATATATATATATGTATTGCTTAACAAATAATATTTTAGACTTATTTGGTAGATATTTTAAGATATAATTTTTCAGAAAAATATAATTTTTGAAATTTGTTTTAAAAATTTTGTTTAGTTCAAATTTTTTGATTTTTTTTTTTCAAAATCACTTTCTTTCTCCTATATATCAATCAATCATTTTTTTCCTGTTCTTTTTCTTTTTCAATCATTTTTTTTCACACATATCTACTCAACTATAACGAAATATCAAATCATTCCAAACTCCAAAACTATTTTCAAAATATACAATCAAACAAACCAAAAAAATAATTTTTGAGAAAATTTACTAAAATTTTGTTTGGTTTAGTGATTTTGAAAAAAAATATTTCAAAATCACTTTTTATCTCCTATACATCAATCAATCACTTTTTTGCTCACACACATCTCAATGACAATAAAATATCAAATCATCCTAAACTCCCATACTCTAAACTATTTCCAAAATATATAGCCAAACAAACCCAAAAAAAAATTTAAAGTCTTTCTCCAAATTTTTGCTGTTAGATATATATATATACATAAGTCCTGTTAGAGATATAGATATATAATATATATGGTAGCATACAGATAGGTCATATATATATATATAAGTCCTGTGAGAGATATAGGTTGACTTAAGAGGGGGTGAATTAGGTTTTTACAAATAAAAATAATAATATCCTAATAAAAATTATGACTAGCACAACAGGTAAATATAGTTAATGAAATAAAAATAATTAAAACAAGTGTTCTAACAACTATGTCAATTAATGATTTTAGCACAATAAAAATATGAAATATACCTATGACAATTTAAATAAAATAAAGAGATAAGGGAGAGAGAGGCAAATAAATTTATAATGGTTTGGTTTCAACTTGGCCTACGTTCCCTCCTCAAACTTCACTTGAGATTTTTCACTATTCTCTAGTTTCATAGGGTGCTAGCAACCTTTTCACAGATAGAGTAATTCTCCACGGATTTTACACAAACTTTCTAAGTTTAAAAAACACTGAGAGTACTACACTCTTATAGGATCGAAAAGAATGTGTTTTTACTTTCACAGAAAATTACAAGAATTATCTCTTAAAGATAGATATAAAAATGAGACTCTGATTTTTCTGTAATCCTCACACAGGAAAGATGGGTTTAAAACTATACGACTTAATATATAATTTCTGAGAGAGAATGTAAACAAAAATTGAAAAACACTTCTCAGAAAATAAATGAGAGTGATTTTAGATCAAAGAATATTTTTTTGGTTTCTGTAACTTGTTTGTAGTTTTTGTCTCTTGTTCACATCAGAGGCTTTGGTATATATAATAAAACTTATAGCCGTTTATAGCCGTTGTATTCATTTGAATATCTTCCACTCCATCATTGTTAATTTAAATATTTTACACTTGAACCTTTTGGCCTGTTGTTGTGCTGGGCTATTTGAACCTTTATTTTGGGCTGTTTAAACTTATGGTTTGGTCATTATTTTTAGGTTGAAATGAACTTTTGATTTAAACAAATATTAAATACATTCAAACAATATTTAGGATAAAAGTTTAGGTGAGAAATAATGGGACAAAATAAATTTTGATTCTATTTTTCTCTTTCAAATAAATTAAAACATAATTAAATAAATCATCAAAATAAATTTTGGATTCTATTTTTCTTTTTCAAATAAATTAAAATATAATTAAATAAATCATCAAAATAAATTTTGGATTCTATTTTTTTCTTTCAAATAAACTAAAAAATAATTAAATAAATCATCAAAATAAATAAGTCTAACAATATACAATCAAACAAACCAAAAAAATAATTTTTGAGAAAATTTACTAAAATTTTGTTTGGTTTAGTGATTTTGAAAAAAAAAATTCAAAATCACTTTTTATCTCCTACATATCAATCAATCACTTTTTCTCTCACACATATCTCAATTATAACAAAATATCAAATTATCCTAAACTCCCATACTCTAAAACTATTTTCAAAATATATAACCAAACAAACCAAAAAAAAAAAAATTAAAGTCTTTCTCCAAATTTTTTTTAAAAAAAATTTATCTCTCAAAACAAAACTCAACAAGGTCCTAAACTTTCTCTTCAATTTTTTTTTTTTTTTTAAAATTTATCTTAAAACAAAAACCAAACACACCATTTATGTAACGCCCTCAAAATTAAACCCATTAAACATAAAACACAACATGCATTATTAAAAGAAAGCCATTATCTTATTTAAATCATCAGAGTAATATGAAATAAAACATCAAAATAAATGCCCTACGGGCTTACATCTTGCCAAGCCAGCACTTGGACACAAATCCATGAGTTCTAACTCAAAACAAATAAAGCCCTAGGCTTGAATGTTTACATAATTTAAATAAAACAACTAAAACAAATAAAACAAATCTTCAAGTCCAAATCCTCACAAGCTAAGTCTTTGGAGGTAGTGAACCGCCTGAACCTGAAAATAAAGTTCCCATATAGGGTGAGCCACAGCCCAGTAGAGAAATACTAAACCAAGTATAAGAATTAACTAAAGTATTAGCATCTGACACATGGTTAACACACTATAATCGAGTTACAATATTCATGACACGAATGTCTACCCTGCCTATGACACATTGTCTATGGCGCATTTTACTTTCCACTTATGGCTCAGAACCTGGCCAAATAACTCAACAGGGTTTCATCTTTCATTACCATTACTTTCAATTCAACAGGAATAACAATTCAAGTTAGACCTAATCATAACAAATACACATGTTGGTATTGTATCAATCATAATCAATTCACCTCCATACTTCGCAACTGACACACATTTTAGTGATGTATCATATCAACAATAAATAGACATATGTCTATTAATCAATAAGCACACGTAAGAGTGATGCTACTGGAGTCCATCCCCTATCTCCTCCCAATAAATCCGGTTTAGAGGTCCATCCCCTATCTTCCCCTAAACCGTGGAGTTCATCCCCTATCTTCTCCAAACAACATGCATATGCAATATAACACGCAATTTCCATATACAACACATAATCAATACAAGTAATGTTCTGTATTAATTCAACAGTCAACATAAATGACTTAATTCCAGTTATACCTAAGCCACATGCAAGGTCTACAACAATCAATGGCTATCCTCCACCGATAGCTCAAAATAGTTATTTCTAAACAAGAAATAAATACATCAATGAATGTAATTTAACATCCCCAATTCCACAAATTAAACCAAATTCCACATTATTCCTTTAAATTAATTATACAATTTAATCTAAACTAAAACCCTAAGGTTTCTTCCAAAATTACCAAACTACCCCCACATACCAAAATTACCAAACTAACCCCCACATGCCAAAATGCCAACACTTAGGATTAAAGCGTATAAATGGAGTAGGAGATCCCTACCTCGAAGAAATAACTCAAAAAGAAGAAGATGAAGATGATGCCCAAACTTCAAAGTGCTCCAAACCCACAATTGCTCAGATTAAATGAAAGCCCTCGCTCTCCTCTATCTTATTTGTGAAGGAACTAGGGTAAAAACACACCCTAACTAGATCAAACCTAGGAGAGAAGGTGAGTTTGGAGAGAGAATGGTCGTAACTAGGGTTTCTGGATCAAAAGTTATAAAAAAAGACGTTTTAAAACTGTTGCTGCGTATTTAAACTGGACAGGCTCGCTCGAGCGAAGACATGGTCGCTCGAGCGACCAGACACAAGAAATACTCGCTCGAGCGAAGAAAAGCTCGCTCGAGCCAAGAACTCGATGCTTCAGGTCTGCAACCCAGAAGCACGCTCGAGCGACAGAAAGCTCGATCGAGCGAAGAACTCGAAAACATACACCTCGCTCGCTCGAGCGAAGAAAAGCTCGCTCGAGCGAAGACACTCTGCTCTCAGGTCTATACTAGACGCAATCGCTCGCTCGAGCGAATAAACCCTGGCTCGATCCACTAGAGACAAAACTCAACCCTCGCCGGCGACCAAACCTCTCGAGCGACCAACTCAAAATCGATGAAGATTTGGTTTCCGAACCCAACCAACTCAAAAACTGGACAGCAAGATTTGGTTTCCGAACCCAACCAACCTGAAACAAACCTGCCCAACACATCCTATAACTCAAAATGAGGAATTAAAGAACAACAATTATAACAGCAGAATCCACGGAACGTAAGTCCGGATACAATAATCAAATGGGAAAAAGACCGGGGTCGCTATAATTTAGTTCTATTCTAATTTGATTAGTTCCATTCTAATTAGTTTTCATCATCAATTTGTGTCATACCTATCAATCTACATTTAGATATTATCATTGCATCTGGATAATTCCAATGTATTGTAGAATCAAAAAGTTATTGTGGCGGTTTAATCCCTCATGTAGTGTGAAGATAGTGGTGTTGCAGGACAAGACTTGCATTTGGAGTTCAAGAAGCTACATGTTGCAATGGAAAACTTCGGAGTTTCAGAATTTTCATCAGAGTTCAATCTATGCCAACATAAATTTGCATTTTCACGTACTATTCAATTCGATTTTCATACATCTCACGCTTTGAATCTATTCTTGATAGAGGTATTCCCATGAAATTTTAATTTTCAGTGTGAATTCCATAGGCTGAGGTTGAATCTATGATTGCAATCTGTTTGGTTTAGGGATTAGGATTTAGAGTTTAAATCCTAAATTTTTCTTGAGCTTTGGCTTAAATTTCTGAAATTTTGTTATAAGTTGTGTTATTCTTGTGTTGTTTGGTTGGTGAGAAAGTGAAGGAAAATGAAAACTCAAAGATTTTAACATTCTTTACATAGATCCATAAATAAATAAATATATATATGTATATATATATATCCTAAATTTTCCATGTTTAGAGGGTTTTGGGATTTACTTTTTTGATCATTTTTTTGTTGGTTTATTTTGCTTTTAGTAGATTTTTTGCTAGGTTCTACTGAACTAGAGCAATTAGAAAAATAATTTTTTAAAAAAAATTCAAGCAAGCAAGCAAACAAGTCCAAAAAAGACAAATAATTCAAAAAAATTTGACTTATTTTGGCTTATTTTATTTTATTGTAATTTTTCAACTTTTTTTTATTCATCTACACGAAAAAGGCTGATTTTTCATATATTGGTTTATTTATATATATATATATTTTTTTTTACTTGTTTTTGCTTTGGTGACCTGATTTTTCAAAAAAAAAATTAGGGTTCTACTCAACTAGAGCAATCAGAAAAATATTTTAAAAAAAATTAAAAGTAAGTCTAGAATAGACAAAAATATTCCAAAAAAAAGTTGATTTTTTTACTTATTTTGGCTTATTTTATTTTATATTATTTTTTAAATTTTTTAAATTTTTATTCATATATACAGATTAGCAAAGTAAAAATTTTGACAAATTATATTTTAATATAAATTTTCACAAATTATATTTTAATCCCTTAGCTATTATTTTACTATCTTAAACTAAAAATTATAGCACTTAACTCTCATTATCTTTTTTTTTTTCCCTTTTTTATTTTTTTCAATTTAAACCTTAACCAAAAGTACCTATCATTTTTTTTTTAAATATGAAATAAGTTCATAAAAATTTTAAAAACTCTTAAATACTTTTTTAAAAAGCAAACTAAATAAATTCATAATATCATTTAAGATATTCCATTTAAAATGTCATGTGCAAGTGATACATTTAAAAAGCTAAAAAAATTAATTAAGTTTAAAAAAAAATCATTTAAAATAAATAAAAATCCGAACAAAAATGCTCACATGCCTTTGTTCTTATTATTTTTTGAGTGAATAAAACATAAACTAAATATTTTTTAAAAATTGTCATATTATACCATTTCATATAGTAACAGTTTGGAAAGTTGCTAAATAAGCTGCTTATTTTTTATAAGTTGTCACATAATTTCTCTATTTTTTTCACATCTTTACGTAAAAAATCAATAAGTAAAAAATAAGCAAATCTCAAACATCCACTAATCAATAAAACATTGTAACCAAAGGCCATAGTAGCTGGGGTTGCAACATGGGCGGGTTCAACTCGAGTAACTCAAGCCTAGCCTGAATTTTTTTAGGGCTTAGACAAAATATTTTTGAATTTTGTACAGGTATTGACAAAAATTCAGAAGCCTAAATTAAATTTGGACGGGCTTAGGTAAAGATATCAAACAACCTGAAACCCAAATTAAATATATAAAAATATTAAATATACATATAAATTATTAGCCATTGGATGATATTAAAATAATTTAGATTGTTAGATCATATTGAATATATATTATATACCCAAGTAATACAATATAAAATTTTACTTATTTATTTTTTCTCACTCATAAATTGTAAAGACTATCATAATGGCATCTTTATTACATTATATAAATTATTTGTTTTGATGTTATTTATTATTTTATATAAAAAAAATTAAATATTCTAATTTTAACAAATTAATTAGGGTAAATTATACAAATAATCCCTGTAATGTTTGCAGTTATGTCACTTCCATGAATACATCTCTTTTTGGTTTAAATAGATTCAATATAAAACGTTAGCTATTTCTGTCCCATTTTACCCTTTGATTTGTTGTCTTATTACATATATATATATATGATTTTGTTAAAAACTAAAACTTTAGTTCCATTCTAATTTGATGATACCATCAATCTTCATCATACCTAAGAAATCTACATTTAGCTATAATAATTGCATTTAGATAACTTTGAATATGTTGAGTAGATTATACCAATAGTTTATATATTTTAGTCATTGTGTGATTTTGATCTTATAATTTGATTCGATTAATTACAATTCTTATCATTATTTTTTTTTATTAATAATAGAAACATAGAATGTATTTTATAAGTTAACATGCAAATTAATTAATTTAATTAATTAATTTCAACCAATTCAATGAATAAAATTCTGTTAAAAATCATAACCACATTACTAATTACAATTTATGCAAATATGTAATATAAATTCCATGGAAATTTATAATTAATTACACTTTAAGTTTTTATAATCTTTAACTGTATTAATTGTATTAATTTGTACAATTTATTATTCCTTGGAAATTTATTTTTAATCTTAATTATGATCTAAGTCTAATTTTTGTAATTTGTTGTAATTGTAAAATGTCCTTGTATGGTTTGTTTTCTTGTTTTGTGTACATGCTATATTAGAATTACAATGTGAATAAAATTATTATCAAAATAACAATTGTGGTTTAATGTTTATTTATCAATTTGTTAGGGCATATATTGTTGTTTAATACAGTATAGTGTTTCAATCATGCCGGAAAAGCAAAAAAAAGTAGTGTCATATGCAAATTTTTCACAAGAACAAAAAGATCGAATCAATCAAAGGAGGTGAGAATTAAGAGCAGAAAAACAAAAAGATCGACCAACAAAAATACGCCGCATCAATGAATCAAGCAGTTTATTTGAATATGAACTGTGGGGACACAATTTTTGAATGACAACATGTGGCCGAGGTGTCATCGGAGTGCCAGCCGAGGTGCCACGTGTCATGGTCATGACGCCGAGATGATTTCAACTAGGCCGAGGTTATCTGCGAAGATACCGGAATCCGAGATAAACGGATATGGGACAACAGTCCTAAAATGGGAGAAGACTTCAGTTTGGGTAAAGATAAGACTCTTAGAGAGTTTATCCTAATCCTACTGGGAGTCCAAGTTAGCAATAATCCTAAGTCCATTAGAGTTAGGCTTCTATTTGGGACCAGAATTATGTTAGCTATAAAAAATACATCAACTTTATGTATTGATTGATTGATGTGTATAATAATTGGAATTATTTGAAAGAATACATCAACTTTATGTATTGATTGATGATGTGTATAATAATTGTTTATATGCAATGAGTTGTATTGGAGGAGATAGGGGATGTACTCCACGGTTTAGGGGAAGATAGGGGATGGACCTCTAAACCGGATGTTGTTTGGGAGAAGATAGAGAATGGACTCCGTAGATACAGCTCATATGCTTATCTATTGATATGTTGATACAGCTCATATGCTTATCTTTGGAAGTGTGATATAGTTCTTATACTTATCTGTTGATGTGTTGATATAGCTAATATGCTTATCTGTTGTGAAATGAGAAAATGTCTAATATGAGTTACTGCCTCACATAAGTTGCTTGGCCAGGTTTTGAGTCATGGTTATGAGTTAAGAAATGAGTAAGAAATGGAAAATAAAAAGTAATATGGACTTGAATGTCATAAAACTGTAATGTGATATAAATGTATGTATCAGTGTTGACCATCTATCAAATACTAATCTTTTAGTCATTGTTCATAGCTGGTTTAGTGTATTTCTACTGGACTGTTAGCTCACCCTATACGGGAATATCATTTTCAGGTACAGGTGAGATGTTACCTCCAAGGCAATAGTATGGATGGACCATCGGGAAGCAAGAGTTTCCTTATTATGCTTTATGTGTGCATGAGTGTTATTTGTAAAGCCAAGGGCTTACTATGTAATGAGCGAGACTCTATTTGTGTAACCAAGCAATGTCTTGGAAAGATGGAAGCCTATATGACATTTAATTGTTTGCTAAACAGTGAACTCTGATATATGAACTTATGTTGTTTTTTTTATATTTATTCCGCATATGAGTTGTCTTTATTGCAATATTTCAGGGCGTTACATAAACCGAGATTATTGTTTAAACTTGTTGAAACTTGAGAAAAGTTTACAAGTTGAAGTTAAACCAAAATCATTGTTTAACACTTGTTGAAATTTGTGGACAATTTACAAGTTGAAGTTAAATCGAAATCATTGTTTAACACTTGTTGAAATTTGTAGACAATTTATAAGTTGAAGTTAAACCGAAATCATTGTTTAACACTTGTTGAAATTTGTGGACAATTTACAAGTTGAAGTTAAACCGAAATCATTGCTTAACACTTGTTGAAATTTGTGAAAAATTTACAAGTTAAAGTTAAGCCAAGGTTAAACCCTTGTTGAAATTTTATGAAAAAATTTACAAGGTGAAACCAAGGTTATGCCAAGAAAAGGTACTTGGGTACTTGTCGAGGTAAATCATCAGTTTGTATAACCGAGGTGTGTCATCCCGAGATGGTTGCAAAGAAGGACGGTTTCGGCTGAGAAACTTGAACGAACTTGGTCGTTGGTTCTAAGGCATTGATAGAAGCAGATTATAGGTCCTTGCCATATTGAGCCAACGAGTTCTAACTTCGGCAATAGATGATGAAGCGAGCTTAGCCGACGTACTAAGTGGAATGAATAATATAGGTTCCATCACCTCAGGATGCTGAGGTAATAGAACCTAAGGGGCAGTTGTGGTGACACAATTTTTGAATGACAACATGTGGCCAAGGTGTCACCGAAGTGCCAGCTGAGGTGCCACGTGTCATGGTCATGACGCCGAAATGATTTCGACTAGGCCGAGATTATCTGCGAAGATACTGGAATTCGAGATAAGCGGATATGGGACAAGAGTCCTAAAATAGGAGAAGACTTCAGTTTGGGTAAAGATAAGACTCTTAGAGAGTTTATCCTAATCCTACTAGGAGTCTAAGTTAGCAGTAATCCTAAGTCCATTAGAGCTAGGCTTCTATTTGGGACTATAAAAAAGAGGCACCCCCATGGGTCTAAGGTATGGCTTTTGATATTCTGTCTAGTGAATTAAGCACTATTGGTTATCTTTAAGAGATATGGAGTACTGACTTGATCGTCGGAGTATCCCTAGGTGGACGAGCCACCGCCGGAGACTCTTCTTTCTATTGCAGGTCAGACAGGTGCCATCTATTTTGCCAGTGTTCTCCAATTGAGTACTAAGTTGGCAGTATGGTCAGAAAATCACTCACACATGAACCATTGGGAATATCTGAACATCCTGTTCTTACATCAGGTTTTTTAAAACCTTCCCAAATTAATCTTCAAGGAGCAACCATCAATCCAATGTTTTGAAACCCGAACCGGTGAGCGAACCGGAAAAGTGACCGGGTTGACGGGTCACCGATTCAACCGTCGGGTCGAAGCGGTCAAACCATGACGTCATAATTACGTCATAAATATATTTAACAAAAATGTTTCATGCCCCCTTTTCCCCCACCCCCTTTGACCCTCTCTCTCTCTCATTGGTTACATTTTCTTTTTCTTTTTCTTTTTTTTTCCTGTTCCTCTAATCACCACTCACCACGTGTGTGTGGGGGGTTGTGGGGGTAGTGATTGGAGGGGGTCTCTATGATGACTCTATATTTAAAATATATATATTAAAATAATAAATGTAAACATTAAAAAAAAAAAATTAATTCAACAAAATAATAGAATTTTCAAATATCACTCATAATGAAATTATAATTTGCAATAATAATGTGACATACCTTATTTTTATTTGTTGAAGACCTTTCTCTAAATGGGTTGCGCAACCTTTTGATAAGCAAAAATCACTGCACAATCTACACATATATCAAAGTTAGAAATTAGAACATATTCTAAATACAATCATAATAATGAAAGTAATAAAAGCATTATACTAAAAGCAATTAAGATTACCTATTTGTCAAATAAAAGACAAACATAATCAAATAAAAATACTTTAGTTTTACTACATCAATTAAGAGTCAAATTTCAAACGAAAACATAAACCAAGCAAGCATAGAGATAAGATCTATAATTCCAAGTCTTAAAACACAATAATGAGCATCTATCATTTCTAAATGAAAGTAGACAAATACATATAAAATAAAAATAAAAAAAGTTCAAAACTAATCCACTACAAACACATCATGCCACAAAAACATTGTTTTTTTTTTTTTTGCCTAATTCCTTGGCAAGCCCTCCATTAGCCAAGCATCGTCATCCTCATTTTCATTGTTGCTTGTGCCAACTCCACCACTTTGAGCATTAGATCTATCATCCATGTTGACATCACCAAATGATCCAAGGTCAATATCATCTCCAACCTCTATGACCGTATCATCCCCGTCATCTTCTACAATAGTTACGACAAAATCAATAAGTAATCAATTTAATAATAACAAAAACATTGTTATATAATAATGAAATAATTAATTACTAACCATCACGTAAACCATGACATTGCCTCTTATTTTGTGGAGCCGAACTTTCTTGATAAAGCATTTGTTCCAACTCATCAAAATCAAGAAGAGGAGGCTCTTCTTCATCTTCAACAATCCAAAACTTGGTTTTGTCAATACTTTCAATGTCAACCAGATCATAGTTCTTCATGTTGTTGAAATGCCTATAATTTTCACTTAGAAGTAAGATTACTTGAATAAATATTTTATTACTAAATGTATAACAAGGTAAATGGTTCATTTACCTATTCTTCAATCGCAAATTATAATGAATGTATACAAGATCATTAAGCCTTTGATGTTCCAATCTATTCCTCTTCTTTGTATGAATACGTTCAAAAACACTCCAGTTCCTTTCACATCCAGAAGAGCTACTAGTTTGGCTAAGAATTTGAATAGCCAACTTTTGCAAATTTGGAGCACTATGGCCAAATAACCTCCACCATTCATCTTATTATCAAAAGAAAAGAAGAAATAAATAAATTAGATCTAATATTACACTTGAAGAATTATTAAGCAATCACAATGAAAAAAAATTAAATGTAATAAATAATTTACCTGGTTGTATTGTCTTGGATGTAATAGTAGCAAGCTCTTTTCCAATTCTAATTGATCTCGAAACAATCTTGCTTCATCCAAGAGTTTTGTCTTGCTACATGTAGCTTTTGTTTCTATCACATCAAGCACACTTGCCATAACCTCTAGTTTTTTGCAAAATGATGATTGATCATATTGAAAAGCCGGATTCAACCAATAAGCCGCAGCATGGATATTTTTGCGTAATGTCCTATCCCAACGATCTTTGAAAATACTTGTATAAGGCTTGTACAATCTTTTTTTCTTCATGAAAACATTCTGAATTGCTATTCTTGCCCTATACATGCCCTCATATACATATCCCATTGAAGGTTTTTTATCTCCATCAACAATACTCAACAATCTCATGAGTGGCTCAACAATCTTAACAATGATCAAGCAATCATTTGAAAACTTACTATCTAAAATGATAGCAACAACTTCTTTTGCTTTCTTATCTTTTGCATGCCTTGAATCGACAAAATCCTTACTTGTCACTAAGGCTTTCAAATCATGCATATGTTTTTGAATACTATGCAATGCAATGAAAGTAGTGGCAAAACGGGTTGCTCCTGGGAGCACAATTTCAGTCCATCCTTTCCTTTTCCTCAACCAAGCTATCAACCATGGGCGACTGTAAATAAATCTTGTCACACTTGATGCTCTAGATGTAAGCTCTTTCACATGATTCAACTTGGAAATATCACTTAACACTAAGTTCAAACAATGTGCTGCACAAGGAGACCAATTAATATTCTTGTAAGTTTCACTAACAAGCCTTCCAGTAACAACATAATTTTCCCCATTATCTGTCACCATATGCACAATATTGCTTGCTCCCACTCACTCAATAATTTCTTCAAACAATTTAAAAAGAAGATGAGCATCTTTTACAACATCAGAGGCATCAACAGACTTAACAAAAGTGATTCCTCTAGGACAATAGACAAGAAAATTAATGAGAGTTCTATGTCTACCATCAGTCCAACCATCACCCATAATTGTACACCCAGAATCAGCCTAAGTACTCTTTACAGAGTCAATAAACAATTTAAGCTCTTTCTTTGAGTCACTCAATAAAGGAACTTGAACTTCATGGTAGGTAGGAACTTTAAATCCTGGACCAATCGCAATTGCAACATCAAACATGGGCTAAAAGTATATGGAATTGACAACATTCATTGGAACACATGTATCATACAAAAATTTTGCCACAATCATATGTGCCCTATGTATAGCTTCTTTAGTTGCAAGGGCACTTTTGATAGTTGGTTGAGAGCCTGAAGTGGTCTTTGGTGCAAAAAAATTATCAATTTTTGCAGGGTCCTTTCCTTTTCCTTTTTATGTCATTGTTGCCTTACTTTTATTCCTACTACCACCACCTTCATTAATTAAGATGCCCTTATTGCGTTGTGGAATTATTTCTTCAATCTCAGCATCATCTTCAAATTCGAAAACAGCCCGACCAAAGGGATTAGATTCCTCACTTCGTTTATTTTTCTCAACAATTGCTTTCAAAGCCTTTTCCATTCGATACCTAACATCACCTGAAACTTTCTTACATGGCCCAACCTCACCAGACTTTCCTGCAAGATGTTGCTTCATTCTATTAATCCCTCCACCTTTGATAGTTTTCCCACAATACAAACATGTTAAAGTTTTCTTCCCATCGGGAGCTCGCCCCTTAGTTACATGGTCCCATGTTGGATCAGATTTACCTTTTGTTGATGATGGGGTATTAGAGTGTGCAATTGAATTATGGTCAGATGAATCCATTTTACCTAAAACAGCCTTATATAATATTTGAAATACAATAATTAAGTCAAGAATCACATAAACCAATTATAGAAGTCATTCCCAATATTATTCAATTGATTGTATGAAGATAGCACTCAATTGTGATTTTTTGTTCTAATTTTCGTTCTTACATAATTAAATTCAAAGAATACCCTCTGCTAAAAATTCTGAATGTATATAGCATCTCCAATTTCAAGTTCCCAATATGTAAATTCTGAATGTATATAAAAATTCTGAATGTATATAGCATCTCCAATTCCCAATATTATTCTGGACTTCTAAATTCTGAATATATATAGCATCTCCAATTTCAAGTTCTGATTTTTACATCACATTGAACAACCCTCTGCTAAAAAGGAAAAGTTAGTTTATCTTAGTTTATCAAAAGTTAGTTTACATCACATTGAACAACCCTCTGCCTTTTGTAAGAGTTAATGGTTAATTGTGTTTGAATGTTTATACTAATCCCATTAAATAATTCAAGCATAAATAACCCTCTGAATGTAGAGCCAAATCTGTTAAAGAATTCAACCATTATTTTAACATTCAAATTCTTATAATTTATAATTTATTATTACCCTATGTTTTTTGAATAAAGGTTGAGACCCCCTTTGAGGGTCACCCCCTTCATCCCTTTTAGTTTTGATTGGTTAACATTTTTTTTTTTTTTTCACCCAATCCCCAACCTCCATGTGTGTGAGGGGGTTGTGGGGGTGGGTGTTTTAAGGAGGTCTAAATCAATGCCCATGTTTTTTTATATTCTTTCAATTTTTTTTATTATGTATTATTATTAAAATTAAATTAGGAGAAATACAATTGAATCAAATAAATTTGTAATAAAGGGAGTATTCAACATCAACAACAGTACATAACATTTATGGTCTCATTCTCATATATACTCTCATATCCAGAAAATAAAATTTCAATTGCAACAAACAAATAAGAAGATATATATATACATGTATATAATTCACAGTAGCACTGTAGCAAGTAGAGGTCTCACTCGCACAAAAAAAAAATTCAATTTCACAGTAGCAAACTAAGCAGAGGTCTTTGATATGATATATATATATATATATAAAACTAGTGGGAAAAGAGAAAAATAGAAGAGCAAAGCAGCAAAAGAGGAAGAGAAGGGGGAAAGAAGAGAATATTACCAACGAAGCAGTAGTAGAGGTGAGCCGAAGAAAATCTGATGCAACCCGCCGGATTTGTGTCCTCCGTTCACCACCAGAATTTCGCAGAGAGAGAGTGAGATTTCAGGCCAAAACCAATGAGCACCCTTTTTGAGAGAGAGATGAGCCGAAGAAAATCTGATGCAACCCTAGAATTTGGGTTTTTTTAATGTTATATATAACTTCAATCAACTCGGCCGGTTCCTCAAAACCCGTCCGGGTCACCGATTTTTCCGGTTGAACCGGCGAGCCATTCAGCTTTCTCGTTTATGAACGGTTTTGAGCCAACTCCGGGTTTGCTGGGCTGTCCGGACCAGAACCAGGCCCAGTTCCCGGTTCGACCGGTCCGGGTTTGAAAACCTTGCATCAATCATAACACGTTTGAAATAGGTATAATTTCTTTAGAGTCTCTATCAGAAGAGACAAAAAAAAAAAATTTGTTCTCCTTATTAGATAACAACCAATTCATTCTTTCCGTTTTCTATTACTTATGTATAATTACACGCTTTTTCTCTAATTCTTAGGTTCTACATCTAGCACACTTGATTTCCAGAATAACACAACTACTGACACTGAAGATGGTACTTAAACACCTTCTCTTATTATTTTTTAAATTATACACCCAGCTAAATAGAAAATAATTCTTAAATTCTATTTATACTCTCCGTAGGCTTTGTTCTATGCTGTAGAAAGAAGAAGACAATCACAAAACGAGATATACTAGTTGAAGCCTTTGTTTTACCAAATAGATCATGTTGTTTTTTCTGTAATGCAAAAAAAAAAAAGATCTCGAGCCAGATGATTTTTGTTGTTCTACTGGGGAAATTGTACTATGTCCCAATGTTGTTCCATCTCAATTGTATGAGTTGTTCACAGGTCATTCCAAAAATTCTCTTCATTTCTTGAAGTACATTTGTGCGTATAATAATTGTTAGAAATTGGGCGCCCATGTGGCATGACCCTTTGAACCTTTTGAAAATTATCCAAGTAAGTTTGAATTTGAATTCAAAACTTATTTAGATAACCACTCATGATATCTATATCTATCATATCAACTGATATGGATAGATTGATATATATGGTTATATATCAGATTATATGGTTCAAATATAGATCGATATAATACGCGTTATGTGGTTTTTACCCATAACCTTTTTTCCCAAACTCTCTCTCTCTCTAACTCTCTCCCATATAAGAACGATCCAGCCTCTGCACTGTGACTTGTGTGGGTGATACTCATATTGTAATATTACTTCACTGCTGGGTTCGTTGTTCGTATTTTTGCAGCACGTGATTTACCCACGAGATTCTTCGCTTCAGGTTCCATCACCTAAGGTATGATCTGATAATATTTTTCCGCTGCGTTATGCTTAGTTTTACATTGGTATCAGAGCATATATGGGTCTTTCGTGTTTATTTTTTAAATCATGTGTATAATTTTTATATAAATATATACACATTATATGCATGAAAATTAATGAAGGAGGAAGATGAAGTGTAGGGCTTTTGCACTTCAACTTTCATTAGATTGAAAGTATGTGATACACCTCATTTTTATATTCATTAAATGTCATTTTTGAGACCATAAATGTTTTTATTGTGAAAAAACAGTACCGAAATTGAACCAGAAAACACACCAAAAGGCGGAGCGTGTGCCTCACGCGCCAGATGACGCCGTCGGCCATGACCATCTTGCCTCTGGCGCCTCTCTGCGCCGTTTTTCTCCTTCATTTGGCTTGGCTGCTGGTGCTAAGGTGCTGTTTGTTTTTTTTTTTTTTATTCAGAATTGCTTTAAATGGTCATAAGTAATTCGTTATAACTTTGTTTTAAGCGTAGTTGGTACTCTTAGACTCAGAATTATATTTTATATCTTTTGTAAAATTTTCAAAATTTTATGAAAAGAAAAAATATTTTTCCTGAAATAATAATTCATTATTTCTGCTTTAAAATGCATCTGGTGTTGCATGATTAAGTTTCTGGAGCTGAAATTTTTATTATAGACCACTGTAATGGTTTAATATTTATTGGTATGGTTGTTGCTTTTTACCATATTCTGGAATATTTATTTGTAATTTTATGTGTATTTATTAGTTATTTAAAATTCCAGAAAAATTCAGGATAATTTCAAAAAATTTCAAAAGTGATATACTTTATGTTATGGCATAATTTGAATATTAAATACAGCATATTATTATTTTTTGTCTAAGAATTTCTAATATGTTGTGATTCGAATAGCATGATTAATTTTTTATTTTTTAAAATTCCATTATTAAATGTAACATAGCATGAGTTGATTGTGAATCTATTTTAAGATGCTATTGTATGGAATTAGAATATTTTATCATCCTTTTAGACATGCCATACTTAGTGGGAGGTTGCTCGGTTAAGAGAAATCTTTGTAGATTTACTCCCGAAAACAAATATTTTGCGCATAATTAAATTAAATTTTGGATAATTGTCACTTGTGGCGCAAGAGATAATTACGAGCATAGCGGATTTTCAATCTTGCGACTTGTGTAATATTGTCACTATTTAATTTAGATTTTTGCGGCAAAATTATATTATGCTAATCAAAATTAATCCCAATACGAATTTTTCTCTAAATTGACCCAGCTTATGGAAGTTAATTTGGTTGACCTAGACTTAGTAGAGATGTTCAAATATGAACAATGTAATCCTATTCTTTAGATGAGCAAAAGTCTTGGAGACTTTAGGTCAGACCTTAATTGAGCCAAAGGAAACATGACTCAAAGTCGCCGTGGTTTTGTTGCCTTGTTTGGCACAATAAAAACTAATGTGTGCGCTATGGTTAGCAGCACGCTACGTAGTTTTGGTTGGCGAGTTTTGGAGTTATGAAATTAGTAAGCCCTCAATAGATCTGTATATGATCTTGACTATTGAGCTGCGCGGATTGACTTTGTAATTTGACTTGTAATGATGTTGCATCATTGGATGAAGTAACATTTACGAGTCACGTCATCAAAGAAATGCGAGCTTAAATGAATTAGTCATTAAGTGTAAGACGAGTAGCCAGTATGAGCAGTGTTTTTACTTTCTACCCAATTATTGGGAGTGGATGGAGCAAAATTTCATGCACTATAATAGTGTGCATTGAAGTATCACTTGAAGTTAAAAGATTAACGCTTAGTAGCAGCAAAATCTATTAACACTAAGTGAAAAGATTAGCGCCAAATGACTGGAAAATCTATTAATATTGACTATAATAGTGTGCATTGAAGTATCACTTGAAGTTAAAAGATTAGCGCTTGGTAGCAGCAAAATCTATTAACACTAAGTGAAAAGATTAGTGCCAAGTGGCTGGAAAATCTATTAGCATTGCCAACTTGTTCAAGTCTGGACACTTACTGTTTCCACAGTTATGTGTGAGACATGAGGAGTTGCTTCTTTGTATATATGTGTGAGACATGAGGAGGTGCTTCTTTGTATGATTCCTTATCTAGGCTAATGTTTTTTGAATAACGTTTACCACTAAGCGCAAACGTTGTAGCATAGTAATGAAAAGGTCAAGGCCGACAAGGTTGTTATGACTCTAAGAATTTGATGCAACGCTTATGAGAGCATTGTGTTGAATTAGACTCTTTAGCCTAATTCGCGCTTAAGTTACTTTAGGAGCTATCATAGTTGATAGCTTATTCTCTCTTTCTTGTAGATAGTAGAATTAATTGCAAGTAACTATGAAGCGAGAAATAGATATGGCAAGAAGAGTATCATCATCTTTTAACTAGATGCATTAAAGTGTATGGAGAATAAAATTGACTTGAAGGTGCAGGGGATTAGTACTTACTAGTTAAATTTGCAACTTAGGCACACTTGATATCTCCATGACATCCTTTTATGATCTAGTGAATATGAATTAGTCGTGAGTCATTACCTAGTTGGGCCTAAACCTTTAAAACTTGTCTTCAAGAACTCACACATTAGGATGATTGGAATTAGTTTATGACATTGCTCATGAACCGGTGGCTTATTATACTTAATCACATTAATGAGAAGATGTATGGATGTTTTGAGTAGGCCCTCTTGGGCCCACTCACTTGTGACATCTTGCTCTCATATGAATGTGTAACTTTGTTCGCAATGGTTGCGCACAAGTAAGTAGGAAAGCCGTAAAAGGTCATTTGTATTGGCGCATTTAGTCCACTATGATATTTGTGACTAGATATGTGTAAGGGTATGATAGCTAAGCCTCAATCTCGACACATTTATAAATTACGATACGCATCTGAGTCAAGACTATTTGATCTCCCATAAGTCAAAAGTTTTGAGATGATTTTTGACATTGCACATATGAGGTTGAGATCAATTAGATAACAGCTTTCATGCTTTTAGTTTTGACGAAGGTGGCGAGTATCTATTTGAGTTATTTTAGAAAACTCTGTGAAGAGAAATGGATGCTTAGAAAATTGATTATTCCTAATACTCAACAACACAATGGTGTAGTAGAGATAAAGAATTAAGTATTGTTAATGTTAGGTGGATGATAGCGCAAAATGTTTCCCAATTGGGAATTGCACTTTAGTTTGTTGCCTATATCCTTAACTAAATGCCCTTCATATCAGATTTTACACTCTATTTAAGTAATAGGTTAGTGGAGAGCCATCTATGGGCGATCTGTAACCGTTAAGCAGCTTATCTTTATTTTTACTTCTCATAAGGTTGCGAAGTTAAGACCTAAAGTTCTATGGCGCATTATTGTATGATGTCTTGTAAACAAATAGGGTCACATGGCGCATTATTGTATGTTGTCATGTAAACCCTCATGTGCATATAGGTAAACAGCTTTGTGGGAGTGTAACTAAGTCACATAAAATTTTCTTAGTAAAGGTGACGTGAATAGAGTTTTTGGAACTCTATAATATAGAGAATTCTAAGCATAGCGCTCCATGTAGCCTAGTTGAGAATGGAAAGAAATTTTCAATATCCTATAGGCAGTGGGAGCAATGTACTTACTAATGCATTACTCGATTAGAGAAGAATACTCTACATTCTTAGTTGTGTGATAACGAATGTGAAAATTTTCCACGTCATCACTGGGTGATTAAGAAGGAAACATTAATGATTGCTTCGCAAGATGATAAAAAGCCTAGGATAATGCCAAAGGCTCTAGTCCCATGTTTTTAGAAAGTGGATCAATTTTGCGCAGTTTAAGACAAAGTCTTTGAGGATTAACAATTTCTATAATTTGGTTGACTTTCCATTATGACGCAAAACTATTATGATATTATGCGCAATTTGGATAGTCATTGTTGAGGCATAAGGCTCGCTAAATACCGAAAAGTCACACCATTGAGAAAAGTGTAGACCATGAGAAGACTTCCTCCTGGGGAGTGAGGTTATTTCGACTTAGGCTATGATTGACATACGTTTGGAACATTGATTTGTGGACATTGTGACCCAACTTCTCGTTGGAGAATTGGATAAGTAGATCCGTAGGGATTTACCTTCTGCTTTTATGGTGAAAAGCTAGGAGCTCAAAAAGGTTGCTAGTTTCAATAAATCTTTTACAGCCTAAAACAGTTATCCAAATAGTGGTTCTCAGATTTTTTCAGGCCATGATAGGCCGACGATGATCGATGAAGACCACTGAGGCATGATCAATGGTCCAAAAAGAATTTTTTCCTTACTTAGTCATTATGAGCTAGGAATTTATAAGTTTGTCGCCACCTAAGGTGGGTAGTCCTCTATTTTAGATATGATGGACATGGGTGATGTAATTTATATGCTCGGATGTACGATCCTTAGGGATTGTTTTGGGAAAATTCGTTGTTTGTCTTTGATGACTTACATAAGGAATATCCTAGAATGATTCTAGATGCAAAATTGCAAACCCATTGACTTACCTATCGGTAAAAGCCAGAGCCTTAGCTATTGAGTGAATCCTCGGATTGTCTTTGAGAGAAACAGATGACCTATATTCTTTGATTTTTTTTTTTATTGTGGGAGCCTGAAGTACGCTATGTAGGCGTATTCGGCATGATAAGTGTTATATTTGATAAATGGTCAACTGAGTTGTTTAGACATTGACCATGCTCATTAGATTGTGGAGAAAATGCTTTACTAGTAATATATTAATTTGCTCTTTATAAGATTCAATGCGTTAGTTGGGCGCATCCAGAATGAACGCAAATTGGTCACCAAAATATCTTTAGAGAGGTTATTGCGCAAGAGTATGGGTGTAAAAATGGCACGAGGCCCGTGGGCGGCCCGAAGCCCGCGACGGGCCCGACCCGTTTTGGCCTAGTTAAGCCCGGGCCCGAGCCCAGCCCAGTACCTTGGGCCTGGGCCTTCCAGCCCATGGCCCGACTCATGGCACGGCCCGATCCATTACCCCAGCTCGACCCAAAAAATTTCGGGCCCTACGGGCCGCCCGCCCCGGCCCGACAAATTTCAAAAAATAAAATAAAAAGATTGATCATATAAAAATAAATAAATAAAATAATTGATCTTATAAAAATTAAAAAATTAAAAAATTAAATGAATAAAAAGATTGATCTTATAAAAATAAAAACATAAAAAAATAATAATAATAATATAATTAAATAAATAACATTAATAATTTAAAAATAAAACAAAAATTAATAATAATTTATTAAATTAAAATCAAATTATGAATTATTTAATGGAAAATGATGATATGATGTATCACTCTGTGTGTGGCTGGGAAAGTAGGAAAGTGCACCTAATAATATATATGGGAAAGTACACCTAAGGTCCTAAGCTCACGTGAAAGAAAAAAAATATATATATATATATACTAAGTTGGAAGGTAATACTGGGCTTGTGGGGGCTCACCACAAGTCCCATTTTGATAATCCGAACCGTTCAATGTGCAGAACTCTTCCATTACTATATGTCTCTAAAAAATCATTAATCGGATATTACTAACTACGTGATCAAATCAATTTGGTATAAAAATGCATGGTGTTACAATTAATGGTTTACAAAAAGAACTAATCCAATCAGATAGTTATAGATATCCGATCAACGTGATTTTTTTTAAACATATAATACTCGACGATTTGTACACATTGAACGGTTCCGATTAGTAAAATGGGACACCGTGATGGCTCCCACTGGGCAAAGAGCACCGTCCAAATGGTTGCCCGAGAATGACGCATTCTGACAAACATTTACAAAATAAACAACCTGATATTTGAGGTCAAATGCAATTAGGGGCTTCATCAACTGGTAATTTGCAAACATTTTCATATGATCCTATATGTGTACAAAATTCTGTAGTTGATTATATTATTAAAAAAGAACAACCTGTTAGTACTAGTGAATGACCTAATTTTCCCGAAATGATTCACGAAAGTTTTGCACCACAATATCAAAGTTTTTCAAGAAATACTACTATAGAAATTTGATGATATTAAAAGTGAATTATTTGATATCTTTAAAATTTTGAATGGAAGAGTTTATTTAACATCTGATTTGTGATCAAATAATGGTTTTGAATATCAATGTATCACTGCGCATTTTATTGATACTGAGAGGAAATTAAATAAAAAAAATTATTTCATTTAAATTAATTGAACTTCCATACACTGGTCATTCGCTTGGTGTAGAAATAAAAAATGTATTATATAAGTAGGCTTTAGAAAATAAAATATTTACGATTAGTTTAGATAATGCATCATATTATAATCAAACTGTAGCCTATTTAAAATCAACTTTACAATTACTTGTTGATGGTGATTTATTTCATGTTCGTTGTTGTGCCCATATTTTAAATTTGATTGTTAAAGAAGCTATGCATATATACGAAACTTCTGTGCTTGTAATAAAAAATGCAGTTGTTACTATTATGTCTTCTGATAATCAAATTTCAGAATATAGAAAAATTTGTCAACGAGAAAATATGTCATTTAAAAAATTAATTTTAGATATAGATAGTAGGTGGAATTCAACATATAATATGTTAAAAATAGCTTGTAAACAAAAAAGAGTAATAGATTTATTTTTTGCAACAATATCAATAGGAGGAGTACTGACACCCACTGAACTTAATTGGCGCTAAGTAGCTTTGTATAAAGATTTTTTTAAAAGTTTTCGATACTTCAACAAAATTATTTTCTTATATATATATATATATATTCCTACTTCATCATTTGTTTTACATATGCTAGCAGAAATAATTAAAGTTTTCATAAAATATGTGGGTAATGAACTTTATGTAACCATTATTACTTCAATGAGAGAAAATTTTGATAAATATTTTCATCATTTGCCTCATCTATTAGGTTTAGCTATAATAATTGATCCTAGGTGTAAAGAAGTTGGTTTACAAGAATTTTTAGAGCGTATTTTCGATGATCAAATACAGTTTGCCCCTATTATGCAAACATGCAACAGATTATTTCAAGAATACTGAGGCGATTCTTTTTGCATTTGCATCTATAAATACACCTACACACACTACACTAGCAGTCCAACAATCTCGAGGCGGGAGATTAAGTATTTTCACAGCAATAAAAAGTAAAAGAATATCTCAACATACAAGTGTAAGTAGTTTTGAACTGCAACGTTATTTGGAAATCTCGTCAATGGATGATTCCGATAATTGACATTTAGGAATGGTGGAAACAAAATGAATCTATGTGGCCTGTGCTTTCACAGATGGCTCGTGATATACTAATCATTCCTATTTTTACAGTTGCTTCAGAAACAACTTTTAATTTAGGTGGACGGGTGCTAAGTGACTACAGGAGCAGGCTTTCACCCAAAACGATTAAGGCATTGATAATATCCAGGGATCATATGCATGCGCTTACAAGAAGACAAAATTTTTAATGAAAGTGAGCGAATTCAATATGATTTGGATGACATATCATCAGGCAACGCGATTGAAATGTCTGTCTCCTCCGATGATTGATTAACAATTTATTTTTTACTATTTCATTTCATTTCGTTTTTTTCTTGGTTTTGGTTTTTGTTTTTGTTTTTTTTTTTTTTTTTGTATTAGATTATTGAGGTGGAGTATAATGCAAATGATTGGTAGGCTAGTAGGTGCCAACCTAGTTGGGATGTACTTGACCTATAGTGATGCAATTGTTATACCATCATCAGTAATCTACACCTAAGTTATTTAATAATATCAATTTTTGTAATATTTTATTTCATTTTGAAATAAAAATTATTCATTCAATAAATGTTATATAAATAATTTAATATTGTAATATTGAAAGTTTCAATTTCATATATATAAAATTATTCATTTCGAAAGAAAAAAAATTACATAATTGCATACTTTTTTAGTTATAAGTTCACAATTAAAAAAATATAAGTCATATACAATTAAATTTAAATATCATTATAAAACATTATATAACCAAAAAAAATATCTCATTAATCGTAATTAAAATATTTTAGTATAATTTTTTTTTTAAATCTTTTATTTCTATTATTAAAAAAAAAAAAAGCCCAACTAGGCCCGACCCGCGGGCCAAAGCTCGAGCCCAGGCCCTAGGCCCTATTATGAATGGGTTTGGGCTTGGGCTTGGGCCTGGGCCCCACATTTTAGCCCATGGGCCGGCCCGGCCCGGCCTGCTAAAAAATCGTGAGCCCACAAAGCCTGAATGGGCCGGCTCGGGCCATTATTACACCCTTATGCACGAGGTAGTGATCTTGAATCACTTCATGTGAGGCACACATGGTGGATTCTATTGTATATACTTATCGCAAAAGGTGCTGATAAGGCTTATGTTTGAAATCTAGAATTGCGCAAGCTGTGGTCATATATATATATATATATTTAAAAATAAAATAAAATAAAAATCGATCACTTATTTATTATGAGATGATAGGATATTGACACTATTATGGTTTGTGTCATAATGATTAGCAGATGATGACGTCAGCAGGCAAGATTGGCTCACTCACACAAACAATCGCCCTTGGCGCTTGGGAGCGAGCAAGGATGAGACTAGTGATTTATTTTTTATTTAGAGCCAAGAAAAGCTTAAATTATCCACTATGTATGTCGTCTTAGTTACAACAAAGATGAGGTCATGTTAAGGACTAAACATGGATGTTAGTACCCACTTTCCATGTTGTGCCTGTTATGATTAGCCAGATGCGAGATCTCATTTGGCACCTGGAAGGTGAGCAAATAGAGAATTCGGGTTAGGCGCTAGAAAGCGACTAGACTAAGATCTGTACGATGTATCGAGTATGACGTCACTCTTTTGGAAGAGTTACTCCACCGTAACATGTATTCATATTACATGTGCTTGGCGACCGAGTAATGAGGTAAGAGAATGGATCATTGTTCCCTCACCGTGTGAGTTTTACGTGTCATTATTGATATGACTTTCATTTATGTACCCTTTTGTAACTTTTGACTATGTCATAAGGTAAGGGGTTGATGTTCTGCTACTTTGGTATGTTGCCTACGGTCATGTATGATTCAGCCTTAAGGGACATCACTGGGAAAGCAGTCAATCCTAAACTAAATGGCATAAGGGCAAAGGGAAGATCATTTAGTATTACACCACTGTTGTATATTCATTGCCGGCAACTCACATCGCTCTGTATGAGAGGCGGATTGAGTGTGAATATATTGCAAGAATTGAGAGATTCAAACATGCTCTTTTGAAGGATTAGAGATGTTTTTTGAACGGTGTAATTAGATAGGTCTAGGGTATATGAGAGACTATTTCTATTCTTTTTGGGTTGATGTCTCTATGCTGGCTCATTTTGAGTTTCTAGTATAGAGCTCCTACATACAAGTGTTTCTCAGCAGTCGCACGATGCATTGGCTACTATGAGATTGTTCATTTTTTTGGGGAGATTGAGATAGAGATGTGGCAGTGTCATGCCAACTCATATGCGAGTGGGAGATGTTAGAAATTGGGCGCCCATGTGGCATGACCCTTTGAACCTTTTGAACCTTATCCAAGTAAGTTTGAATTTGAATTCAAAACTTATTTGGATACCTACTCATGATATCTATATCTATCATATCAACTGATATGGATAGATTGATATATATGGTTATATATAAGATTATATGGTTCAAATATAGATCGATATAATATACGTTATGTGATTTTTACCCATAACCTTTTTTCCCATACTCTCTCTCTAACTCTCTCCCATATGAGACCGATTTAGCCTCTGCACTGTGACTTGTGTGGGTGATACTCATATTGCAGTATCACTCCACTGCTGGGCTCATTGTTCGCATTTTTGAAGCACGTGATTTACCACGAGCTTCTTCACTTCAGGTTCTATCACCTAAGGTATGATCTGATAATATTTTTTCGCTGCATTATGCTTAGTTTTACAATAATTCATTTGCTTTCACTTCATTCGGGGTTACCACTGACAAACAATTAGAGCGTAGAAATAGAGGAATCTATACCTTTCGTGTGCAAGGACAGGTTTATCATTATATCAATCAGCTTTATCCTTCAGATCATAAAACTTCTTACTTACAGCTCTATTTTTTTGACACTAAACATGAAGTTCAGAATAGGATGAGAATTGCAGACAATCTAGATTCGAACATCATTGCTCTTCTAATTGATATTGTCTCTTCAAATCCATATTCTATATTCTTTACAAGTTTAAGTGATGTTTCTAACCTAGACACTCATCATATACTTATCCACTGATCCATCTTTAAATCCCCAAACTTTTAATCCTCCTACTACATCCCAAGTTCTTTGCAATATAGCATGAGAATGATCAAGCTGTTAAGTATAGAGAGCGTGATATCATAGTCCAAAAACATCAAGGTCATTCTGAAAGAATTCATATTATTATGGATGCTATGACCCACTACAATATCCATTACTATTTCCTCTTGGTGAACCTGGATGGCACCAAGGAATAAATAAAAAAAAAACAAAAAAAGACAAAAAAACAAATTTTCAGATGGTCAATTTTTTGTGTTGGCAACAGAAGCTTCCGATGCTGATGATTTATTATCAACAGAAGCTCAAGGTAAAAATAATAAAGAAAAAAGATTACCCTACTCACAACTTATAGTACAACAAGAACTCTAAACTATTTATTTTATTTATTTCAGTTTTTGAAGAGAATTTAAAGAAGAGAAACATGGTTTCAACTCGTGAGTTTTATTGTTTCAAGTTTCAAATTAGGGAAAGCGATAATTCAATTTTACTTCTAGCAGGTCGACTTCTATAACAATTTGTTGTTAACATGTATCTTAAGGTAGAAACTTCAAGGTTGGATTACTTTAGAGTAAATCAGAAAGAAATAAGAACAGATTTGTATCAAGGAATTGTTGATAGTATCATAGCAGGAGAATCTAAAGCTTCTAATATTGATCGAAGAATTATTTTACCATGCTCATTTATAGGTGGTCCAAGAGACCTTCGAAAGCGTTATATTGATGCCATGACTTTAGTGTAACGATTTGGAAAACCTGATATCTTTTTAACCATGACTTGCAATCCAAGTTGGAGTGCAATCCAAGTTGGAGTGAAATCAAAGCAGAATTGTTACCAAATGAAGAGCCACAAAATAGGGGTGAGTGTGGTCCGGATTGGATCGGATTGGGGTAAAACCAAGACCAATCTGTTATTTATGGTTCTTGAAAAATTGGAACCAATCCAATCCGTTTAAATCATGGACCCAATCCGTACCAATCCATTTAAACATGGATTGGATCGGTTTAGGACCACAGATTCACATAAGTAAATAACAAAAAAATATATATATATATAACACTTTAATTTCATAAAAACATAAACATAGCACTATATTAGTTCCACAATAGCAACATCTTTTTCTATAATAGCGACATACTGTTTTAGAATTTAAATAATTATAAGAAAATTGGTTTCACCATAAGTATTTAGACCATTACAAATTAAAACTAAAAACTAACAAACAAAAGTAGTAAAAGAAAATATGATGCAGGTTTAGATTTAAGTTTAGGTTTTATATGGAATAAGAGAAGATACTATAGAGGAGGATGTATAATAAAAATATAGAGCATTTGTATACGGTTCGGATCGGTTCCAATCTGGAACCGTGAGGTTCAATCCGAAACCAATCTGTGGACTACGGATTTTTAATTCTTCAATCTGGAACCGAACCACGGATTCAAAAATCAATCAAACACAGCCGGATTGATTGGGCTGGATCGGATTACATTTCCGATTCCTTGCTCAGCCCTACCACAAAATAGACCTGATCTTCTTGTCTGAGAATTTAGAAGCAAATTTGAACACTTAAAAAATGAAGTTATAAGAAAAAAACTATTTGATCCAATTGCAGCTTTCACATATGTAATCGAATTTCATAAACAAGGCCTTCCTCATGTTCATTTACTTCTTATTCTTCAGCGAGGTCATAAGCTAGATTCTCCAGAAAAATTTGATGATTTCGTATCTGCCGAGTTGTCTAACAAAGAAAAGTTTCCACACTTGTACTCAATGGTTGTCAAATACATGATGCATGATTCTTGTGGTTCTTTGAATTCTAATAATGTTTGTATGAAAAATGGCCCTGTGTAAGAACCATTATCCTAGAGATTTTATTTCAATGACAACCATGAAAGCTAATGGATACCCTAACTATAGGCGGCGCAGTAATATTGAAACAGTTAAAGTTTGAGGACACATGTTGGACAATAAATGGGTTGTTCCCTATAACCCATATCTTCTTGCAAAGTTTGATTGTCACATTAATGTGAAAATTTGCTCTACTATTAAAATTTGTCAAGTACTTGTATAAATACATATACAAGGGTCATGACAAAATAGCATTCCACATAGTAGGCCAACACAGTAATGAAGTGTGACAACCTCACCTTTGTTCTTGATAATACCAGCGATTCTTGCTAAGCTGTGGTGAACATGATTAAATGGATTTGGTGACATCTGGTGATTGATTGAGTGTATTAGTTTAAACGCATTTCTATATGTTTGACTGTTAATTGATCTGTTCATGTTTTAAGTTTGAACTGTAAATTGAAGGCCTTATCGGCAGCCGAATTTGAAATTGATTAATGTTTTATGCTAATTAGAATTTATATGATTTTATGATAGATTTGATTGAAATGTGATTTAGAATGATTAAATTAGATTAAATAATGGTAAATTACATTAGTTGGCTAATTTACCAAAATGCCATAGAAGTGGGCCACTTTGTTAAGTCTTGTTAGAGCTTATGTGTTGCATCATTTTGTTCATTCTTGAGACCAAAACCGATTGAGAGAGGGAGAGTAGGAGGAAAGACTTGAGTTCATCAAATTGGCTTGGAGAATTAGAAGATTTGGAGGATAATTGCACAAATTGAGCTTCCATTCTTGAAATTGAGGACCTAAGGTAGGAGAATCATCTTTTTGAACTTGTATTTAAGTTGTATCTTGCATGTTTCATGGAAGTTTGTTGATTAGAGTCTAGAATTGGTTCAAAATGTTGAATTGAAGCTTAAATCATGCATGCATGTACATGTTCTAGCATTTTGAGGTTGTTTTCATGGAAATTGCTATATGCATGTCCATATCTTGATTATAGTTCATGAATTCATCATGTTTTTGAAAGTTTTGACTCATTTGATTGCGTATTGGAAGCTTTGATTTCAATTGAGCACATGCATGTTACATACACTTTATGTTCTTGAAGTTTATTTGAAATTGTGTTTAATTGACTCACCTTTGGGTTTTGATTTTGCAAATTGATCTTCAAAACATGTCATATTATGAGTTTTAAAGTGTTTTCTAGAAAATTGGCCCAAAGGAATCAAATTTGATGCTTTAAATGTTGAGTTTTGTGCTTGGAGGCAAATCTAGAAATTCCAGATTTTGGATCCACGCTCGAACGTACACTCTGAGTACATACATCTCGCTCGAGCAGGAAAAGTAACGCTCGAGCGTGAAATGCATGTATCCAGTACTTTTCATATGTTTACAGTCCGCTCGAGTGAGGGAATGCACGCTTGAGCAAGGATTTGTGTCTCACGCTCGAGCGGAGGTCGAGCGCCCATCGAGCATGAATTGCATGCATCCAGTACTTTTGCCTATGTTTGCAGTCCGCTCGAGCGAGTAAAGTCCCGCTCGAGCGGAGATCCTTTGTCTGCATGTCTGTTCGAGCGTATCAAGCCACGCTCGAGCGAGACCCCTGTTTTCTGAAAATTTTAAAAAGTGTTTTAAAGTACATCTTTGCATCCTCATTTCATCCTAGGCATTCCTAGGCCTAGCTTAAGGCATCTTAATGAGGATATTGATGTAGAACCACACAGAGTCAAGTTAGGGACTAAGTTGTTGATTCCCAAGTGTGTAACTTAGTGTGTGTTCATTCTGTAACTGTGTAAGGTTAGCATCCGAGGACGCTCATTAGCTACTTATAACCCAGTGCTCTGTGAGTAAAATTGTTGTAAAGATATGTTCAATCATGAATATTTTCTGAATGATCTACTGTACTACTTTCTGAAATGATATTTCTTACTAAATGAATGATGTGCTATTGATGAACTGTACTCGTGGTATCCATAGCAACTTACTGTTACCGTACTGTTACTGTACTGCTACTGTCACAGAGATCTCTGTCGGTTTTCATGTTGGAACCACTATTGTTTACTGTTATGATGGCCATCAACTAACTATTTGGTCTTTTAAGACCTACTGTACTGTTTTGCTATTGGATATACCACTTATAACTGCTATGGTTTCTAAATGACTGATATGACTATTTAATGACTGAAAGGACATTCATTCTTAACCTCTTTACACAGTTGTTATTCACTGGGCTTTAGTTCACTGTTTATATATATATATATATGTAGGTGTCCAGGCATCGGATCGGAGCTAGGAGCATTGGGTTAAACTCCCTTTTTGTTAAGCCAACCAACGTGCCTTACTGCGAGGTTCCAAGTGTGTTCAAGCTCAGGCTCATTCAGGGTGTCTCAGTTCACCCTTCTATTTACATTTTGTATCTTGTATAGACTTGTCTTTGTCTTTGTTGTGGTAGGGATTTGGTCCCTAACCTGAATGCCTGTATATAATGTACGTATATACTGCTTTTGTTCCGAATGTGAATATGTTACAGAAAAGTCTTTTTGCATACAGACTGTCACAACTCATTGGATATCTTTTATTACTATTTTGGCTTCTACTAGCCCCTGTACTCTGTATTACTGTCTTTACTGTTAAGTAGGCCTTCGATAATCACGGATTACTGGCCGGTTACAGTGCTAAACCCATAGAGGCGGGTTTGGGTCGTGACATGAAAATATTGATGAGATCACAATGTTTCAATCTGCAAGATGGATATCTTCTCCAGAAGCAATGTGGAGAATATACAAGTTCCCTTTGAATCAAATTAATCCTGCTGTGATAAGCTTGCAATTACACCTTGAAGATTGCCAAATTGTTAGCTTTCGAAAGACAGATAACTTGCGCTCTTTAGCTAACAATGAATTTCTTTCAAGAACAATGTTGACTGAGTTTTTTGTGATGAATAGAACAAACAAAAAAGGTCAAGAACGAAAATATTTATACAAGGAATTTCCTGAATTCTTTGTTTGGGATGCCCAACATAGAATGTGAAATGAAAGAAAGCAAAGGGAGGTGATTGGAAGGATAATCACTGCAAATCCAAAAGAATGTGAGCGTTACTATTTGCGATTATTATTGAATCATGTACGGTGCCCAACTTCATTCCGTCAATTGAGAACTATTAAAAAAGTGATATATAACTCTTTCAGAGAAGCTGTTCTTCAATATGGTCTATTGGAGGATGATGAAAGTGATGAAAAGTGCTTAGAAGAAGCAAGTACTTTTCAAATGCCTTCTTCATTACGACAATTGTTCGCAACAATACTTGTGTATTGTAGTCCACATGATCCAAAAGCTTTATTCTTAAAATTTGAAAGAACAATGTCGGAGGATCCTTATAGAGAAGGACAATTATCTACAGAACAAATTCGTTCTAGAGTTTTGCAAAATATAAATTCAACTCTTGAATCCATGGGCAAGAACATTGAACAATTTTATCTTTCAGATCTATTGATCCCTTCTGATGAAACTGATGATTGTTGCAAAGATATAAAAGATGAGCGCAATATATTAGTGTCTGAGGTTGATTTGATGTCTGTGTCATTGTTAAACACAAAACAACAACTTGCATATTCTAAAATTGTTAATGCAGTACTTTCTAGAAATCCAGGATATTTATTTATTGATGGACCTGGTAAAACTAGGAAAACCTTTCTATATTGAGCAATCTTAGCTACAATAAGAACGCACAAATTGATCGCTCTCTGGCTGCAACCGAGGAGTTCTTTGCATCACTTTTGCCTAATGGACGCACTACGCACTCACGGTTCAAAATTCCTATAGATGTTGAAAGCAAAATTTGTTGTAATGTCAGCAAATAGAGTGACCTAGCAAAACTTTTGAAACTTGTTGCACTTATAATATAGGATGAAGCATCAATGGCAAGATGACAAAGTATTGAAGCACTTGATGAATTGTTAAAAGATGTCATGGATAGCAATCTTCTATTTGAAGGAAAGGTTGTAGTATTCGGTGGTGACTTTCATCAAGTGTTACCTATTGTGCCAAAAAGCACAAGAAATGAATGCATTAATGCTACGCTTGTTATGTCTTACATTTGGCATTCATTAGAGAAGATCAAATTAACAGAAAATATGTGAGTTATGCATGATCCAGCATTTAGTAATTTTTTTGCTTTCTATAGGAAATAGTATAGAACAACAGATATCTCCTGAAACTATCAGAATCCCTAAAGTAATGCTTTTTCCTTACAATAAAAACATTGATCCACTTCAAAAGCTTATCACTTTTGTCTTTCTAAATTTCAATGATTATAATGAAGATCCACTTTCAATGATGAATCGAGCTATCTTGACTCCAAAAAATGACAATGTAGATCACATCAATGAAATATTGATGGAAGAATTCCCAAGAGATGAACACATGTATAACAGCATTGATGAGACTGTTGATAAAAGTAGCAGAGCCAATATGAAGATTTTCTAAATTCTTTATCTGTTTCAGGATTACCACCGCACAAATTGTTGTTTAAAGAAAACTACACCATTGTTATGCTTCGCAACATAAATCCTTCTAAGGGATTATGTAATGAAACAAGACTCATTTGTCACAAATTTGAAAAACATGTTATTCTCGCTCAAATTGCTGTTGGTAATCGAAAAGGAGATCTCATATTTTTACCTCGAATACATTTGCAACCATCAAATAAAAAATTCTGTCCAGTTGATTTTACTAGATGTCAATTCCCAATCAGGCTATGTTCTGCAATGACAATTAATAAAGCTCAAGGTCAAACTCTAGATACTGTTGGCATCTATTTACCACAACTAGTTTTCTCACATGGCCAATTGTATGTTGCATTATCTTGAGCTACAACTTCCACCAAAGTCAAAGTTTTAACAGATGTATCAGATTCAAACAATGAATTCCCCGATGCCACAAAAAACATTATCTAGCATGAGATTCTATCTTTAGCTCAATGCAATTGATTTTTTTCTTTTGCGTGTTTTTTAGTATGTCCAATTCATATATTTGCAATTTTTACATTATATTTATGTTACTCATTTGACATTATTTTGCTTCTTATTTATTACTCCAACTATATATGTTTTATGTATGCAGGAAATCATGCGCAATCAATTGTTAGCTATCAAAGATATCGATCCATCTACAAAACAATGGACATCAAATGTGATGGTCATTGAAAAATCCTTTCCAAGAACTGGATCAAGTGGAATAATATTTCAAAAGCTGATGTTAATTGATGCAAAGGTATTTTTGCAAAAAATCTCTATTGCAAATATAAAAATATCAAATAGATACTTTCCCTTTGAATTTTTCTATTCTTCTTTTGTATTTTTTTTACCATTATATCACTTCTACTTCTTGCATTTCTACTTCTTTTTTCTTTTCTTTTTTTAACTTAATAAATAGTCTATATTTTATTTATTTTTTCCGATTCAAATATGATTTAGAGTCTTTAAGAACTACATATTAATTATTTCTTACTAACTCTAGAATTATATTAATTATTAAACTCAAACATTGTAGGGATCAAAAAGTACAAGCAACAATCTTTGGTGCAGACATAGACGTTCTTCAAATAACACTTGAAATCTTTTCATCTTATGCAACATCAAATGCACAAGTCAGATCTATTCCAGAACAACATCAAATTGTTGAAAATGAATATCAATGGACAATTCATGGACGAACTCTCATAGAAAAAATCAAAGATGATCAATTAACTATACGAAGTTTGAATTTCAACTTTACTACTCTAACTGCACTTGAAGACAATATCGATTCAATAACATCAGCGAATGTCCACTCAGAAACAACAGCAATACGCAATCATCAACACGACCAAAAGATATAAGTAAAAATTATTTATATTCATTTTCTTCAATAATTTAATACATTACAATACAATTTTATTGACAATTAAATTATATATATTTTTTAATTTAGATGTCTTCCTAGCAATACTACAGGTTGGACCAATACAGATGAAGAAAAATTTCAAAGACCACAAAGATGAGGAGACTCCATTGCAAGAAATCATTGTTATTGATGATCAGTAAGTTGTATCTTCCTCCAAATTTTTTCCCATCATTTTAACTTCAAATGTCTCTATTTGAAATCCATACTTATGTAGACAAATGTTAAATGTTTATGTATTCACCAAATAACTTGTTGTATCTAACAACTCCCTTTTCCTAGATTGAAGCCGACAACTCTAACGCTTTGGGATGAATTCACAAAAAATGAAGGTGTAGCTTTTTCGAAACTCCCAACTCCTTTCCCAATCATAATTGCCATGTGATTAAAGGTGTCCTCATACAATGGTAATTTCTATATTCTTCAACATTTCTTACTTTCATAATTATTATACTACTATCAAACTCCTAACAATCAATTTTATAGGTGTCACACTATCAACAAAATCATCCACAATTTTTATATTGGACCCTCCAATTCCTGAGCAAATTCACTAAAAGCTTGGTAATTACTACTATAATAAACTAGTTTATAATATTGAACTCTTTGTTTTTTGGTTAAATATAATATTCAGGTTTACTTATACTTAATTTACAATTATGATATTCAGGTGCATCAGCCATAGCAATACCATCAAAAAAATTCCTCTTCAGAGAGTCCAACGAATCGCAACAACACAATCTCCACCACCAACTCCATACAAGCTAATTCAACTCAAAAATCTTCCAACATTTGTTAGACAGGTATATTTCATATTATAGTAATTTCATCAAACTCATAACAATAGTAACAATTAGAAACCAATCAAATTAAATTCATTTTTTACCTTACAATAACCCTAATTGTATTCAAGTTAGAAATTAAAATTCATGAAAAACAATAACAATACTCTAATAAAAATTCCTAATTTGAATACAAGTTAAGAGTTCATTTTTTACCTTACGATGATAATTCCAAATTTAAAATTCATATTAATTACAATTTTCAATTTAACTTCCTAGATTACAAGATATTGGGTCAATGCTTGTGCCACTGTCACGAATATAAACCAAAAATTATGCTATGTATGCTGCCCAAACTGCAACAAAAGCACCGCTGTAGAACTAGAAGACTTCTTTCTTTGCAACTTTTGCAAACAACGAGTGCAATCACAACCAAGGTAATAATTAATAATTATCTCTACGATAAAATCTATTCAATTTCATATTATTCAATCCATACTCATAATTTTCTCTAATTTCATATACACTATATTATGCTGAAGTTTAAAGGGTAGATGATAACCTAAGAATGATTACTAAAGGGGAAAAAAAAAAAAAACCAAATCATGACCATCTGAAAAGCCTGACAATAGAGTAATTAGCTAACACCAAAAAACAAGAAACAAAAAAACTATTGACAAACAACTTAAAGTAATTTGTGGAAATATTCTGTATGACAAACAACTAAAAGAAATTAGATTGTATTTCCATAATGGATTTCCAAACAAAAAGAAAAATGCAAGGAAAAAGGAGAAAAAAATTAGCTTATATTCATTCACTTTTTCCCTTTCCCTCCATATATCCTTACCTAAATCCTAAATACAAACAATCTTAAAAGAACAACTGAAAAACAATTTTAAATTAACACTCCTAGCAAAATATTGCACATAAAAAACACTGCTAGCAAAACATGACAAACAAAATCTCAGCAATGGAGAACCTTTCAATATAACAAGAGATACAACATAGTAACTTAAAGTGAAATTCAACTGACCATAAGCAACAGAGATGCTTATCAATCTATCTCCCCATTTGCCAAAATTTTATTATTATATTATTAAAGCTAAAAAAAAAAAGAAGGGTATATAAGCCATAGGAATTTCACCAGAACGTGCAAGTACAATTCAACCTCAAGCTTTTAGTTCAGTTCAAACTCTTATGGTCTATAACTACCCTACAATTTCTTCTTAAAAAGTCAAAATACTCAACGCTAAACTATATTGACTGTTTTCTAAAAACAAATAAACTACCTACAAAAATCAGACAAAATTTACTATGTCACCGATCTACATCAAATGGTACCAAATCCTAGATAGATTAAACATAGCTAAAACGAAATTCTGGGGATGAGTGCATTAGCTTAAGTTAATGAATTTATGAAGTACATTTCCAATACCTTCTATCTGAAAAGAAAAAGGAGGTAATTTAGAAAACACTATAAAGATGACCATTTCCCTTAGCAACCTATTGTGCTTGAGGAATTTATATCCCAAATCATACATCAATGTTGAATCACACACTTATTCATGCTATAATTTTTCTTCCACAATAACAACAGATGCAAATTTGAAATAGATTTAATTGATGAAAGTGGCAAAATCACAGCAACCATTTTTGGTTCTCATGCTGAAAAACTTTTTTCAATCACTGCTGAGGAATTGATGAAGAACACATCAGATGTAAGTTCTACAACACTCTTCATTTTCTACAACTTCATAATATTTACTAATTGATACAATAACGTTTTTCTTAATTCAATAGGATGGACAAACTTCTCTGGAAGTTCTGAAAAAGCTCTCCACAACAAAAAATCATATTTTAGAGTTGTCTGCATATCAATATGATTTTGGTGGCCTATCACAGTGCAAATTTAACATCCTACAATGCATAAAAAATGCATCATTGTGTCACCAAACCCCAAAGACTCAGATTCAGAAACAATCTCTCCACCAGCTTCAAAGAAAGCACATAAAGAACTATTTCCAGCTCAATCAAGTGCATCACTAGATCCAGCAGAATCAGATAATCCGCTTGTCACTTCAGAAGATGCAAAGTGAGAAATCACCATGTTCACTATGACAAAAAACTTAGACTAACTGCAACAACAAAAAAACAAACAGCCTTTTGCTATGTAGTATGAATTATGTTTGGCTTATACAGTTGAACTCCACTAGCTCATAGGATCTTTATCTTCTTTTGTCATGATCTTAATCTCCTTTTGTCATGTAGTTTCTTCTTAAGTTCCAATTATGTCACTTCCATAAATCCATCTTTTTGGATTTAAATGGATTCAATATAAAACTTTAGCTATCTATGTTGTGCTTTTTGAAAACTATTGTTAAATCTTAATCTTATCTTAAAGTTGTACACTTTAACTATACTTTCATCTTCTCATCTATTGAGTTACATGTTTAGTGACATAATGATTTTTCATAGAATATTCCTTTATTAATGCTAATATACTGCTTTTTATAAATACTTATAATATCACATTAACACTCAATTACATAGTTCCTATTATAGTGCCAAATTCACCACTAGCACTGTGATCGTGCAACGCACGATCAGCCCCAAACTAATATATATATATATTTTTTTTTTTTTTGGGGGGGGGTTTCAATGCTAGGACCACTTTATCAAAAACCCTTATAATTGTTTTTCATTTCATTATATTATTATTATTGTTTATTTTTATTTTTATTTTTTGCATTATCTTTACACCAATAATTGGATAAGCTTTTTACATAAAAGCATTTCTAATTTACACGTAAGTGTTTATTTTTGTTACTTGAAAGTAGGGCTGTCAATGGATCGGATTTAACCCGAATCCGATCCGAATCCGATCCGATAATCCGAATCCGTTTACAAAAAATCCGACCCGATAATCCGATAATCCGAATCCGTTTAATCCATTTATTAAATGGATTGAATCTGCAAAAATCCGATCCGATCCGATAACCCGATAATCCGATCCGAGTATTCTCAATTTGAATGAAAAAAAACACAAAATGAAAAAAAATTCAAATTATATAAAATTGTAGCTCAATAAATAAATAAATGGATCGGATCGGATTATCGGATCGGATATCCGAAATCATCGGATTCGGATTCGGATATGTATAATCGGATATTGACTAAACGGATTCGGATCGGATTCGGGTTTGACATAATCGGATCGGATTCGGATTTTGACAGATCCGATCCGAATCCGATCCATTTACAGGCCTACTTGAAAGGTTAAAAAGTAAGTAATTTTCATGGTTAATAATCAGCGAAATACATCAAGTGATAGACAACATTTTTTTTTTATAAAAACACAAAACATTTATGAAATAGTTATTTCCATATATAATAAGGTTAGTAGTACCTTGAGCACAGCTTAATCACATCTTAGGACCTAATCAACAACTAGGCGACCCACACAACAGCCACCAATTTGGTGAGAGGTCCATTTAAAAAAATTGTTCATTTAAACGTGTTCCTCGTTTTGATTTGTCTTTTTACAATTTTGCCCTCGGACCAAAACTTCATATTTCAAAAATCTTAAATCTATAAGACGGTGAACGAACCAATTATTAAATTGTTTAAAATTGACTTGAAAACTTAATGAGTTTTAAAATGTATTTAAATTTGACTTTACATAACGAGTCAATCTTGAATGAGTTTTTAATAAATCAAACATGAGTCAAGTTTGAGTAGTTTGATTTTTATAGTTCAAATAAATTTATTGAGTTGCGTAGGAGGTTGTTCAAACTTGATTTGATAATTTAATAAATATTAAAATATGTTTGATTTTTTTTTTTTTTAATAAAACAAGCCGAACATGAATCAAATTCAAGTAATTTGGTTTTGACAACCCTATCTATGTATGTATGTTGTGATTCATCATTTGTTGAGAGTATCATATAATTAAGTAACATCACATTGTCCTCCAGAAGTACCTAATAATTTTCTTAGATGATGAGGGAACTATGTTAATAAAGATAAAGTTGGAGACCAATAATCTCATGGCATAATAATGGATAGTATGTTACTATTAGAAATTGATTAGAATTTTTTTTTTTTTATCGGCAATTGTTTAGAATATTAGTATTATCAATGCCAGTGAAGCCTAATTTTCCACACTTTAAAAACAAGGAAGCCGCTAAAGTATATCACTATCAAAAATCAAAACCCATAAACTAAACCCCAACTGTCCATCAATCAAGATGTGGATCTCATAATTTTTTTTTATGTTAATATATATTCTCTCAATAATACCATAATAATACTTTATAATTATTATTTCTTTATTAAATTTTATTTATTATTTCATATGTCAATATTGGCAATGAGAATAAAAATGAGTGATGGTGGTGGGATGTTTAAAATCCACACATAAGATGACGTACAAAAATTAAAAGAAAATGTAATCATTTTAACATTATTCAAAAGTTAAAAGAAAATCTAATCATTCTAACATTATTGTTATTAATTTCTATACAACTAATCGTGGAACAAAAATGTTTTGGGATAGAAAGGAGTAATAATGTTTGGATGACTAGAATATCTTATTCTATGTTGTTTATTATGTGATTGCAGTATTATATTAATATAAATATAAGCAGCTAAATCTATTAAAATAAACTCAGGTTGTAATTTAAATAGTTATAAGGGCACTTATGTGTTACTGAGGCGAAATCTTAGTTTCGAATTAATATTGTGTCAGTCTGCTGTAACAATGTAAGTATAATTTTATTAACTTATCATCATCTTATCATGTGGTTCAAAAATAAATAAATAAATATCAAATTAATATAGTGGTAAGATATCATATAAGATTATTGAAAAAGAAAAGTTGAAAAGTCAAAAGTATAAAGCTTTATTACATTTCACATAGACATAGTGAATTTTTTTTTTTATAAATTTGAAAATAGAATTTATGTATTTCTTTTTTAATCTTTTTTTTATTTTGTGTAATGTGGAAAACTATCTATATAACCCTCTTTTGATGCATTTTATTTTTTGTGTCTATCTTAATATTTTCTTAAAATAAATGTTTATTTGCAAATTTAATGAAAATTTTAAAATTGATGTGTATAAAACTAGATATTTTAATATGATTTACGTACAATGACTTCACTAATAATAAAATAATTTAAGAGTAATGTTAAAAACTTTAAAAGTTTTATTAAAATTTCTATCAAATGTCTCATATGAGTGTAAGACTCACATTATGTGGATCTCATGTGGATTCTACACCCATACAAAATACTTGATAAAAATTTTATTAAAAATTTAATATTTCTAATATTTTTGATAATTTAAATACACATAAGTTGGCCACTTCGGACAATTTCTACTCCGCCAGTGGAAAAGGGAGTGCTTTTGAAATAGATAGGACACTGAGAGCACTATCAGGGCAAAACATGTCCTCGACATGAAAGGAATCCCCTCTTCAAAAGCTCTCTTATCATCACTCATGTCCTCATTCAAATCCTCTCTCTCGTCTATTTTTAGATTTGCTTCTCTTCTTTTTTTTTTTCTTTTTTTTTTCATGTAGAAAATAAGATGTTAATAGATTAGTAAGTTAAATTATACCAAAAGAATTGAAACTTTATCAAATCGAACTTTGAATTTCTGATCTCTTACTATCTTCAATTCTAAATTTCTAACTTTTTCTTTATCCCAAAGAACAATTATATGAATCGCTAAATTAACTATTATGTCCGCCCTTTCTCTTTGCCTATATTTCTTTTAGTTTTATCTTTCTTCTATTTATAAAATTCATAAAGAGATAGATATTAATTGAAGATTATGTTTGTTTGGAATCATTAGAGACAATTTGAATTAAATTAGGAGACAGATGGGATTAACCGCTCAAATTTTGTACGATCATCCCTTCCAATTCGATATTTGTTTGTTCGGACTTGTAGTTCAGTCTCAATTATTCACCCCATATGTGGGGCTATTAAATTCTACTCTTCCTTTGATGTAGATAGTCTCTCCCTCCAAATTATCTTCTTCCTATCCTTTAATTATCACAAATAATGATTCAAATCATATCTCATTTTTTATATCGCTCTAACTAAATAATCTCATGGCACATATAATTTCATCCAACAATCTTATAGAAAATTGTGTAGAGCTTGCAGAATTAATTATTCCATATCTCTTGTAATTTAATCTTTCAAAGCAAACATTCTTTTTTATTGATCATATTTAATCCCCGTATAAAATATTTAGTAAAACATTTAATAAAATATATAGAATTTTTGACATTACTCTTTAAAAATTTTAATTTGTAAAAGAAAATGAACCAACCATGCCTATAGTGGATTCCATTGGGGAATAAAACACCGTGTCAAATTCCACCAATCCTTGCTCCTTGTTTGCATGTATCCCTTTCGTCTCTCTTGGATCCACCAATAGTTTTGACCTCTCTCCCTCTCATTTTCTCTTCTCCTTTTTCGTTTTGTTTTTCCTTTATTTTATTTTTTTGATTTGACATTTTATCCTTGTGTCAGAACAAAAGTGGGTCATTATAACTCTTCTCCTACTGCATGGGGCACGTAGATTTGATTGTTAGCAATCATCATGTTAGGTTGGAATAACACTCATAAATTGCATACGACTATACAAATATTTAAACAATTTGACAGAATGGTACTCCAAATTTTGGATATGTATAACTTTTATAATGGAATAAACTCACGTTGCCTATTCTTTTTATTTATTTTTAAACATTTTAATTTATTTCATTTCATATTTTAGTTAAAAAATTAATTCTCAAACCAAGATAAATTTGCAAAAGTTGCAAGTAAAACTCTTCAAGGCATAACACCTTATTAACATTGCTAATTATGCTTCTTATGCCTAATAACTACTAAAAAGTTTAGTAATACAATTTTTTCAATATAATCAAACACATATTTAAACAAGGAGGTGGTACTTATGAGCCCACACATGTGGACTCCACCCTTTACCTCAAATTTGTGATTTTTTTTTTTTTTTTTTTTTTTGGCATGAACGCTTTAACATAGCTGAATATCTTGGTCAAGCAAGCTACAGAGACATAACTGATTAATTAATCACTAATAAAAACATCATTAGGCCCTTAAGATCCTAGTGCAAAAAGCAATATCTTATTCAATACGTGACTACAAGTTATTATCATTATTGCAACGTTACAAATAATAGTGTAAACTCTGATCAACAAAATGATATGAAAAACTTGTTTAATAAATTATTTCTTAAAATTAAATTTGTGTTTTTTTTTTCTCCTTAAAATCACTTTTAAAAAATAATTTTAAAGTGATTTTAAAATTTTATTTTTACACCAAAATAAACAATACAAGAATGGTAAATGTTTTCAAAATTTTGATCATCTTTATTTTTGAAAATACGAAAAGCAAAACTTCAAAAGTAAAAATCATCATGGGGATGTATGGCTAACCTTAATCATTCATTTTGGCACCTTTTGTAATTACTTATGTTTATGTTTAGTTATTAAAGTAAGCGAAAAGCACTTTTAAGATCAAAGTTGGAACCCATTTGTACGACTGCTTCACCCCTTTTAATATGAGGCAAAATCACGGTCTAGTTTTCCGTGTCCACCCTTAAACAAATTGGTCCATACGAAAATTATAGGAGTAATTTCATTTTAGTGTAATTATAGAAAAATATTTTCAAATTAGTAATAGATTTTGTAAATATTAAAAGGTAAAATCATAAAGGTTTTTATGAATATGTAAATAAATTTTGAAAATTTTACATGAAATTTCTCCAAATTATATTATGGATTCACAGTTCTAGTAGTAAAGAAAAATTATGTAAAATTTTAATTTAATTAGATATTATTAGATATATGACTAAATTATATTTTAAATTTAAAAATAGACAGCAACTATATATGAGTTTAAACATAAATTGTTTATTTTACAAAATAAAATGTGAGTTATTCATTTATTTATCAATATTTGATTGAACTAATTTTTACACAAATGGTCTTCACTGTGTAATTTGTGAAATAAATAATTTGAATTATCAATGTGAGTCCATTGTGGAGACTGCAAAATGAAGTATGAATCAGCATGGAGGATACTAGAATGGATAGAAGTCATCTCCAAGTGCATGTGGTGCTCTAAATTAATTTTTAGTGATTAAAAAAATTGATCTTAATATTTTGGTGTTGATTTTGAAGAGAGAACATGACACTTCATGTAATGAATGGTGTGGAGCATTATTACTCCGAGACCATCGAATAATCTCTTTATTTATCACACATCTAATTACCAAATAATTTTATGATGATAAATTTTCAAAACATGATTTACGAACAATATTTTTATATAGAATGTATCACAAAAATAATGTAGCAATGATATTTTAAAAATACAAGTAATTTTCATGAGCTTTTGATTTTAAAATGAGAGGAACTATAGTTGCCACATAATTCTAAATAAAAATTTTATATTTTTGTAATGCTAATCTAATTTTTTTTATCACATTTTTTTTATTATTTTATGTATCAATACAGTATTAGTAACATAACGGGTGGTGAGACAACCCATTAAATTCTTACAATATTAACAAACAATAAGCTAAATAAAATATGATAAAAAATAATTATCTTAACATCATTATTAGGAAAAAGATGGAGACCTCATTTAATTTTATCTACCGTGACATGATAGGTTATGTATCAATTTTTAATTTATCACAAACTCAACTATATAAGGTTCACTCTCTTGTCATATCATTACACTACAAGATATTAGGAACTAAATTTTTTCATTTTTAAAAGTGAAAATTTTATTGTGAAAAATATTAGGAGGCTAATTCTAGCTGTTATGTGACTCATCAAGGGAGGGTGTACCAAAATTTTTTTAAAAAATAAAAAAATCTTTAATAACAATATTTTGAAAATGTCACTAATAAATGCATTTTTAAGAACAAAATAATTTTTTGCCAAAAGGTTTACTTTTTTAGACGAATTTCAATTCCAAACAAATAATAATTCATTAATAAATTTCAAATTTCGTTGCTATGAAATACAACAACGAGACTTTGACAATTAAGATATTTCATCCGTAAAAACTGAGTTTATTCCTAAAATTTTGTCTTTAAAATATTAATTTGTTTAGTTTTGCAAGTAAATTTAAGGATTTAAATTGTGGTATGTAAATCTCAAAGAGTTGATCGAGCAAAAAAAAATTAAGAACAAAATTCATGTTCTCAAGTTCAACTTACTCCAAGGAATCATATAAAATTAACCTAATCGTTAACTTCAGACTTTCAAAATTAACTCAAGTATGCAAAAACTTACCTAAACAATCTATTATAAAAAAAAAATGGTGAATATATCACATTTCAATTATTATTATATCATCATATCATATAGTAGTTGAGAGGAATTTTCCTATCCTTGATGTAAGGGCCAAAATGATGGGTATCCTTTAATTTGAAACAAACACCACCAAACATTCACTATTGTTTTGCTTTTGTAGTTGCTTGTTTAGTACTCGAGCATTGATTAAAGTTCTATTTGTGTGTGTGTGTGTTTTTATTTTAGTTGGGCTGTCTTGTCCTTTTCCAACTTTATAACCCCCCTTTTGAATGCTCAAAATCCCATTTTCTCCCCCATTGTTCCATTTACGTTGCTGTTTTTGAAAAGGGTAATTATGTAAGAAAGTATAACACATTATTTTAATGTTTCATTTATTTTGGTAAAAAATAATTTTTAAACGGCAGGATAGAGGTAGAGGTGCTGGTTTGGGGTGGGCTTGAGGTGGTGGTGGTGGTGGTGGTGGTGGTGGTGATGGTGATGGTGTTGGCAGTGGAATGGTTGAGGTGATGATGGAATTAATAAAATTTTAGTTCTTTTTTTTTTTATGCTTTAAAAATAAAATAAAAAAATATTAAGAAAATTTTAAAAAATTCAGAATTTGACTCTTATGCAAAAATAAAATTTTAATTTTGGAACTTTAAACCCTGATATTTTGATTTTTTTTAAATCTAAATCACCTTTTTTTTTCGTTAAATAAAACTAACGGAAAAATATATTTTAACCATTAAACTCAATTAAAAATGGTATTTTAGATCATTTAATAGTGAAAATACTTTTTTTTTAATCTCAATTTTAACAAAAATAGACAAATGATTTAAATTAAAAACAAATAAAAAGATTAATATTTAAATTTTAAAAATTAAAAACTCGGGAGATTAATCTCTGATTTTTTTTTTAAATAATCTTATTTTTCATTAACCTTAAAAAATGTTTTCAGTTTATTTTTGTTTTCTGCTAACCACACTTGTGATTGCCTCCCGAACAAATCACAATTTCCTTTTGTTTTTTTCCCACCGAGTTGTTTGATCGATGGGCAATCTTTAGTTATGATTTTTCCCAGCCACTGTTTTTTTGTCGAGAAAGTGACAACATGAACACCTTTTTATTTTATGAAATGAGATGACTAAACACATTAGATAAACAACATGGTGGTGACATACAGAATCAAAGTCATCGTGAAGCTAAAAGTGTGTGCTTTTAATTTTGACATCTGTGACATGCACATCTTCTTTATCAAAAAAAGGAATTCAAGCCCCACACACACACACACACACACACACAAAAGCATAAACATGGAAGATTCGTATGAATTTTTACTTATAAATAAAACACTTTATTTCATGAACTCAGAAATAAATCTAGGTAGATCTGAGAAAGGAAAAGAAAAATACAAGAGATATTGAGAAAAAATTAACTTATATTTTATTCATTTTTTTTTTTTTTTAAATTCAAATTCATACTAATTAAAACGCGACCTTAATATCTACATCAAGTGATATTGAAACTTTGTCTCTTCTTTGCTCAATTGTTAGGTGAAAGCAGTCAAATGCAGCAATCTCATCAATTGTTTCAATTAAGCTTTTTGAGAAACAAATATGTGAATTAGATTTATATTTACTGTAATCTACACTAGATTACGTTTCAAGCTACACCATAAATTCTTATGTTGATACTATTTTAGTTAATATCATTCACTAAGATTTTTTACACATGCAAACGTGTGTTACATAAATATGTGTGTAATGTATAAATAAATAAATTAAAAACTTATTTGTGTTAATAACAATTATTATTTTGTGAATTAACTACTAAGTAATCACTATAAGAAGAGTCACCTTTGGCCACTAAATTTTTAGTCACCAAAAGTTCATTTTTAGTCATCAAAAGTCGACTTTTTAGTTTCTCCGACTAAAATTTTTAGTCGCTTTTGCCGCGAATACATGGTCGCCGGAGGTATTGGCGACTGATCCTTTTTTAGACGGCAAAAACCAGATCTTTGGCGATCAAAATTTTAGTCGCCAATAGTGATTTACACTTTTGAAAATCATAAATTTAGCGACTATTCCTTTAGTCGCCAATACTCACTGAATCGCCAACTAAACTGTTTAGTTGCCAAAATAAAGACTTATGGCGACTAATAATTTTAGTCGCCAAAGAGGCTGCCGTGGAAGAAAAAAAAAACCAACTTTTTGCTTTTTTCGAGATCTGCACCACTAACCTGCTCCACATTCTAAACCTTAGCAACACACTCCACTATGCCAGTATAACACCACATGAATATATATGCAATATATATTATTTATATAGTATATTGACCCGTATTAATATAAAACTATATATATAAATATAATTATTTTTATTCAATATAATTTATGTAAAAAATAAATTATTTACTAAAAAAAAATTGAGGCCACTTTTGGCGACTAAATCCATTATTTAGTCGCCAATTCTGTAAGTTTGGGCTACTAATTATTTTTTAGTCACTAAAAAAATAAGTTCCGCCTAAAAATAAACAATTTTGGTGACTAAACTTGTTTTTAGTCACCAAAAACGTCCCCTTTTGGCTACAAAATTGAATTTTAGTCGCCAATTGCCTGTTTTTAGCTACTAAATTTTTTTTAATAGCCAAAAAGCTTCACTTTCAGCGACCAAACTGTTTTTAGTCCCCAAAACATGTATAATCGGCAACCAAACTGTTTTTTAGTCACCAAAACCTATACTTTTGGCTACTAAATTATTTTAGTCTCCAAAAACTGTCACTTTTGGCTACTAAAAAATCTTTAGTCGGTAAAGCACATATAATCGGCGACTAAATTGATTTTTAGTCGCCAATAACTATACATTTAGCTACTAAATTGTTTTAGTCGCCAAAAGTCTTCACTTTTGGCTACTAATTCCATTTTAGTCGCCGAAAATGACACTTTCAGCGACGAAAATAATTTTTTTAGTCGCCATTTCTACATTTTGTTGTAGTGAATTATGAAATATACAAAAATTCACTTGGCATATAAAAAATAAAATCTTAACCAACATGTAAAATATCCCGATGGTAACTTGTAAGACGTCGGGCTTACCTACCAAAAAAAAAAAATGTTTGGCTTGGCCGAGGATAACATATAATTTGACTAAAAATGCCGGTTTGGCTGAGGATGACATATAATTTTACTATCTAGTGCATTTTCAAATCAAACTTGACGTGACTTGGACCGGCTAATGCCCATTCTAGTATCAACTCGTGACTTGGCCCGGTTAATGCCCACCTAGTATCAACTAGTTCCCAATATGTATCAATTCATAATCCATTCACAAGGTGATATGGCTGATTTAGTTATTATAAAAAAAAATTATTATTATTGCAGCTAATCATTTTAAGAGAATTATGATCACAACACCAAATTTTCAATACATATCCCGATGATATTTTCAATACCGTTATGTTACAACCATTATTTATATGTCTCTCAATATTACTATTTAAAAATGTGATTACACTTAATATAATAAATATATATATATAATTTACAGTTGACTGCATATATTCAATTTTTAACCTGCCTTATAGGTATTGGGTTTGGGACTTATCCGGAATTTTTTAGGTATTGGGTTAGGGTTCAAGTGTCAAGGCTATCTATGCACTATTACAATCATCAAAGTAAACAAAAGATATCTTGATTTTTTAAATAATAAATAATTATTCTTAAAATTATATTTATTACTTATTTTTATAAGATAAATGTAATTTAAATATTGTTATTGAAATCTAATCGAATTAATTTTTTATAGAAATATTATCTTTAACAAATACTAAAAATAAACAATTTAAATTAGCTTAAATTGAATGTACAATAGACCTACTAAATCAAATATTCTCTTAAATTGAATTGTGAAAAATTTATAATCAAAATCCAGTTATTTCAACCAAAATGACATGTCATCACATGTTTGGAATCATTTTTTGGTATAATTAGGGGAATATCCTAGGCGGTTAGAAACCGAGGTTGCAGGCAATGTTCCGCAGCTTTTGGATACAGTAGAGTACGCTGCACAAGGTAACAGTGGGGCAAGGCAATACTATCTTAACCGTCAAATCAATGTAGGTAAATAATTTAGTCAGCACAACCAACGGCAGTGATGAATTCTAACAATTATAGAAATTTAGGTATTGAAGCGTGGAGTGGGTGGTCCCATGAGAAGCCCACGTGTGAACGGGCATATTATATTTGATTGGGAGATTTGGAGAGAGATTTAAAAAAAAATGTGTAAAATTAAATAAAATATAGACATATTTTATTCACATTTTACCTATCTTTCTATTTTTCTTTTTAAATTCCTCATCCAAACAAAACATAAATCTTGCACATTTGTATTGGAGCAGGCGTAATGATTAAGCTCGTGAAACTCATCACATGTCATATTTTAATGATTGAAATTGTTTAATATGTACAATTCATCAAGTACATCATTCTTATAAAAAAATTAAATTAATCAAATATCAATAATTTATAGATCAAATTAGATTTTTTTAATTATAAATATAGTTTTAAAAATAAATGGTTAACAAAAACATATTCTAATTATAAAATTATCAATATTTGATTAAAATAAACTTTTATAAAAATAAAATATTCAATAAATTCTATATATTAAATAATTTAATTATTAAAATAACACCCCCAGCCCCAACAAAAACAAAATCTAACAATATCATCTATTCGACAAAATAAACGGCAAGAAGCCTTGTCCGCATTGCATTCATTCCACAGACTTACCCAACGAGTGTGCCGTTATGGCCCTAAATTAAATGACACCCATGTGTGCCATGTCTCATGTCCCCCTCCCCTCTCTCTCTACATCACAGTCGCATCTATTCAGGGGTGTTTGTTTCTATGTATGGGAGAGAAGATTGGATTTTATGTCTAATCCATTATGAGTTTATTATTTTGTTTGAGAATTTATAAGGTGGGTAAAAAGTCCCGTCAAATTATAAATTTCATATATGTTAAACTATTATGTCTGAATATTGTATTTGATTTAAAGATTTGGAGAGAGATTTAAAAAATAAAAAGAAAAAGGTATGTGAAATTATGTTAAATGTAAATATATTTTATTAATATTTTACTTTCATTTTTTCTTTTCGTTTTCAAATTTCTTCTCAAATTTCTCAACCTAACACAGCGTAAAAGGAGGTGGAATTGAAATCTCTTGAGATTAAGTTATAAAATGACACATTTGTCCTCTAAATATTTGATTTCATTAAGTATTGTATTTAATAAAATAAAACAAAATCTCAATTAAAAATTAAAATAAAATAAATTTATTTAATTTTTATTAATGTTTATTTTAAATTTTTGTTGATATTTTATTTAATTTTTATCGGTTTTTTAAAATAAATTTATTTAAAACTTTATTTTAAAAATAACAGATTATTTTATAGATTTTTTTATTTAATTTAAAAAAAATAAAATAAATTTTTATTTAAATAGTTAAAAAAATTAAAATATTAAAGACTATTGCTATTACTTAGTAATAATTGAAAAATGATAAAATACACTATTGAACATTTATCATTTTTCATAATATTCTAATCAAACATTGAATTTAATAAGATATTCATTTCTAGACATCTAATCTCATGAAAAAAACAAATATCAAGTACACATTATTTCTAACCAAATAATCGAGAAACTATATATCTCATGATTAATAGTCTAATAAATTATAATCTCTTTATGCAGTCTGTCTAGATAAACACAACCTCTAAACATTTACTTATTTTAACGGAGCAAATCATTCCTTTCGAGAATTTTATATTAGTTATGTGTTTAAATAAAAGTAAAGGGTTAAGTAATTGTTTGGAGTTTGTTTATTAGTGAATTTTATTTAGATTTCTAGATTCAGTGACGAGACAAACTGAAAAATAAAAAATTCAAAAAGAAAGAAACCCAAAAGGCAAAAATAAACAAAAATAATTTGAATTTTTTTTTGGTTGCTTTTTGGCTTTTAAATTTTTTTTTTAAATTTACTTTTAGATTCGTCACCACAAAGACAAACTGAAAAGGTAAAAAATTTTAACACAATTTTGAGAAAAAAAAAAAGGTTACTTAAAAAAAAAAAAAATCTAAAAAAGAGGTAGCCTATATAGCTCATCCCAACCGGCCTAGGAGAATTGTCTGTTAGTTATATTTTCACAAAAATATTAAAAATTGAAAAAAAAAGTTTGAAAATTTAATTAATTATATTAATAAAATTTACCATTTGTAATTATTTTTTAAATTATACATTTAATAGAAGTTTTCCTTAAATAGATAATAACAAAGAGATGATAGACAAACTATGCCATATCATTGGCCAGACACGTGAATATATAATCTTCCGAACTTATTAAATTATTTTTGCATTTCATGTAAGTAAAATTTGATTGCAATGTTCATACTACATCATCATTAATACCTGATATCACTATCTAATTATAAAATACTACATAGAAAAGTAAATCTCATTATCTAAATGTAACTACCTTATCCAATTTATCCCACTAAGTGACACATATAAATAGTGAAGCAGAATAAACTTACATACTATACTATGATTTGTTTGTTAGCGTCATGGCAATAATTGTTTCACTCAATTTTTTCTCCTCGCATTGAGAGTACATCTCAATAGTTTAAAAAAAATGCTAGACTTATAATTTAAGTTTTTCAATTAACTCACAACAATATGATAAAAGAATTAGGACTTACATGATTTAATTCATGACCAATAAAAAGTCAACATATAATTTTATCATATCATTGTTATTACAATTGTAAATTTTATGTGTTTCAATCTTTAACATGGAAAAAATAATGAGAGTCCGATTTGCTTTTCACCCACCATTGGGATAGTTAATTCGATATATACGAATGTAATTTTTTTTTCTTCTAAATGTATACATAATGTAATGTTATTTGCATGCTTGTATTGTATTTATTTTAGATGAAATTTATCAGGACAAATGAAATACTACCACATTATATTTTTTTTATAAAAATATTATATGTTTGTATTATTAATCATTATGTTTGGGTTTTTTTTTCAAAAATTAAAACTAATTTGACAAAAATTTTAAAAAAAATTAAATTTTTTAAAAATTATTTTACTCCCAAAAGGATAAACCTATGTGAAAGTGAATAATTTTTTTATATTTTTATTTATTTCCCAAATTACAAAAAAAATAAAAAATAGAATCTAAAACCAAACCAAAGAAGACGATTATTTTTTGTTTCTATATTTGTGTCCATTAACGAGAACTAGTAAAGTAGTAAAGCAACTATGGTTATACATGGAGGGAAAAAATTGGATGAAGGGTTGAATTGAAAATAATAATAATAATAATAATAATTAAGTGTTGGAGAAGCAATTTTTTAAATCATATATCAATCGACATATCATATTGTTTTCTAAATACCAACACAAAAATTATAAACCCTACAGTCTAAACTAATAACTATTAAATTAAACACTACATAAATATCCAATAATTTTTGGTTGAATTGTTCTTCCTCAACATTGATTTTTGTTTCTAATGGGACAAGACGACGATGCAATCATATTAAAGTAAATAAATCAATAAGTATCACTTGACCTATGATACTGATGGGCACCCAAGAGGGCCCAGCCCACGGCTTAGGGCATCCAAGAGCGCCCAGCCCACGGCTCACGGCCCAAGTAAACTTAATTCAATCCTGTCCTAGGCCTTTAAGCAATTGCAGTTAAAGCCCAGCAACTTTAAGAGGCCAATGCTGGCCCAAGACCAATGACATGCAAACACTTGTTAAGCAGGGACATAGCTACATAAGCATACAAAGATCCTACAAAATTATTGCACTCACACATCAGCTATTTAATGAGGCCACTGTAGCATTAAATGCAGCAAGACCCCTTATGCCGGAGTATGCAGGATCACCATGAACGATGTTAACTAAGCCATAGACTTTCGGCCAACAAGACAACTTGGAATGGATAAGGAAATGATGAGCAAAGGATATAAGGAAGCCCTCAAGATACGTTAAAGGTTAAGTTTTTCATTCCTTTTGTCTCTCTCTCAAATAAGTATACCCCTACCTAACTTGGTCGTTGGAGAGTCCGTCAAGGGACCCCCTCTCCCATTGGACCTTTTTGCAAGCATACGTTAGAGACACAAAGGCTAGTAGACCCGTTGGAAACGTGGATCAGTCCAACGCGTCCACCATTGGAGTTATTGCATTATTAGTTGGTGCCGTCTGTGGGAACTCACCACTGGTAGGCAATTGTGTTCATTGTCACTGGAGGGAGCTCCCTTATCACCCATCTTCTACAACAGGGTAGATGGTTACGACAAGGTCCATGGCATCACAACACAATGATGGTAACCCTCAAGCCAAGTCCTTTAACCCAAATAACCCACTCCATATTTCGCAAAACTCACCAATGACATCAACTGGCCAACCGAAAAAAATCAAGCCCTGATCAACACTTTGCTCCAGCATGACTTACCTATCCCTCCCTCACCACCACAAATGGCCCCCCTAACCCGGCACAAACCCATAATCACCACCAATTCTCGCCACATGTATCCCAAGGAATATTTCGGCCCTTTGTCCCATAGCTTCAACTGTCGAACCCTAACGACTTGCATGCTCCTCCTCTAGGCTCATAGCCCCACAAGAAGGGACGACCGTTTTTTCACAACCATCCTCCACTGCACCACACTGCCACCTACGAAGGCGAGGCTAACAGCGTTCAACCCACAGTTCATGTTTGTGGGGACAATGCCTCTGTTTAAGACAAAGAATTGCGGGCCATGAAGCTTCAGCTACAAGGGGTCATGCAGAACATGCAGCATAAACCTTCCTCTACCGTTAACTCTCCCTTCACTGCCTCTATCAAGGATAAAGCTCTACCACCTAAGTTCAAAATGCCATCGATTGATACCTTCGATAGTACCACCGATCTGGTCGACCACGTGGAAACGTATCTGACACTTATGATCCTCTACGCCTTCCTAGATGAGATCATGTGTCGCGTTTTTCCCGTCACGTTGAAGAGGTTGGCGCGACTTTGGTTTTGCCAACTTTTTCCCAGACTCCGTCACCTCCTTTCACCAGCTCAGTGAATCTTTCCTAAACCATTTCATCGGTGCACAACTACAACGACACCCGGTGACTCAACTGCTAAATATCTAGCAGATCGAGGGTGTCACGACCCAAACTCGGTACTCAAAGGCTCAGCATCGCAACAAAATAAAAATAAATTTGTAGTCGTAACGCAAGCGGATAAATAAAATAAAATAAAATAAAATAATTAGGTACCGAATGTTTATTGAAAGGAAACAAACATAGTCATTTGGACTTTTATTTTATTCCAGGTGTACAATTAGAGATGTAGACAGTACAAAAGAAGAAGAAGAAGAAGAAGAAGAAGAAGAAGAAAACACTGTAGTTTATCCACCATCTTGATCCTGCTAAGTCTCGTTACCTGAAAGGGGTAACAGCTATAAACACATGGCAAAGTAAGAAATATTATACTGTGAGTATAGGGGCAGAAAATAGCCATGGATAGTTATTTAAGTTAAAACATTAACATAATTTAAGTTGCATAAATAAATTATTAAAATGACAGAAACTGAAATACAGAAATTACTAAATAATTATAACCACGGTACAGAATAGAACAGAACAGTGATCATTGGAGTGACAATCAGAACAACGGTCAATAGATCCATGACAAACAGAAAACCACAAGGTGGCCAAACAAGAGCCAATGGTTTATTTAAGTCCCCCAAGGCGTGAGACTCCTATGGTGGTACTTATAGACAATACTTGTTTGCAAGATCATTGTCAAATATTTTCTAAAATTTAAACAAATATATCCATGGGTTTCAATTTAAGCAAATAGAGTTCAAAAATAATCCACGTAATTGAAACATTAACATAACCATAAAATATAAATTATATAAAATAAATTGTACTAGCTAAAAACATTCGTAAAATATATTATGGTGACTCAAGACATATAGAAAATATATTATGGTAACTCAAGGTATAATATAATTCACTTTTTCTATTATTTTCCACTATTCCTCTTACTTTCTAAGGCTCCCTTAGCGCTGATATGCCACAGGACCAATCCTTTCTAGTATCTCAAGTGGCCCGATGTAACGTGGGTTTAACTTTTCTCATTTTTCAAATCGGATAACCCCTCTCGTTGGTGAGATTTTTAGGAACACATGATCTCGCATTTGAAATTCCAAGTCTCATCTCCGTGTATCTGCATAGCTCTTCTGGCGACTCGGGCAAAGGCGAATTTGTTGTTGGATGAGTTGAATTTTATCGCCATTATTTGCACGATCTCGGCCTAACAGCTTCTTGTCTCCGACTTTTGTCCAACACAGAGGTGATCAACATTTTCTTCCGTATAATGCCTCGGATGGTGCCATTCCAATGCTTGCATGGTAGCTATTATTATAGGCGAACTCTACTAAAGGTAGGTGATCATCCCAATTACCTTTAAGGTCTAGCACGCACATATAATATATCTTCCAAAGTCTGGATTGGTCTTTCAGATTGCCCATCGGTTTGCCAGTGATAAGCTGTGCTAAACTTGAGAGTAGTTTCCAAAGCTTCTTGCAATTTGTTCCAGAAGTGAGACACGAAGTGGGGGTCTCTATCGGATACGATTGAAACTGGGGTGACGTGCAAACGAATGATTTTCTTAATATATATAGTAGCGAACTTAGAAAAGGAGTACATGATTATGATTGATAGAAAATGCGCTAACTTTGTCAATCAATCTATGATAACTTATATTGCATCATTCTTCGAGACTAACTGCGATGGCCCGACCACGAAAATAGGAAGTGGTTGTAACATTCCTGTAGGTCTCTGATGTTTTGCTTTAGCCTGTTGACAACACAGGCATTTGGAGACATGCCTTGCTATGTCTTTCTTCATTCCTGTCCACCAGAAGTGTTCCTTTAGATTATGATACATCTTCGTATTGCCATGGTGGATCGCAAACTTCGAGCTATGAGATTCTACCAATATCTTTTTCTTGAGTTCTGGAAGGTCAGGTACGCATATTTGATTTCAAAATTTTAGCATCCCATTACTCATCGTAAAGTCAAGATCGGGCATGTTTCTTTGATTCTTGTAATTTTTCTTCAAAAGTTGGTCTTCCCATTGGCGGACTTTGATTTCTTCAATCAACTCAGGTTCTACGACTATGTTGGCGAGCAACCCATTGATCTTGCGGGAAACGAAGGTACATGCCAAACTTTTGGTCGTCTTTTGACTTTATGCGTCTGCTACTACGTTAGCTTTGCCGAGGTGGTGATGGATCTTTACATCGTAGTCCTTCATAAATTCTAGCCATCGCCGTGTTTTATATTCCGCCTTTTGTGTAAATAGATTTTTGAGACTTTTGTGATCTGTGTAAATTTCGCAGGTTACTCCGTAGAGATAATGACGCCAGATTTTGAGGGCAAAGGTTACTGTGGCTAATTCTAGATTGTGGGTCGGATAGTTCTTATCATGGGTCTTTAATTGACGTGAGGCATATGTAATGACCTTCCCATTTTGCATAAGAACGCAACACAGACCATTGTATAAGGCATCGCTATAGATTATGAACCCTTCTGTTTCTGCGAGGAGTGCTAGTATTGGAATCGTCACGAGTCTGTTCTTTAATTCTTGGAAGCAACGTTCTTGTGGGCCCACTCAAAGGGTGTGTTCTTCTGAGTCAGCTAGGTCAAGGATAATGCTATCTTTGAGAAATCTTGCACGAAGCACCGGTAATAGCCGGCTAGACCCAAAAAGCTTTGAATCTCGTACACGTTAGTAGATCGTGGCCAATCCACGATTGTTGCAACCTTTTGGGGGTCAATTGAGATGCCATCTTTGTTAATGACATGACCGAGAAAGTGTACACTAGTGATCCAGAATTCGTATTTCTTTAACTTGGCATAAAGCTTGTGATCACGTAGTGTCTGTAGAACTCTTCGCAAGTGGTGCTCATGATCTTCTGGCGATTTGGAGTATATGAGAATGTCGTCAATGAAGACAATAACAAACTCGTCAAGATAGGGTTTGAACACTCGATTCATGAGGTCCATGAAGACCGCTGGAGCATTTGTAACGCCAAATGACATGACGAGAAACTCGTAGTGCCCGTAATGAGTTCTGAAGGTAGTGTTTTCGATGCTTTCTGTTTTGACTTTTAGTTGATAGTAACCAAAACGCAAGTTAATTTTTTAGAATACTTGGGCGCCTTGCAGTTAATCAAACAAGTCGTCAATTCAAGGCAGAGGGAACCAATTCTTGATAGTGACTTTGTTCAATTCCCGATAATCGATGCATAACCTCATCGTGCCATAATTTTTTCTTTACGAATAGTACTGGAGCTCCCCATGGTGAGGTACTTGGTCGAATGAAATTTTTGTCCAGTAGTTCCTAGAGTTGAGTCTTCAACTCTTTTAATTCTGTCATGGACATGCGGTAAAGGGCTTTTGAGATTGGTTGTGTACCAGGTTGGGTTTCAATGGTGAATTCGATTTCTCAGTCAATCGGGGTGCTAGGTAGGTCTTCAGGAAATATATCCGGGAATTCTCGAACCACAAAGATTACATCAAGTGTAGGGGCCTCTTGTTGAGTATTGATTACATAACAGATATAACTATAACAACCTTTTCTTAAAAGCCGTTGGGCTGTCATAAAGGATATAACACATGGAGGGGAAGAGATTCCAGTTCCTTCGAAGACAAACTCAAGTTGGTTTGATAACTAGAGGAAGACCTTTTGGCTTCATTAATCAATAGAGGCATGTTTGGCAGCTAGCCAATCCATTCCTAAGTTCACATCAAAGGTACTAATGCATAAGAGAATTAAGTCTTTGTGTAAGTTTTCACATTTTAAGGATACGATGCAAGATTTGTACACATCAACACTAAGGGCGGAGTTTCTAGACGGAAAAAACACAGATAATATGTATCCTAAGGGTTTGGGTGTTGATGCCAACTTGGTAACAAAGTGTGGTGTAATAAAAGAATGAGTTGAACCAGAGTCAAAAAGAACATGGGCTAAGTGACCACAAACAGAAAGTGTACTTGACACAACATTCTTAGTAACTTTCGAGGTTTCCAAGCACTAGGACAAAGGCTTTTCCTTGGCGTTTTTGGTCCTTCCTCACTCCTCCAGGTACCGCAGGTTTTCGAATTGGTTCAGAGGGGCCGACTGTAGGACTGGTAAGCTTTGGACAATCTCTCAACAAGTGGCCAACTTGGCTATATCTAAAGCATGCTCCTGTATCTCGACGGCATTGTCCCCAATGAGTCCTTCTACAGGTAGAGCAAGTTGGAATGGTACCACCTCTGGGATTTGTAAGACCTTGATTGCTTCAATTGGTTGTGCCCGTATTTACTCTCTTGGGAGGCGCGACACCGGATCTTCTGTTATCTCTTTCCGTAATCACTTCCTCCTTGGGTTCCCGGCGCAAGGCTTTAATCCCTTTTTTTGCAATGTAAGCTCGATCTACCACCGCTGCATAGGTTGGTAGTTTCAAAACCTCCAGTCTGTTCTTGATTTCAGGATCCAATCCTACTTCAAATTTTCTGGCCTTTCGAGCTTCGGTGTGGATGACGTATGTCGCGAATCGAGCCAGTCGCATAAACTTGCTTTCGTATTCGGCCACTATCATGGTTCCTTGCCTTAGATGTATGAATTCTGACGCCTTTTGTTCCCGTAGTGAATCTGGAAAGTATTTTTCATAGAATACTTCCAAGAATCTGGCCCAAGTCACAATATCTTCTTTCTCCAAGGTAAAGAGCCATCATTCTTGTGCATTATCTTTGAAGGTAAATGTGGTGAAAGTCACATTTTGCCTTTCTATGAAAGGTAGTGCGAAATTTTCTCCATATCTCGATCCAAGCTTCTACCACCAATAGGTTTGTACCGCCATGAATATGGTAGGTTTCAAGTCCTAAAACTATTTTATTATAGTTGGTTCTTCTCGCTTCAGTGCAATCCGCTATTAATGTTGGCTTGTAGGGCTCGCAGGAAACTATTAATTGCTCTTTCCATGATTTGCTCCATTGGATTAGTATCGCTGACCGACGATCCGGTTTCATTTCCATCATTAGCCATTACTACAAGGTAAAATGATATAAACGTGACATCACATTGATACAACGTCAAATATAACGTATTAGTTTTACTACCATATTAATATTACCTCATTAATACCACATAAAACATCATATATAGATCATTATTACTATATATAGGGCGCTAGTCCAGTCGTTAAGAGTTAATATCTAATCCTACGGATACAAAAATATAAGGATTAGACTAGTCATTGTCAGCTCCAAAAAAAAATAAAAAAAAGATCAGCAACAGCTCTCGGTCATGCTCCTAGAATAGGTTACTGAGCCCCCACAAACACTGCTCGAAGATCGACGTGGAACAGCCATGGGAACTCCTGTTGTACGATGGACTCAAACTCCCATCCACTGAGCTCAATCCCAAAACAAAGGCTAAACTACTGATTATGTAGACCTAACACCGTGGTCATTTCTCCAAAACTGTCGCCCAGTGAGCCGCACAGGCATCTTTAAGTATATGGTACTGTCAGTGTAATCTATATCGGGGGTCTAGACAATGTACTATGTAGGAGGTATAGTAGTGTAATATGGTCTAAGGTATTATAGCGACCCTAATTTTCTTAAATCATTATTTAGTATTATTATGATTATTATTATCTTATTTTATTTTTGACTTTATTAATTATGTGGATCCATGATAATTTAATGTGATATTTAATTAATTTAACGTGTTATTTAATTATGGATAATTAATTTGAATATTGTTATATTTATATGGTTTAAAAAAATGGATGTTTATATATTGATAAAATATATATCATATTTATATTTATATATATTATATTTATGTTCTATTTTTATAATATAAATATAATAGTCAAATAGGTTTTATGTATTATAAAATAAAATATAATCCTAAGTTAGGTTAAGCATATATAAGTGGCTGATGCTAATATGAAAAAAAAAACACAAAACAAAACAAAACAAAACAAAAAAAAAAGGAAGAGAAAAGTGTCTGCGGCAGCAGAGTGCAAGAGGGAAAGAGATTAATCAAATAATTGAGAAAGAATAGAGAGACGGCGGAAAATGGAAAAAAGAAAAAGGAAGAAAAAGATTAGGATTTTGTTTTGGTGGTTTTATTGGTTCTTTAAATAATTCTTTGATCTTCAAAAAAAATTTGTGAGTATAAAACCTACTTCTCTTAATTTATATTTAATTCGTTGTTTTTATTTATTTATTTTTATTTATTTGGTGTTAGTTTGATTTTGTATTTATATAAAGATGATAGATTGATTTTAATTATTTTGATTAGTTGTGTATGTAAGGTTTAGGGTTTTTAGATGATTGATTGATTTTAATTATTTTATTTAGTTGTGTATGTAAAGTTTAGATTTTTTAGTTGATTGATTAATTTTAATTATTTTGATTAGTTATGTATACTAAATTTAAGATTTTTTTATATAAATTTATTTTATGATTATAATCACATTTATGATTATATAAAATTAAAATTAATTAGAAACTCATAAATAAATTTCATATACTCTACCATGACTCCATGGATTATTATTTTATTTGAGTGTTGGTGAGAAAGAATGTATTAAAAAAAAAAGTGAGGATTATGAGATTTATTTGAATGCCTTAAGTTTGACATTGTTATATTTGTTCTCAAGAGTGAGATATTTTGTATATATATATTGTTGCCTCATTCTCATGAATAAATGAGTACTTTGATTACGCGCGTACGTATATGCTAACCATCCGGAGAGTGTGAGTCAAACTCGGGACGATATCCCCGTGCTAGTATGGCTTCGGAACAGTGTTAGGTATACGGGAGGCACATGGGATATATGTGTAGGTTGGAAGTGGAGGGCCGAAGTGGTGGAGTTAAGGTACAAAGAATTTAATTATAAATTTATTGTATAATGTGAATTGTATTGATTTGTACATCTTGAAAAATAGTAAACGATCTCGATAAATTATGAAATTTGAGAAGAGGCATGTATACATGATTCTAGACAACTTTTGTGTTTTAACTTTTTATTAAAAAGATCGATTAGAACTTATAATCGAATGATCTTAAATATTATAATTTTGATTCATTTTAGCAATGTAGATTTTAGAGACTGTTTTAACCCACAATACGAGCTCATTTTTATTGGTTTCGCATGAAATGAAGTAAAACATTATTCTGCACACTTTTTGTGTTTTGAACTTTTCTCAAAAAAATCATCTTAGGGCAGTTTTGTTCGTTTTCAATTTCAGATTTTTCGGTTGAAATCCATCTAGATTCTTCTATCAAGTTTTTTTCTCAACCTGTTCAGTTTTCTACTAAATTCACTTATGCTGTCTTTTAGGAAATTTCATTCTGTACAACTTTTGTTCTTTGAGTTTTGGTCAATTCGAATTATTTAAGCATGAAACGGTGCATTTTTATACTTCTTTAGCAAGTTACTTATGATTAAATTATACTAACTTTATTTTGCAGAATGGTGGGTCTTACTAACTTTTTATGCAAGGCTGACCCACCATATTTTTATTTCTATTTTGTTTATTTCATATTCAATTTATATTTTGTTGTGTACGGATAAGAAACTAAATGTCACCGTATCTCGGGAAACTATCCATTTGTCTCGGTGCGGATGGAACTACTCGTCTTGTCTTGTAATAAGAATTAAATGTATTTTTGTTTGTGTCTGGTAGACACGTGGGTGTTAAATCTTGTACTCATATCAGTATACTTGTATACTGACTCATTTTGTCTCTTAGCAACTCGGGTGTGTTCTGTCTGAGCGCAGCCGAGCCTACTTTGCAAGATTAGTTGGGGCTACGGTGATGACGTGGAATTACTATAGTGTTAGACTTGTCGTTTGAACTTCTTTTGTTTTCTTGAGTTTAGGGTTGATATTAGTTTATGTATTTATTATTTTTTTTAATGACTTTAGTATTGGAATAATTTCGCATGGTTTGTAACCGTATATTATTTAAGTTGTTTTGACTGGTTGTTGCTACCTGAATGTTGAGGTATTGGTTAGTTATGAAATTATGATGGATGGTTTGGTTGGCATTTAGTTTTTTTTTTTTTTTTTTTTTTTTTTCACCCCTAAGATTTGGATGATGGAATATTCTTGGGGTTAGTCCTAATTTAATATTTAATTGTCCGAATTTTGGGGCGGATCGTATATATTCTCTTCTCTTGGCAAAGCTTGGGGTATGGGAGCAACTAAGAAATTTGATGTACCAATCCGACGACGGCGCCAAATTTCAATGTATCTCTCTTGGGTGCTAGCTCGGCTAAGTCTCCAAAACAAGTAGTCCTCGCCGTGGTCGGCTCAAGAATATACCGCCTCCCATGAGTCGGTCAAGGTCGTAGGTCTGGTTCGATGGTGCTCGAGTCCCCTATCCCTCCCAATAAGTTAGGCAGATGCGCTCCCTAGGACTCGAACCAAATCAATTCTTCCTGGTATGCCATGTCCTACAACATAGGAAAACTTAGCCTACCCAATATTTATTTAAATCATGTTAGACACAATATTTTATTTATTTATTTTATATTATAACAATATATATATATATATATATATAATTAAACAATTATGATGTTGGACAAAATATATATTTGCATTAATAGACACTCAGGGTTTTTTTTTTTTTTTTTTTTTTTTTTTTGAAAAAAAAAATTCAATTCAAATAATGTAAATTTCAAATAATGTGTAAATCTTTAGAGAAAAAAAGTCATTGCTCTGATACCACTTTTGTCACGACCCAAACCTGGTACCCAAAGGCTCAACATCGTAACAAGATAAAAATAAAATAATTTTGATAATTTTGTAGTCGTAGCGCAAGCGGATAAATTAAATAAATTAAAATAAAATAATTGTGTACCGAATGTTTATTAAAAGGAAACAAATATAGTCATTTGGGCTTTTATTTTATTGGAGGTGTCCAATTAGAAATGTAGACAGTAAAAATAAAAAAAAAATAAAAAAACTGTAGTTTATCCCCTATCTTGATCCTGCTAAATCTCATCACCTGAAAGGAGTAACAGCTATAAATAGATGGCAGAGTGAGAAATATTATACTGTGAGTATAAGGGCACAAAATAACCATGGATAGTTATTTAAGTTAAAACATTAACATAATTTAAGTTGTATAAATAAATTATTAAAATGGCAGAAACTAAAATACAGAAATTATGTAAATAATTATAACCACTTATACGTAATGTATCGATAACACGGTCCACTGGAGTGACAACCAAAACAAGAATCAATGGATCCATGACAAATAGAGGACCACAAGATAGTCAAACAGGGGCCAATGGTTTATTTAAATCCCCCAAGGCGTGAAACTTCTGTGGTGGTACTTATAGACAATACTTGTTTACAAGATCATTATCAAATATTTTCTAAAATTTAAACAAACGTATCCATGGGTTTCAATTTAAGCAAATAGAGTTCAAAAATAATCCACGTAATTGAAACATTAACATAACCATAAAACATAAATTATATAAAATAAATTGTGGTAACTAAAAACATTCGTAAAATATATTATAGTAACTCAAGACATATAGATAATATATTATGGTAACTCAAGGTATAATATAACTCACTTTTTCTATTATTTTCCACTCTTCCTCTTACTTTCTGAGGCTCCCTTAGCCGTTGCCTCCTTTTATTCTTTATCTCTTTTTATTGCTACTTCTACACTTCCTAAACAATACCTATTTATAGACTCCAAAACTTGCCTATTATTCTAAGTGCTTAGGCCAATGGCTGTCACATTGCTTCTCATTCTAATTTCCTAGATGTGGGTATTTGCCTCGCATTTGGCTTTCAATTTGCTATGTCGCTTCTTCGATACGATGGTTTCTCCATAAGATTTTTACAAGAGGAATAGTCTTATTTTGAAGAACTTGATCACAACGATTGAGAATCTATACAGGTTGCTTTTCGTAAGAGAGATCTTCTTGAACTTCCAAGTATGCTCTGGATCTCGAAGATACCGTCGAAGCATCAAAACGTGAAACACATTATGGACATTCGACAGTTCAGGTGGAAGCGCAAGGCGATATGTCACAGGACCAATCCTTTCTAGTATCTCGAATGGCCTAATGTAACATGGGTTTAACTGTGACGACCCAAACCTGCCCCTGTAGGTTTAGCGTCGTAACTAGTCAGTAATCCTTGGATTACCAAAGGCCTCTTAACAGAATAACATATAGTTAGGGGCTATGTAGACGCCCCTAACGCCCCAAGAGGATGAGTCCTGCTCTGCTCATTTTGGGCTCACTACGCTTCGGACTCAAATTGTCACTGTTCTCAATCTGAACCAAAGAGTCCAAATCTGGCAAATCATTTTGAGAAAACAGATTTTTGAAAGAAGTGTCAAACATGGACTGTTTTGCCAGATACAGAGTCGCCACCTAAATATTTTATTTTGGGAAAGTTAGGAAACCCCGACTGCTGCTCAAGGCCATGTGTCCATCATCACCAAAGTTGCCTCGCTTGGGAACTTGGGTACGATTAGAAGGTCACTTGAGCACTCGCCGCCGATCAAAGATCGACCTCTACTAACCATGATATCTAGTTTTGAAAACATTACGCGCTCTTATTCCAGCTTATTAGCCTAGATTTACTACGTGATGCGCACAACATACAAGTATAGATCGGATCGCTCAATTGGAACAAAACATTTCACGCTTGTTTTTGAAAGATGGTTTGCTACTCAAGTAGGTTTAAAATGCGATTTTGCCACCCTCAGGTGGGCTTAGAAAAGATGATTTTGCCACTATCTAGTGGGCTTAAAACTCACAGTCAATGCATTGTTCTAATCCAAATAACCCAACCTTCACCCACAGGCATTCAGGCAATTATATCACATAAGCAAATAGCCTCATGGTAAGCATGCTATCATGGCAGTCACTCACACACGTGCAAGAATGCTAAAGCGTAAAAACTTACCGAGTACTCCAAGCCAAAATAGAAATTATGTTAGAAATCCATGCATGATCCTAACTATACAGAAATGCCTAATGCAACACATGCAGGAATGCAACTAAGATAGGCTCGGCTATTCTAAACATGGCATATGGAATGCTACAGCTAACAAATATTCAACTTGGAATTGAAATACAATACAGTGAGTTATGATGCGCCGAGCCCGGTGCATACAAAACAGATGAATGAATGCAAACATGCTATCATACTGTATGCTAATTGAAACATGCCTTATTCTAACCATCATAAGCTGGTAAATAAAAGGGAGAAAGACGTGGGGTTGGAAGACATACATCACACGCACGCACCCTTATTACAATTGTGCCTCACTCGTGGTCCGAATAAATAAGACAGTCCCAAATGAATAATTACAGTCTGAATAAGTACAAAACCCTAATTAATTAACAAATGAACTAGGAAAACAGTAAATTGGTATACAAGCCCATGGACCGCCTCAACTCTGTTCCGAATGATGCATGCTTGAGTTGCCTTGCGCGAAAATCAATTGCGATGCCCCAATTAGCCTCTGTTTACAATTAAGCCCGGAATATTGCACAAAGCTCCAAAAGACTGCCGGTTTCTGATTTGCTGCAACAGAGAGCAAGAAAGGGGCATGACAATGTATTTTTACATATGTATGCTTACCTCGATCCTCGTGCCATCAATCACGCATCTCGATACATGATAGTCGAGGAGTCAAATTGCACGACTTAATATGAAATGAATGCACATGAAAACACCACAAGACCGAGACTCCATCATGGATAATCCGGAGTGTCGGTGACCGGGAATTGAGACACGTTCCGTCACGCGAAGTACGAAACCTCCCTCGTTTCCCGTGCTTGGGCTAACTCCTATCCCAAACACAATGCAATATGCATGATATGCATAAATGCAATCCTAACATGCAACCTAGCATACGCAATGCTATAAGATGGCATACACAATGCACGATGTAGCAAGGCATACACAATACTTTAACATACAACCTAACATACACAATGCTATGAATTGAAATGACATACACAATGCATAATGGACTTACACCAACATGAGTGGACCTCAGCCACACTCACATCAGCGGCCATAAGATGAAAATGAGACTATCGAAATGCGTGCATATATGCACGCAAACCAAGGACCGATCCTAAGGCATCAAATGCCACTCTAACAAGGCATGGCAAGGCATGAAACATGGCATTCAAGCACGCAAATTCCAGCACTAAATCATGATACAAAATGATCCCGAATCATGGATATATGTCATACAATGCATGGAAACTACACATATATTGACTTGTAGCTATACAAAGCATGCATTATTTGACTATGAAGTACAAAGACAGAGCCAAGGCAGTCCTAAAACATGAACATTTCTAGTTCAAAGCATGACCAAAAGATGCTAGCATGATGGACTAAAATAGCATGCAACTTTGACTAGCAAACATGGTTTACATGGCATATGCATGAAGCGATGAGAACTCATCAAACCAAAGAAAATCAATGAACAAAATATACCCAAATAATCATGAAATGCACCAACATGTGTAAAAATGGTGAACTCCTTTAGAGGGCCATACAAGGGGTTATACACATACAAGATAGACATGAAGCATAGAAAAACCATCCCTGGAAATGAGTTATGGGGGTCTTAAAACTCACTGAAAAGTGATAGAAACAAAGCTTGTAAGCTTGCAAATAGAGGGTCCTTTGGGAGGCCAAAAAGGCCACCAAAAAAGTGACCCCCCTCTCATTTTGGCCTTCAGGAACACACCTGCCATCAAAATCCAATCGGATTTCAAGGCTAAGAGGCCAAACCATGGCCAATGCAAGTGTTCTAATGCATAGCCCTAATCATGAAGAGATGAAGCATACATAGAGGGAAGATGACTCCAAATAGAGAATAGACCTAATCAAACATGAAGATGATGTCAAAAAAATACTTTTTTCAGTTTAGGTCGAGGTCCAAAAAGGCTCACAAATAAGGCTAATGTATCATGCAAAAACAGCTCTAAAAGAGAGATTGGACAAACATGGCAGTAAAAGGCCTCAAACAGCCAAGTGCCCTTCAGCAAAGTTGAAGAGGGGCTCAAAATAAATACTTTACAGTTTATGGAAAATCTGGAATATGCTCACAAGTAAGGCTACAATATGATGCAAACATGGCCCTAAAAGAGAGATAAAGGGTAAGGGGAAGTAGATGGCCTCAAACAGTAAAGAGCCCTTTAACAAAGTTGAAGAGAGGCTTAAAATAAGACACTTTACAGTTTTTCTAGAAGCCCAAAAATGCTTGCAAGCAAGGCTAATATATTATGCAAGATAAGCCTTAAAAGAGGGATAGCGCACAAAGGGTGAGTATAAGACCTCAAACAGAGAAAAGTCCTTGATCAAACATGAACATGAGCTCAAAATAAGACTATTTTCAGTTCAGGTCAAAGCCCAAAAATGCTTGCAAGTATAGCTTATAGATGAAGCAAAAAAATGCAAGTTTAAGGGAAATAGGTGCTTACCCTTGAAGAGCAGCAAATCAGGAGCTTTTGGTCTAAAATTCTGAGCTTTCAACCTCTTCAAATAGCCTCCAAGGTGCTGGAATAAGTGATGGAGGTGGTAGGCTATGAGGTGTAGGGTAAATATGCAAGACAAAAGGTGTTTGGAGGCTTGAAGTATAGATATAGGAGGTGTATGTATAAATGCCCTAGCTGGTTTTTCTAACCCTTAGAAATGGAGGTGGGGGGTTAGTTATATAGAGGGAGAGGAGTGAAAGAAAAGGGGGGGGAAAACAATTCAAATCTCCCCCCAAAAAGACAGACCCTCGGGCAGGGGGTCTTGTGCAAAACAGCTAGCACAGTTAGAATGCACCAAGAGGGACAAACTTGGCCGGCCAGGTGCCAAAGGTTCAGGTGGCCGGCCGGCCACCTCCCCTAGCTGGCCGGCCAGGGGTCAAAGAGGTCAAGCAGAATTGCTGGCCAGCCACCCTAGAAAGGTGGCCTCCCAGGTGAGTGCAACATAGCTATGTGGAGAAAAACTAGAAAATGTAACCTATGAAAGAGAAAAACCAACTTTTTAGAGAGGTTCAAAAGGGACAAGGACAATTACTGGCCGGCCTACCCATATTGGTGGCCTCCCAGGTGTGTACAACACAATGGTGTGGTGGAAAGTCAGAAAAAGTGGCCCAAAAATGGGAAAAATCAACTTTCTAGTGAAGAAAATGGGCAATGAAGAGCGATGAAGGAATAAAGCTAGTTTTTCAGAAAAATTTCTAGCCTCCCACCTTCCTACAACCTTCCTAACAATGAAAATAAGGTCTCCACCAAAAATGAACCCAAACCGATGCAAAACGAAGGTTCGAGGGCCAAAACGCTGCCCGAGGCCCCAAAACAAATGTTAGGCACCGGAAGTGGCGTTCGATCACGAAGTCAGTCTCTCGGACCACAGTGTCCCTCAAGAGGGAGGAAACAAGGTGTGTGCCAAAAACCGGAGCAAACGGAGGTGGTTAAGCGGTCCCGAACCGAGGCACACGGTCGACGGCTCTGAAAACCGGGAATCGGGCTCCAAACGGGAAAAATGACCTACGACCATGAAATGTAGCCTACGGCCACTGAGAGATGATCTACGAGACCTCTCCCTCCCTTCGCGAAGAGAAAATAAAGAAAACAAGGCCTGGTTCGCAAACCGAGGCAAAGCACAAAAGAGTCCGGAAGTCCGGAGGCAAGGCGCGCGGCCGAGATTCCGCAACTTCAGAATGAGCACAATATGCAACATCACCGAGCGCTCAGTTGGTGATGTCTGAGTCTTAAGATTGGTCAAAAATGGGGTGTCTACAGGCTGCGAAAGCAAATATATAAAATATTAGTTGTCCATTAAGCTGTGACGACATATATGAGGCAGATAATTTAAATAGCTTTTATAAACTAGCAAGGGGCGTCAAAAATTCAGTATTTACACATCACCCATGAACGATAATCAAAAATCTTGCTCATAATTCAAAGAAACAAAGTCTAGTACATTCACAAAAACAACAACTAAACTTGACCTAATCCTAACTTCCTGGAGGCACAAAGGTTGGCTGACAAAAACTGAAACGCCAGGTCCTCAACTCTGAGTCTAGTCATGTGCCTGATCACCTACATACATAATATAAATAGCGAGCGGAAGCCCAGTGACTAATAACGAAGTAAAGGATTTAATGAATGAAGTCCATACCAGATTCAGAAATCATAATTCAGGTTTATAAACAAATTCATATTCATATTCTTGTTCAACTCAAACACAGTAGTCAGAGTTCATGCTTAATTATACGTGGTACATCTATTAGCGCTAACAGAGCAGATACAGAATAGATGCAGAACATATGGTGGTTATAAGTAACCAATTCCATAAAGGAACCTCCGGATCCGAGTAACAGATGACAGATATATTGAGCTCTCCGGTACGGGTAACAAAGTGCAGACATATTAAGTTCCATACTGAAACCTCCGATACCGGGTAACAGCTAATAGATATCACATGATGCTAAGGATGCCACGAATACATTGTCAAAAATTAGACAATAATTCCTTATACATAACATATCATTTCAGAAAACATATCTTAATTCATCATACAGAAAATAAATAAAGTTGAACATAGCTTTACTAAGTTATTACTCACAGTTGGCTTTAGGTGTAGACAGACAAAGCAGACTAATCAAACGGTTTACGATACATGACCTATATTAACACATAACAAATACACATTTGAAACACACGTTGGAAAACATCTAACTCATTACGTTCTTGTTCTTAGTGTGTTTCTTTATTGACCCTCATTATTATGCCTTAATCTTGGCCTGGGAGTGCTAAGGATGGAATGAGGATGCAAAAATGCATTGGAAAACACTTGGTCAAATTTTTGAAAACATGGTCCCCACTCGAGCGTGGCTTTCCTCGCTTGAACAGACATGCAAAATATGAAGGTTCGCTCGAGCGTGATTTCTTTTGCTCGAGCGGTCTGTAAACTTTGAAAAAGTACTAGTTGCTTGTTCTTTACGCTCGACAGATGCTCGATCTCCGCTCGAGCGTGAGACTCAGACCCGCGCTCGAGCATGACTCCTGTCACTGAGCTGTTGCAAAACACAAGAACTTCGAGGGCTTGCAATTCATGCTCGAAAGCATGCTTCAGTCGCCGAGCGGAAGTACACGACTCGAGTGGTCGCCGAGCTGGGTTCCTACGCTCAAGCCGCAGATACAAATTATGAAATTTCCATTTGATCTCCAAGTTCAAAACTCAATTTCAATGCTGGAATTCATGTTCTTTTGGGCCAAAAACTTAAGGAAACTTATGTAACTTGGAAAAACTTTGTGAATTTAAGATCATTTCACAAAATCAAGGTTCCAAATCAACTTAGAATTTCAAGGACATAGCATGTATAGATTTATCTTGGCTTCAACACTTTCAATACATTAGCTATTGAGGTAAATTGGTGTGAAACTTCATGAATCATCAAAACAAAGACAAGATGAACACATGCATGTGGAAGTTCTTTGATATCAAACTCAAAACTTCATGAATTATGCATGCATGCAATGACTCTTCTTAAATTCCTTAATTTCAGCTCAATTCTCATGTTTAGCCATCTTAACTTCTTGAACTCTCTCACAAATGTCTGGAATACAAAGATTAGGGACAAGATTCTCACCTAGAGTCTTCAATTCTATAAGGTTAGTGATGCTCTTAAGAAATTCTCCAATCTCCTAGCAATTTCCTTCCTAATCTCAAGGTTTGATCTTAAACTCCCTTGGTTCCTTCCTCTCTCACGTTTTTGCTCTCAAGGAAGTGAAATGAAAGTATGAAAATGTAATCTAGATCCTACTTTTGCCTTATAAAGGCTCAATTAAGAAAGCTTAATTAAACTTGGTTCAAACTAATCAAATGAGCACTCATTATTCTAATTTAATTCATTCTGAATTGAATTTTAATTTAACCTATCATAAAATTCTAAAAATTCCATATAGCACATATATCAAGCTAATTTCATAATCGGATGCCGATAAGGTCTTCGATTCACAAAATGTAACAGAAATTTCAAATAGATATTCCTACAACGAACAGATAAAACACAAATAACGCAACACATGTGCAATTTATTCAAAATCTGAGCTTAATAACTTATTAGGCATATTAAATCATGGTTTATCGTTAATCATGAGTTAGGGTCGTTATATTAACTTTCCTCGTTTTCCAAATCGGATAACCCCTCTCGTTAGTGAGATTTTTAGGAACACATAATCTCTCATTTGAAATTCCAAGTCCCGTTTCCATGTATTTGCATAGCTCTCCTGGCAACTCTGGGCAGTGCGAATTCGTTGTTGGATGAGTTGAATTTTATCGCTCGTTGTTTGCACGATCTCGAGGCCTAACAGTTTCCTATCTCCGACTTTTGTCCAACACAGAGGTGATCAACATTTTCTTCCGTATAATGCCTCGTATGATGCCATTCCAATGCTTGCATGGTAGCTATTATTATAGGTGAACTCCACCAAAGGGAGGTGATCATCCCAATTACCTTTGAGGTCTAGCACACACACACGTGACATATCTTCCAAAGTCTGGATTGTTCTTTCAGATTGTCCATCGGTTTGCGGGTGATAAGCCGTGCTAAACTTCAGACTAGTTCATAAAGCTTCTTGCAATTTGTTCCAAAAGTGAGACACAAAGCGGGGGTCTCTATCGGATACGATTAAAATTGGGATGCCGTGCAAACGAATGATTTCCTTAATGTATATAGTGGCGAACTTAGAAATGGAGTACATGATTCTGATTGGTAGAAAATGCATTGAATTCGTCAATCGATCTACGATAACCAATATTGCATCATTCTTCGAGACTGACTACAGTAGCCCGACTACGAAGTCCATAGTAGTAATGTGCTCCCATTTCCATTCAGGAATAGGGAGTGGTTGTAACATTTATACAGGTCTCTGATTTTCTGTTTTAATCTGTTGACAACGCAGGCATTTGGAAGCATGGGTCCACCAGAAGTGTTCCTTATCTATGGAGCAAGTCTTGCACCAAATCCAGCGTGACTATAACCTCAAGTGGCCCAAACCATCAAAGTCCCCCTCCACCTGACGGGACCAATCCAAATATTGCCACTTCCATCGTGACCACGACCATACCACTGAAGAGTGTGTCAACCTTAAGGACCAGGTCGAGGATTTGATTAGCCAGGGACACCTCAACCGGTTCACCACAACCCGTCCTCACCAAAGACCTAGGACAAACCCCCTAAGGTACAACGACCGCCACACTCCTCCCAAACAGCTCGCACCACTTGGACAACGTGTTGATCGAGCTTCACCACAACCCCGAACACAAAGTGGTCCTGTCCCCCTCGTTGGAGAAATCAAAGTCATCACCGAGGGGCTCGTTTACGATTGACCATCTTGATCGGTGCAGAGAGCCAAGCTCATAAAAATTAGGCAAGGCTCCGATATGAAGTGGCAATGCTAGACCTCCCATATAAACAACCCAAGTAATAGATCGAGCGAATCACCTTCATAGAGGTAGATTGCATAGGCTCACATCCCCATGACGACCTCCCCGGTCATTTATGCCCTCTTATCAAACTACAAAGTCAGACGAGTACTTGTTAACAATGGTAGCTCCTCAAACATTATCTTCCTCAACGCCTACCACCACTTCAATTTCGTTGGTAAGAAAAGTTGTCACCTCTATAAACCCTCGTCGGTTTCATCAAGATCGGTGACGTTTATAAGCTCCATCGACTCCCGATCACCATCGGTGAATACCCACGACAACCATAAAACTACTCACTTTCTCGCCGACCGCCTTCCGCCTACAACATCATACTTGGTCGCACAGCTCTCAACACCCTCCAAGCCGTAACCTCCACGTACCATTTGGCCATGAAATTTTTTACTGATAAGGGGGTCGACACAGTGAGGGGTGAACAGACGGTGGCCAAAGAATGCTATGTCACTTTATTAAAGGAGGTTAGAATGAAAGAGACCATGATCATAGAAGGCCTTGACGTCAGAGATGAAGATGAGCTAATCAAAAGGGAACCAGTAGAAGAACTAGTTGAAATATCTATTGACTGCACCGACCATATAAAGATGGCTAAAATTGGCAGCTAGCTACCCCCCAGGCCAAGACCAACCTTGTAACCCTTTTAACCGAACATAACAATGTCTTTGCTTGGACTCACTCGCATATGTCAAGTATTGACCCTTCCCTTATTACTCCACCGCAAGATCGAGCCCCACTCGCCCTTCCAACGACAGCCAAGATTTTCCATCCAGAGCAACAATCTCATCATTACCGAGGCATAAGCCGTTGAAAGCCTAGTTCATTAGAAATGTAGACCATCCCAAATGGCTATCTAATGTGGTCTTGGTCCAGAAAACAATGGCAAGTGGAGACTTTGTGTCAACTATCCAACCTCAACCGAGCCCGCTAAGGATAACTATCCATTACCCAGATCGATTTATTGGTTGACGAACGTCGAACACCGATGTTTAGTTTCATGGACCCTTTCCGCTATAATCAGATCTTATTGCATGAAATACTAGAGCACACCTTTTCATTACCGACAGAGGAACTTATTGTAGACACCCCATTTTTGACCCAATCTTTAAGATTCCGTGACGCCAATCGATTGAAATACTTATGGATGTTGCACATTGTGCTCGCTCGTAAGCCGTGTCTCGTGAGACGCTGGGCCACGGCGCCTACCTCCGGACCAATCCTCTTCCAGGCTCCTTGCCTCGGGTTGCCATAACCAGACTTTGCTTATTTTTTCCCTGAGGTGAGGAGGTCCCAGAGACCATCTCTCAAAGGGTCGAGGGCTACATTTTTCATTTTGCCCATTTCAAAGCTGCTTCGGTTTCAGAGTCGTTGTGCCAGTTGCCTCGGGCCGACCACCCAACCATCTCCGATTCTCCAGCTTTACACAGCCAAGGCATCTCATTTACTCCCTTCGAGGGACACTGGGTCTTAGATACCCACTGTGAGCTAAACACCACTTTCGGCTTAACGGAGTTTGCCGGACCTCAATCGAAGTGTGGTTTTGGCCCCCAAGCATCTGCTTTGCATCGGTTTTGTTCATTTTGGCAGTACTGCTGCTTTATCATAAGGAAGGTCACCGGAGGGTGAGGCCAGCAATTGTCTCAAAGAACCAGCTGAGGCTCCTCCACCTCCCACACCGCTTTTTCTCACTGCTAATGTTGAACACCCTAGGCCATTTTCTCCGAGCTAAAACCACATATTTGTAAGTTGTACACACATGAGGACCCTAAAAACACATGGCCGCCAAGAACTCTTCATTGACCCTTTTGAACCCCTCTTTCAAGTGGCTTGTTGTCTCTCCCCTGCTTCTGTGAGTTGCAGATTCCCAACCACAGTATTGTACACACTGAGGACACCAACCTTGGTGGCCACTAAAGCCGCCAATTTTTACTTTCCATTTTTTTCCCTTGGCCACCGGCCATGGGGGTAGCCTACCGCCACCTCCAATAAAGGCCTAGTCTAGCTACTGCTTCGTGGGATGTGTGCATTCCAAACTGTGCTTGAATTTTCCCCAAAATATCTTCTCCTCGGGACTCCTTTGGAGGAAATATAGAGCTCTATTTCCTCCATTTGAAGGAGATTCCTCTCTTCCTCTCTTGCACATTAGTGTCCTCTTAACTCAAGAGAAGAAGCCATAAGTGTTGATTGGGAGTACATATATATACATACAACTCCATTTTCTTCAAGTTTTAGGGCCATTCTTCATCATCTCCAAGCACCACCACTACTAATCCATTCTAGCAGCAAGGAGAGGCTTTCCAGCAGCCAAGAGGCAACAAATTTGGTCCAAGAAGCAACCAAAGTCTTGATCTTCAAGGGTAAGTACACTTCACCCTCTTTGAGCTCATTTTTGCTTCATTTCTTGCTTATTTTCTCATTGTTTTGGGCTCTGACCAAACTGAAAGGGCCTTATTTTGAGCTATTCTTCATAGCTTTCAAGGGCTCAACCCTGTTTGAGCCCTCCATCTTGCACTTGTTTCTTAATATCCTCTTATATGCCATTATTTTGCATTGAATATTTGGCCTATGTGTAGTCTGGATTTGGGAAACATCTCATCTACTGATATTAGGTGCTTATTTTGGAGCCCCTCTTCAACATTGAAGAAGGGCTCAACCTTTGTTTTCATGCTCCATATGACACTTGCTTTGAATCCATGTTTTACCCTTGTTTTTGCATGCTTCATCTAGCTTTTATGTGTGATCTTATTTTCGAGCATGATGTAAACTATGATTGTTTCTATTTTGAGCCCCTCTTCAACATCTAAGAAGGGCCTTCAAATCCATTTTGGCTTCTCTCTATCATGCACTTGCTTCATAATCTCTCATATTTACCGTGAAATTTGTATGATTGTGGTTTGGTCTACATGTAGTCTGTTTTGGAGCATGTCATGAACTGTTATTAAGCTTATTTTGTGTCCCCATGTACAACATTGGTAGAAGGGATCAACCCTGTTTGGGGTCTACATGTTATGGTTAAGTCTTTATATCTCTCTTGGCCCCATTTTTGCATGCTTTTTAGGCCTATCTAGCTTCTGTTTTCGGCCATCATCAGTACATTAAAATATCCATATTTTTCCCTTCTTGTCAATATGTTTTGTTATGGGTCCAAGGCTGCTTTGATGAATGTAAGGCATACTTCATGTTCTAGCCTTTTGTTGGCTTCATTCTTGCACATGACATTTTTAGCAAGTTTTCATACTGATTTGGGGGGATGTCATTACTGTAAATGTGCATATTTTGGTCCCCTTATCAGTGTTTTAGAAGGAAATTTTTCAGTTTGAGCATCGTGATACATCACTGTTTTCATCACCACTCTTGCCCCCCATTTTTGTATGCCATTGTTGTCCTATCTATGCCTCGCTATACTATTTCCCGCCATGTTTTGTACCTAGTAAAAAATGCTATTTTGGGGCTGCCTCAGAGCTACCGGTGTTTTACATGTCATGTACCAATTAATTATAATATTAGTATGGCTATAGGCTATTTCGTGCATTATCACATTAGATGCTTTCGCAGACGGTGTCATCACCTTTCGACCTGCTGGCATCATTTGTGAGTGCTGAAAAACTACTATATGTTTGCATA